>LR738714.1:546886952-546967361 GCA_902687465.1 Secale cereale
CAATTCACGCCGAAGAGAAGAAGGGTCTTACCCGCGACACCACCGACCAGGAGATGGCGTACATTGCCACCAGGCTGGAAGAGGCGGCGGCAGCCAGGGCTGCGGGTGAGTTCGGATACACCGTGGAGGAGGCGGAGGCAGCAGAGGCGGCGAGCCTTGCCGAGCGAGAAGCGTTTCTCAACGCGGGGAAACCTGCCGGGCAAGACGCCGAGCCAAGCGAGCCGCCGAGCAGGGCGTAGAGTCAAGCGGGCCCGTCGGGCAGGGCATTGAGTCGAGCGGGCCCGCCGAAGACACGAGCGGCTCACTGGAGATCGACTCCTCTCCTTCCTCGTCCTCAGGCAGCTCGCCACCACCAGCAGAGCCTCCAGCTCCGCCAAGGAGGCGTCTCCGCAAGACCGGGGACGTGACGGAGCGACAGACGGGTCAACAGCCGCCGCGCCGCACGACACGCGCCACCGCGGCAAGCACGGTTGCCGCAGGAGCGCCTCGCGCTTCTGTAGCAACTGGAGCGGGGTCTTCTCGGACCACCGCTTCTGCCCCTGCCGCTCCCCACGCCTCGGCGGCAGCCGGAGCGGGGTCGTCTCAGACCACCACCCCTGCTCCCGCCAAGCGGCCAAGGGAGCCTACTCCTCCGCCTCCTCGCGCCGGGACGCGTGAGCCAGACTTCGACTTCTCTACGCTCAGCTCCGACGAGGAAGAAGAAGAGTAAGTTTTTGTTGTTCTAGTATTTCCTCAATTTTCGCTATTTGGTCTTGTTTCTCTTTTGCCTCACTCTAAACCTGTTCCTTTTTTCAGAACTCTGGCCCAGAGGGCGGCGAAGAGGGCCAAGGTCCCGGTGATCGTCATCGAGGACGAGCTTGCCGCGACAGCAGGGGGTGCGCCTGCGACAAACTTACCGGACCCGGCGACTGTTCTTCAGAGCAACCCCCAGCGCAGCCCCCAGCGTAAGTGTGGTTTACTTTCCGCGGTTAGGCGCGCGTGGGGGTTGCGCTTTTGCTGACGTCTTTTTCGTTAATTCGTGTAGGAGCAGAGCCGCAGCATCAGGAGCGCCAGGAGACCGCCCCCGACGAGCCGCACGCTTCGACCACACCGCCAAGGGGGAGCTCTCCGGCAAGGAAGAGTCCTCCGCCATGGACGAATTCTCCGCCAAGGGCGAATACTCCGCCAAGGGCGAGTACTCCGGCGAGGGATAGCACTAGCGGTCCTCCGTTGGCGGGATTTACAACCACGCCGCCGAGGGAGAGCTCCCCGGCAAGGAACCTCACCGAGGAGCCGGCCCGCGCATGTAATCCCTTTGCTTCAATCTTCCCTTGGCTTCTCTTCTTTCGATTCTTCTTTTTTGGATATTTGCTTGACTTATTTTTCTTTTTCGGCTGTCAGATCCATCCATTGCTGAACCGATGGAGACGGAGGTTGTCGTTGACGACGCCGCCGTCATCGAAGAGACGGTCGGTGCAGACAATCCCCCCGGCGCGGAGGCCGCCAAGGCTGCCGCCGCCGCAGCCGGCGAAGGGGCTGGCGATCGCACTGACGGCCCTGAGGCCGCAGGAGCGCCAGGCGCTACACCGACCGCCGAGCCCTCCGCCGCCGCCGCAGCCCCCAGCTCCGACGAGCCCGAGTCAGGCACCTACTTAAAGGCCGGCGACGACGTCTTCATCAAGCTCCCCTGGGCGTCCACGTCCAGGGCGCCGGTCGAGGGAGAGGTCTTCGACGGGGAGGTGCTTGCCTCCGCCGGGCTGAAGCTTGTCGACGCGCCGAGCAGCAGCAGCGAGCCTGAGGAGGAGCGGCTGCTGTGCAAGCTGTTGTCGCTTTACCGAGCCCGGCAGGCCAAGCTGGAGTCCCGCGAAGCGTTGGCCGCCAAGGCGGGAGTCGATATGGAGAACCGCGCAGAGGAGCTCTGGGGTCTTCACCAGGCGGCTCTCCGGTCCTTGGTAGAGGAACGAGAACAACTTGCCGAGGAGCGGACGGCCTTTTTCCTTGAGAAGGCCGAGGTCGAAGAGCAGCACAGGCTTGCCGGCGAGAAGCTATTTGCACAGGAAGGCGAGCTGGCGCAGCGGAAAGTCAACCTCGACAGCCACGAGGAGGACCTTGCCGCGCGCGAGCAATCTCTTGGCGGAACTCTTCAGGAAGCAAAGGATGCTACCGCGGCTGCTGAGAATGCCAAGGAGGAGTTGGAGCAGAAGGTGACGCAGCTGGAGGCCGACCTCAAGGCGAGAGGCAAAGAGATCGCCGCGCTCAAGCTCGAGCGCGAGAAGGACGCCCACAACCATTCAGAGCTGCAGGTCCGCCTCACTGAGAAGGGCAAGGAGCTCGCTGCCGCCAAGGACTCCAACGCCGATCTGGAGTTGAAGCTGACCACCCTGACCCAGACGCTGGACGGCGCCAAGAAGCGGGAGGCGGCCCTGAAGGAGGAGGTCAGGGCCGAGAAGGCGCTGCTGGAGAGTGCTGCCATTACCCAGAACAACTTCAGGGTGACCGTCGAGCATTGGACAGAGGGTCTTGTGAACACCACCGCAGACATCGACAAGGAGCTGGCACAGCTAGGGGCGGAGTATCTCGGGTACTCCACCGACGAGGACCTCCACCCTAGCGCCAAGCTCACTCTGTTCTTCAGAGGCATGGCGATGGTCCTCCAGCAACTCCGGGAAAGGATCCCCAAGCAGCTGGCAGATGAGTCGCGCAAGCTCTGCGCGGGCGCCCTTCAAAAGGTGTTGATGAAGGTGGCTTTCCGCAATCCAGGCCTCAACCTCACCAACGTCCTCAGGAGCTTGCCGTCGGACGTTGATATGGAGGAGCTCAAAGCCCTTGTCGCACCCATTGTGGACAAGGTGAGCGGCATCAAGAGGGTCGAGGGCGACCGCGCGGACTAGGCTTGCCCATTTTCTTCTTTTCTTGTCCCTGCCAATCATGTTAGGCGAACAATCTATTAGGTCTGCGACAAGCTATTTGTAATATAACTCTATTTTGGGTAGTAATCGCAACGTTATTTCCTTTACTTGATCTTTTCTGCTTTGTATGTTTTTGCCCTACGCTTTTAGGGAACTTGCCGGTGCAGGCACCTTAGCCGCGAGCACTGAGTGAGGAACGTCAGCAGCCTGCTGGCGGTGTTGCTACTGACAAGAAACCTTGTCGCAACTAGCTGCAGCACACTTAAGTTGTTGAGCAAACTCGAAACAAAGCAAGGGTGCAACTAGCTACGAGTTGGTTCCTCCGCGCACAGGTTTTCCATACAAAGCACGGTCGTTCAAGGAAGATAACTTAAAAATTTAAAAATCTGATTGCTCAAACTTTGGCAACTTAGCTTTTGTGTTGTTTGCTTCCCGGCAAGGCAAAACTTTCTTGGACGGCGCTTGGTCCATACCGCTATCTTCTCCCCCCCACCCCCCGGCAAAATTGAGCGCGAGGGAAACTTCTTTTCCTTGAGAGAAAAAAGAAAGAAGAGAAAATACAGATATGGAGCCTTTTGGCTCGTTATTGCTTACCGGTGGTATGTGCTGCACAAAGTGTCAAATAACATATGTAAGAAACAAAAAGCATGGAATGACAAGATGTGCGGAGCACATGAGCTTTACTGATGCACGGGATCTGCGCCCGGCTTTGTACAAAGGATTACATGCAACAGCGGCAAGACTTGTACAAAAGGTGGTTGCCGGAGTGGGTCACGGCAACCGCGCCTTATGGGTAAAACTTGCGAAGATGCTCAATGTTCCAGGAGTTTCTCACCGGAAAGCCATCTTCGGTCTCAAGGCGGACAGCGCCGGGCCTAGTGACTCGTTTCACCCGATAAGGGCCTTCCCACTTCGGCGTCAACTTGTTGGAATTCTTGGCGGACTGAACGCGCCAAGAACAAGGTCGCCTTCCTCGAGACTTCTGGCGTTAACTTTGCGGCTATGGTAGCAGCGCAAAGCTTGCTGGTATCGAGCAGCTCGTACAACAGCCTGAAGACGGTCCTCCTCAAGGAGTAGTGCGTCATCCTGTCGCAGCTGCTCTTGCTCGAGCTCATCATAAGCGAGCACTCGAGGTGACCCGTATACGAGTTCCGTGGGGAGAACCGCCTCTGCTCCATAGACTAGAGCGAAAGGTGTCTGTCCAGTGGCTCGATTTGGCGTCGTCCTGATCGACCAAAGAACCACTGGCAGCTCCTCGATACAGTTTCTTCCGCACTTGTGCAGCCTGTCGAAAGTTCTGGTCTTGAGGCCATGCAGCACTTCAGCATTCGCCCTCTCCGCTTGACCGTTGCTTTTTGGGTGAGCAACAGAAGCGAAGCATACCTTGGCGCCAATATCTTGGACGTATTTGCATGAAGGTGCGGCTCGTGAATTGCGTACCGTTGTCGGTGATGATCCTGTTAGGGATTCCGAAACGGCAAACAATCGACTGAAGAACTTGACTGCTGACTGCGCGGTCACCTTTCTCACTGGTTCCACTTCTGGCCACTTTGTGAACTTGTCGATTGCAATGTACAAGTACTCAAAGCCCACGGCTGCGTGGGGAAAGGGGCCGAGGATGTCGAGCCCCCAGACCGAAAATGGCCAGGATAAAGGGATCGTCTGGAGAGCTTGAGCTGGCTGGTGTATCTGCTTGGAATGGAACTGGCACGCTTCACACTTGGTTACTTGTGCAGTTGCATCCTGGAGGGCTTCTGGCCCAAAGAAACCTTGCCGGAATGCTTTGCCGGCAAGGGCTCTTGCGCCAATGTGGTGACCACATATGCCTCCATGTATCTCTGCCAACAGCTTTTGTCCGTCTTCCTGGGGAATACACTTCAATTTCACACCGTTGAGTCTTCTTCTGCACAGTGTGTTGTCGACAAACTTGTACATACTTGACTGTCGGGCTACTCTTTCCGCTTCTTCTTGCTCTTCGGGAAGTTCTCCTATTTGAAGGAAACGGAAAATCTGTTGCGCCCATGCTGGAGCCTGTGGCTTGACAGCAAGGACTAAAGGCACATCTGTTGCTGCGGGAACGTCCGCTTCTATGGCGAGGCCCTGCGGCTCAGTCGGAGCTTGATGTTCCCCGGCAAGCTTGCCGGAGCAAAACTTGTCGGGAGCGTTTGCTTCAACGGAACAAACCCTGGGGCTTGCCGGAGCAGACTGCTCCTCAGCATTGTTGGTGTTGACCTTAGGGACCTTCTTGGCGGCGGCTTCGGGAAGCTCTGCTGGAAAGTAGTCACCAGAAATCAACTTCCTCTTCTTGCTCTGTCTAGTTGATGGCGTTACGGACGGTTGAGTTAGCTTGAGCACAAAGATCCCTGGTTCCACAGGTAACTTAAGTGCGGCACACTTTGACAAGCCGTCAGCGATGTCGTTCTGAGCTCTTGGTACATGCTCCATCTGTAGGCCGTCAAAGTGTTCTTCAAGCTTTCTCACTTCGTCAATGTATGCTTCCATCAGCGGACTCTGGTAATTCTTGTTCACTTGGCGGACGACAAGCTGTGAGTCACCCCTGACAATTAGCTTTTTGATCCCTAGGTCTGCCGCGATCCTGAGACCGGCAAGCAAACCCTCATACTCTGCAGTATTGTTTGTCGCTTGCTCCTTGGGAAAGTGCATCTGGACTACGTACTTGAGGTGCTCTCCGGTGGGTGCGACAAGCAGCACACTAGCACCGGCGCCTTGCAGCGAGAAGGCACCATCAAAGTACATCAGCCACTCTTTGCTTGCTTCCTTGACAGGGATGCTCGTTTCTGGAATCTCTTCATCTGGTGTTGGCGTCCACTCTGCTATGAACTCTGCCAATGCTCTGCTCTGGATTGTTGAAGTGCTCTCAAACTTGAGGCCAAAGCTTGACAGTTCCAATGCCCACTCAACGATCCTGCCTGTTGCTTCTGGATTTTGCAGTATCCTCTTCAGCGGAAAGCGAGTGACAACTTTTATCTCATGCGCTTGGAAGTAGTGGTGCAGATTTCTCGAGGCCATGAGGAGGCCGAAAAGCAACTTCTGCACACCAGAGTACCTTGACCTAGCCCCTTGCGGAAGGGAGCTGACAAAGTAAACTGGGCGCTGCACCATTTTCTTTCGTATCTCCTCTTGCGCCTGCGCAGATCCATCTTTGTCTGGACCAGAGCTTGTCCGGGAAGCCCCCCTGCTTGTCGCTGGACGTGCTTGCCGCGGTTGCTGGCTCATCATCTGCCTCCCTCTCCGCTACCAACGCAGCACTAACCACTTGATTGGTTGCCGCTAGGTACAGCAGCAACTTCTCTTGTGGTTTAGGTGCGACAAGTATTGGAGTGGAGGACAGGTACCTCTTCAAGTCTTGTAGCGTGGCCTCCGCTTCCGGAGTCCATTTCATTGGACCTGCCTTTTTCAAAATTTTGAAAAACGGCAGGGCGTGCTCAGCTGACTTAGAGATAAACCTGCTGAGAGTAGCCACGCAACCGACAAGTCTTCGTACATCCTTGACGCGCTTTGGTGCTTCAATCTGCTCAATGGCCTTGATCTTGTCGGGATTGGCTTCAATCCCCCTCTGAGACACGAAGAACCCGTGAAGCTTGCCGGAAGGGACTCCAAACACACACTTCTCGGGGTTGAGCTTGAGCTGGATCTTGCGCAGATTTGCAAAGGTCTCTTCTAAATCTTGAACTAGGGTCGCCCTGTCCTTGCTCTTAACCACTATGTCATCCATGTATGCTTCTACATTTCTGTGAATTTGCGGCTCAAAAGCTGTATGGACCACCCTTGCAAATGTTGAACCAGCATTCTTCAAACCAAAAGGCATCCGTATGAAACAGTACGTGCCACATGGAGTGATGAATGCAGTCTTCTCTTCATCTTCTTCTGCCATGAAGATTTGATGGTATCCTGAGTATGCGTCAAGAAATGAAAGCAGGTCACATCCTGCCGTGGAGTCAACAATCTGGTCAATGCGCGGCAAGGGAAACATGTCCTTGGGACAAGCTTTATTCACATCGGTGAAGTCGATACAAAGCCTCCATTTCCCGTTTGCCTTACGCACGACTACTGGATTGGCCAACCACGTAGGATGGAGCACTCCTCTGACAAGGCCTGCTGCTTCCAACTTATTGATTTCTTCTGCTATGAACTCTTGGCGCTCCACCGCTTGTTTCCTGACTTTTTTCTTGACGGGCCGCGCGTGAGGGCAGACAACAAGCTTGTGCTCAATCACTTTCCTGGGAGCACCGGGGATGTCAGACGGTTGCCATGCAAACAAGTCGACGTTCGCCCACAGGAAAGCAACGAGCGTGCTTTCCTATTTAGGGTCAAGCGTGGCACTGATGGTGAAGGTACCACCAGTGCCGTCCTCCTTGGCGGGCACCTTCTTGGTCTCTGGCGGAGCTGCCATCGTCTTCTTACACTTTCCGGTGGAGCTCGATGGTGCGTCCTCGACGGCAGCGCAGCACTCCGAAGAGGTGCGTTTGCCAGAGTGGGCCCCAGAGCTCTTGCCGGACTTGGTCTTCTCCTTCCCCTCGAGAGCTTCAGCGGCAAGTGTCTTGCGATCTGCTGCGGCTGTTGCTTCCCGGTAGATCTTGTCGGCGCAGATAAGAGCGTCCTTCTTGTCGCCAGGGATAGAGATGACGCTTATCGGGCCTGGCATCTTGAGCATGTTGTATGCATAGTGAGAGGCCGACATGAACTTGGCGAGCGCTGGATGGCCAAGTATCCCATTGTAAGGCAACGGGAAATCGGCAACGTCAAAAGTGACCCTCTCAGTCCTGAAGTTCAGCTCGCCGCCAAACGTCACTGGCAGCGTGATCTTCCCCTTTGGCTTGCTCCTTCCCGGGTTGATTCCTTGAAATGTGCCGGTCTCTTCGAGCTCGTTGTCGGGGATTTGGAGTTTGTGGAGCATAGCGGAGGATATCAGATTCAAGCCGGCCCCGCCGTCAACTAACATCTTAGTGACCTTGAGGTTGCGGATAGTTGGTGAAACCAACATCGGCAAACACCCGACCGCAGTTGTGCGATCAGGGTGGTCCTCAATATCAAAGATGATAGGCGTGCTGGACCATTTCAGAAGCTTGCGCGATTCAACAGGTGGTTCTGCCGCATTAACTTCCCGCACCCATTGTTTAAGTTAGCGGTGAGAAGTATGCAGAGAAGCACCGCCGTCGACGCACAAAACTTCTGTGGCTTTCTGGAACTCTTGCTCACTGTTCTCAGGATCATCCATGTCTTCGTCGTCGTCGTCATCTTCATCCTTGTCGCGGCCGCGGGGAGGTATGTCTCCTTGCCGCTGCTTGGCCTTGCCGCGGCGTCCTCCCCGGCCGTTGAATGGCCGCTTCTTGCCGGATCCTCCATCACCTCCTTGGGCCTTCTCCTTGTCGCGCCGCTCGTATTCAACCTTCTGCTGTTCAACAAGCTGCTCGACCCTCTAGCAGTTCTGGAGATCATGACCCTTGGTGCGGTGGATCTTGCAGTACTGCTTGTCGGCGCCGTCCTGCTTGTCGGCGGCTGCCACAGCCTGGCAGTTGGTGCATGCGGCAGTCTCCTTGCCGGAGCTACCAACTTTGGCCTTGTCGGCGCCTCCTCCGTTGCCGGACTGAACAACTAGCACCTCTTTGTTTTTCTTCTTTCTGTTGTTCCGCCGCCGGTTTTTCTTTGCCGGGGCGGCATCCTCACTATCAGATCCTCCTACTCCTGCATCCTCTCCGGGGAGTTTCCTCCCCTCTTCAGCACATGCACACTTGTCGGCCAGGGCGTTCAGCTCGCTGACGTCCCTGATCTTGCACATCGCCATCTCCTCCCTCATCCTGCGGTTACGCACGTTCAGATGGAACGCGCTGATGCCCGCGGCAGGGTGGACGTCTGGGATGTTGTGTTGTACGCGGCTGAATCTTTGGATATACTTGCGCAGGGGCTCTCCTTCCTTCTGGGCGAGCAGGTGAAGGTCACTTTCCTGGCCGTGAGGTTTGTGGCCGCCTGTAAAGGCGCCGACAAACTGATGGCACTGGTCTGCCCAAGAAGAAATGGAGTTGTCCGGCAAGTGCATGAGCTAGGATCTGACGTTGGGTTTGAGTACCAGCGGGTAGTAGTTGGCGAGGATCTTGTCGTCTCGTCCCCCGGCAGCTTGCACCGCGATGGTTTAGATGCTGAGGAACTCCGACGGATGCGTCTTGCCGTCGTACTTCTCTGGCACATCTGGTTTGAAGTTTTTCATGCTAGGCCACTGGACTTGCCGCAGCTCACGAGTGAACGCAAGACAACCTACCGTGTATGGCAAGTCGCCTGGTCCCCCTGGCGCATGCATGTCGACAGCGGGCCCAGCGCGCTGGTCTGATTGACACCGCGCTCCTCTTCGGCGCTCGATGCGGGTACGAGCGTCTTCTTGTTGTCGATCTTGAAGAACTTGGCGCTGATCGCGACGAACTCGTGGATCCGATGACGCGGTCGAGTCGTTGTCGATGTTGATCCGGCGAGTCGGCAATTTTGGCCTTCGGGGCGGAGAGTGCATGGTGGTTGCACCCCCACCTGTCTTGTCGCCATCGGCCCGCACCTGGCTGACTTGCCGCGGCTGCGATGTGCTCGGTTGCCGCGGGGTGTCGCCGTTGGCGAAGGCGATGAGACTCTGAATGGTGGCCCTCCAGTCATCGGCTTTGTCTGCCGCTAGAGGGAAGTCTAGAAGCAGTTGAGCTCGTGCCAGAGCTTCTGCTGGAGTGGCGGGCAGCGGTGGCGAACGGTGCGAGGAGCGGGATATGCTCGGACTTCTAACTACGTTAGAAGGAGCAGTATCCCGTCCAGGCGACCGTGCCTTGCTTGTGCCGGCGTGCTAGCGTGTATGCCGGCCTTGAGCGTCCCGGGATCAACCAGCTTGTTCTTGGCCCAGCAAGCGTATGGTACCGTGAGTACCACGAAGCTGCCGGTCCCGCGCCTCCTGAGACGGACGCGGTGCAAGCACGGACGCCGAGGTCTTGGAGTGCGCCCGGTCGTCGTGGGAGCCGGCTACGCCAGCCTTGCCCTTGGACCTGGCTGCACCGTGAGTTCCCTCGTCGGCGTCCGTTCTTCCGCCGGCATCTACCCCACCAGCCGTTGGCTCCGGCGGTGGTGGGATTGACATGGACGGACCAGCTGCCTCCGAAGCCTTCTTCTTCGGCGGCATGTCGATGAAGACGATGAAGATCTGGCTCGTGTGGACGCCGGATCGGGTTCACACAACCTCGACGCACCCCTACCTGGCGCGCCAAAGATGTCGGGGAAACTGATCCACCCACGAACACCTATGGGGACGGAGCCCCTTTTCGGTACGGCAGGGGGCGGAAATCGCAAGAAGAGTGGATCGAGGCGAGGCACACGAGCAGTTTACCCAGGTTCGGGCCGCACGGATGCGTAAAACCCTACTCCTGCTTTGGTTTGTATTGAGTTCTTGGCTCGGGAGCGCTGGAAGCTACAGTACTCTTCGAGACCGAGTGTGAGAGTGTTCGAATGTCTAACCGGAATCGGAACCCCCTCTACGTTGCGCATGGGCCTCCTTTTATAGGCTCAAGGGGTCACCGACAGGTGGCAACGCAGATGAGGGTAAAAGTGTAAAAAGAGTGGTAGGTGGTACAGTGTCCCATACCTAACCCTGACGGCAGGGGACAAGGGCATTAAATGCCCATCGCCGTCGCCCAAACAGTGCAAAAAGTGGCCGTCAGGGGCGCCACCGTTCGCCACGATGGCATCCTTGTCATCGCCGCTTGACACCACGTAACCCTGGATGCATAGCCTTCCACCACGTACTCCTGGGAGGATCCCAGAGCGACACGTGGGTGGATGTGCTGGAGCGTAGGTACCGAATGGTAGCTTGCCGCGGCAAGTGCTTTGCCGCGGTCGCTATCTTGTCGCTTCCGGGAGCTTGTCGCTCACCGGGCCTTGCCGGGACGCGTGGCGCGTCGCGGCAAGTTTCTTGAGGTGCCTTGGTTGGCCTTCCCGGCAAGCTCCTCTTGCCAGGGTCTTGCGCCTTGAGTGGCCTTGTGCCTTGAGTGGCCTTCCCGGCAAGCTCCTCTTGCCGGGGCCTTATCTCCTTGGCTTGGATACTTTGTTCTTGAATGGCTCCAAAGGAACCACGGAGGACCTTGGCGATCACCCGACAAGCCTTGCCGCGGGACGCTGCGACTGCCCGTGCACAAGTTCGGGATACTAAGGGTACCCCTACCTTAGTACACCGACATAACTGTATTTCATATTTGCGCAAATAGGGATGTTTGTCTCCATATTGTTTCTATTTGTGCAATCAAAAGTACACACCTCAGTTTTAGTAGAACTACACAAAATGAGATGGCTATTCCTCGCTGCCGTCCTCAAACCTCCCATCTTCAAGGTATTCCAACAATGGTAGTAACTAGGTAGAATGACCAACGCAATCTAAAAGAAGCTGCTTCATACGTTTACTTCCTGATTGCAATGCAGGGACGAGCGAAAACAACTACATCCTAGACGGGAATGCACTTTCTCCCTAATCAAGGATGGACAGAGGACTAGTTGGCACGGCTGCGCGGAGTTTTTTGGGACAGGTGCGCGGACAAGAGGCATTATGGTCTGCTTATTTCTGCAAATAGTGTTGCTTAAATTTAGTGGAACTACACAAGAAGTTCAGATGGTCAGCTCACTACATGGTTTAGTTCAGCATTCCAGCTGAGAACACAATTATAATGGGTTTTTCTGGAATGAGAGAACCTAACCATGGATGGTAGCAACAAGAAAAACTAGAGTGAACTCCAGCAAATTAAAGCCCGCCTAGGGAGGCCCTTTGCTCAGAGAAGCCTTGCTTGATTTTTCCTGATTTGTAAACCTTCTCGCAACTTTGTCTTTTGCTGTGAACTAGTAAATGTTTGTTATGTTCTATGAATCATTGAGATGTATAAAATTGCTTAACTTATGCTTTTCAAGTATTTTATGAAGCCGAGTTTAATGTGAATGTTCCACATGAATGCTCGACTAGCATGTGAACGTTTGGAATTTACACTGTGGCCTCAGTTAACTGCATGAACCACCTGCAACATGATATCATAGTTGCTTACATGTCAGACAACACAGTTCTCGAACAAGTACTCTATTTCATCAAACACACACTACTCATATGATAAACCGATAAACCGTGACAACTTATGTCTTACCATGCCATATTACATGAAAAAAACTAGTGAGGACACATCTGTTTCGGCAACAATTAGGAAGGTTCTCTCTTGATTCACATGCACACACAAGTAGCAGTAGTTCCCATAGACGGATTCAAAAAGAGTACTAGCCCTAGAGGGCTCGATAATAGGCAAGGTTCGAATAATTAGACACAATCCAAACTACTTTTAAACACTAGTTGGGGAAACTATTTCATGCCTCGATGTAATTTGGGATGGACACAAGACGGACCTTGCCATGAACATCATCGAGCACGTCTGGCAGCAGCTCAATCCTGTGAACCTTCCTGAAGATAACCTTGTGGCCTTGCCACACATAAACTTGGTTGTGTAGGCATGCCACATCATTTTCCTGCTTAATCTTGACAAGAACAATATGCCTCACAACGCCTGACATCAGTGAGGCTGGAATACATCTCGACTTTAGTATAAGTGCAAATGGCTTCCAGGATCCAATAGCCTAAGAACTTTGTTTTCCCAGTGCGTATATTCAGGTCATCCGCCTCATAGAGAGTGATATGTACAACCACACAATCCTTGTCTGCATCAGGGCTCTAATTGAAACAGAAACAAATTCTAAATTACTTTCCAATATAAGTAACACAAGTTATTTAAACCACTATGTAGAGTTAAAAGTATGCATGACAGGGAAGGTAGGATGGCATCAAAGCTAATAAAATTTTGCATTATTTATCACCCCATACTTAGATGAAAAAAAACAATCGAGATCGGCAAAGAAGAAAATCACCTTGGGCAACTCAGCGGGGGGGACACATCCTCGAAGGGGGAAAACTACTCCTGTAGGGCCACGGGGGCTGTAACATCAAACGGGGCGTAGACAATCTCAGTAGTGGCCGTGAGCGTATCTGGTGTCGGCTCGGTGGCGGCCTCCATCTTCTTGGAGCTCTCTGTCTCGTGGGGATCAGCCTCCCGCATCTGCTCCAACATCAGAAGATATTCGCCTGGTTCTCCTTGGTCCATCATGAAACTGACGAATACTAGGAGACAACTGAAAGGAAAACACAATCGCAATGACAATGGAACAAAAAAAGAGTGAGGATCGGAAACTGCTTTGCAAAAGTTCTTTTTTCTGAAAGAAAATATACTAACATCACGAATCCGCTTACCTTCCCTTCGTTGGAAGAGAATAACAATGGCAGATGCGAGTGTTGGCTTTCTTGAAGACGGTGAGGGAGAAGGGGATTCAACAATGAGTGAAATGAGGGTTGCTTCGTCCATCAAACTTAGACATCGGGGAGGTGGGGTTTTGTGATATGATGGCTCGTTACTGCCGCGCTACGACCGGGGTGACTCTCCGCCTACATACCGCCTTCTAATTTGGTGGATGGCATTTGGGCCCGCGCGTTGCATGGCCCGCAAGTCGGTGAACCAAAGTAAAACGACATTCAGTAGAGCGAAACGTTTCGATGACCTCGGAGGAGCCAGAAGCGGTAGTGTATCCACTCTACAAGTAGTAATTGTTTTTCTAGGTAGCTGTAGAGTGTCTCCGATGTACTAGTAGTAATTGTTTCTCTAGGCCCAAGACAAAACAGCCCATCCACCCTAGTAAATAATAAAATCAATTCAAAAGCCCATATATTTACTTAATGAGAGGCGCTACCCAGCCCACCGCCCCACAAAAAACCTGGGTGCTCTTCTTCCTCCTCACTCCCACCCACCTCATGTCAGCTCGCTCCACTCGTACCCCCAAATTCCTCACCTCACTCCTACAGAAAACCCCAGTTCCCCTTCTTCCTCACTACTACAGAAAACCCCAGCTCCCCTTCTTCTTCACTCCCACTAGAACTAGGCACGTCATTTGTTACTCTGCTCAAATCCGTGAGCTCTACGCGACGCCCTCGAGGAAAATGGAGTCGGCTGACCACAATGCCAAGAAGATGAGGCTCCCGCCAGCGGCGACGCCTGTTGTAGATGCCGCACCCGGCAGCGCGGGAAGAAGCGGCGAGCTCGCCCCCATCGGATCCCAGGAACCCGTAGAATCTCGGGCGGACCGCATCTGCGATCTCTCGGACGCCATCCTTGGGGAGATCATCTCGCTTCACTCCCACCAAGGATTGCTGCCGCACCCAAGTCCTCTCAACTCGGTGGCGCCCTCTATGGCGCGCCGTGCCCCTTAATCTCGACAGTTGTCAGCTATCTCTCTTTAATGATTTTGAACTCCCCAAAGACATCATCTCCTCCCACTAGGGCTCCGTTCAAAGCCTCTGCATCCCGTCATGCTATCTGAGCAAGCATAGCATGCCTTGCATGGTGGGCGCCTGGCTAATATCCCCTGAATTCACAGAACAACAGCTGCTTGAGTTCTACTATTCCCCAGGAAATCACCTACCAGATACCGAACGCCATGTACTTATGCCCTCAGCACCGATGTCCATCTCGCGGTTTTTCTCCTCTCTCCACACCGCCACTTGTATTGTGCTACCTACCAGGTAATCTGGTACTAAACCTTCGACTCCCATTTCTCAAAAACCTTTCACTTGTGTTGGTTTGTATATCAGATGCATCATTGCACAACATCATCCACTCCAGTTGCCCTGCCCTGGAGTGCTTGGTGCTTGTTTTCATAGTAAGAATTGTTTGTCTCCAAATAAAGTCACCTAACCTTCTAAGAATTGGAATTTCTTTTGATGGAAGGCAGCTCATCATCGAAGATGCCCCTTCACTTCGAAGGTTGATCCTTGATTCTAGTTATTCAC
Source organism: Secale cereale (assembly GCA_902687465.1). NCBI lineage: Eukaryota > Viridiplantae > Streptophyta > Magnoliopsida > Poales > Poaceae > Secale > Secale cereale. Next base: position 546,901,740 of record LR738714.1, read on the forward strand.
CATCGCAAATAACTTTTTTCGTTGCGCCTAAACTGGAGACCTTGGGTGTAATACATGATCTTTGTGCTCATTTCAAGACGGTGTTTGGCTCCACAGTTCTTCAGGTACTGTATATTGTCATCTACACTTGTAAACATAAGCTGCATTTTAAATTTATGCGCGTAAGTTCTATATCATCTTGGAGTACACATTTTGTACTAATATTATGTTCTATGATCAATAAAGAGTTTCTCCATGTATAGCCTATCAATGGTGCTGGATTCTGTCAAGATCTTATATATACAAATGAATAGTTTGGTCTGAACAAGATTATTGGCTTGCTACAATGCTTTCTTCGTCTGGAGAAGTTGTATGTAAAGGTAATAATTTCACGCACAGTGGAAGCCCGCATATAGTGTACTAGAATTAACCGTTCAGCTATTGCTCCTTCGACTCTCTTTTTTAGACCTTAACTATTTTCAATTTTCATGTCTATTTAGGCAACAAGATGGGGTAAGAAAATTATAACCAATCATTGGATTCATAAGCATCGGGATTTTCTCACTTCTCATGACATTCGATTGAAGACAATAACGCTGGAACAATATTTAGCCAACCATGCAAACACTAGATTTGTCACATTCTTCCTACTAAATGTAAGGTTACTATTGTCCATCACGCTTAAGTTTATCAGCAGCATGGTTTGAATGGATGTGTATGTAGACGAGCAAAAAATGGAGTTTCAGGTGGACAAAAGGGCTTCTGAACATGCCCAGCTTCTATTTACAACATCTTGTGGTCATAATCCAGTAAATTTTACGACCCAGGATGTTCATTCTATGGACCCGATCGATCCATTTGACTGTGACTGCCAAAAACAGTGCTAGAGTTAGATGTTGTTGCCCTTTTCAATCAGGGTTTATTCTAAACCTGATGAACAATTAACCCTCATGCTTTTGTATAGTTTCTAAGCTGGAGTTAGATGTTGTTGCCCTTTTCAAATCGGCTGTGACTGTCATATTTTGTTTGAAATAAGGCAAATGGCTTACCATTTGTTTAATTAAGAGTGAAATATTGTAACAAATCCCAGCCAAGGGAAATAACATCACTCTCGTCGGCTGCTTGAGCTCACTGTGCATTAAAGAACCCAAGTGATTAGCCCCCACTAGCACTCACAAACTTATTTTGAACTAGCACACCAAATGGGCTGTAAATTTTCATAAGAAAGGTTGCATGACCATGAGAGATTTGGATTCTGACATTTGGGACCCACAAGGAAAAAGCCTATCCAAGGTGGTGTCGACTTAATTACTAGTCAACCCTCGTACTCCCCTCCGTCTGCGACTAGACTGGCGCATCTTCCACGGCTCCTGTTTGTTCCATCCGAGGCCTCACCGTCGTCCTCCGCCTTGGTTCGCTTGCCGTGCGCGGTGCACCACCGTCTGGCGTTGTCAACATCGTCAACAACCAAGAGGAACAAGTAGATGAATGTACGGGGATAGGATGACAGTAGGGACCCACCAGGATCATGGCAGTACGCATGCAAGTGCCTCGTTATTACAAGCCCAAAATATCGTTCCTCCTAATGGTTGGACATCTGGGGCCCACGCCATTGTCAGCATAGTCATTAACGAGAGAATTACACAACGAGCGGCTGACACGAGGGATTTAGTTGGTCGCGCGGTTTTTATTTACTTCTTTTTTTAGAACAAGCAGTTGTTATCTCTACTCTTCTTATTATCTTATAAAAAACAGAGTTGGTGATGATGGCTTGCCTGCCATCCTGCAATATAGGCCGTCCGATCTATGTCTGACGGATAGGAAGGAAACTATGAAAATTTTGGAAAAAGATACCCGCACTCCTCTCCACATTTGCAGATAAGGCCTTCCCTCGTTCATCCTTATCTCCCACAAGATATATAAACTACTAATATAAATGCATCTTGATGTTCCGTGCAACACACAGGCATCTTGCTAGTTTATACTAGTTTTAGAGATGGGTCAGGGTAAGGGGCTGTTCGTGGGTTGTGGCCTGTCTAGCCAGGGTTTTATTTTATGTTTACCACATGATGAGCCGAGTTGTGTTTTTTTCTTCCTGAAAATGGCTAGCCCAGTTCTACTTTTTTTTAAGAAATAGCCAACAGAGGCCTACTTGCTTTCTCAGCCCTGCTGGGCTGCAAATCTTTCAAGACGAGAGCGATGTATTAGCTTGCCCAGAAAATGAAGTAGTAAGAAATGGGATGTAAATTTATAAACACAGCAAACCGGCAATTAGTTTCAAATATTGTTTTTTAAAGATTTCAATATTTCGAATTTAATTGTTTTCTTTTGCGGGGAAAATCATGTTGGATTTTAAATTAATACAAAATTATTATTTTTAAATTAGTTTGAACGTGACTCGAAATTTCGGGATTAAAAATAGTTCGGACCGCACCGAAATATGCAAAAATTGTACAACTAGCGCCGGCGGGACTGCCTGCTCCCTCCTCCCGTGGGCGGCTGTGCTGCCGCGCAGGCCGCACCGCCCCACCCTACTACATCGCTAGCCAGCAGGCCATTCATCTACTCACTAATGCCTCCTATTATTTTTCGGTGACGGCGGCCGAACCAGTAAACCCCCGGACTCCCAACCGCGTGGGCAACAACTGCCGAGTCTTCCCCGGCCCCGGATCGTTCCCTTCCTAGGCTTCGCCATCATCCACTGCCCTGGTGCTCTCGGCTCAGCATGAACAACGTGGTCAACGAATGACATCCATCGGAAGAGGACTGTACTTGGAGAGGCTGACAGCTGGGTCCACGGTCGCACACAAGGAAGTGCCTCCTTATTACGCGCAAAATAATGATTCCTCCACCTGATAGCAGGGACCCATCGGAAGGGCCTCTGTATTTCTCGAAAAAAATGTTCCTCCCGCTGACAGCTCGGACCCACCAGCTATATCTTCGCACGCAAGGAACTGTCTCCTTATTATGCACAAAAAAATGAATACTGCCCTTGCTATCTGGGACCCACCATAGTTGGAGGCTGATTTGTGGGCCTACTAAGTTGACGCGGACGGAGGGCTTTGTTAACTTAGTCAATAATGAACGATTCTAGCTCCAGTGAGCGTACGATGTCCATCCAACGGCCATAGTGCTTCTTCAACCTCTTGTCTTCTTGCTCCAGATGCCCAAACCAGCGCCGGTCGTGTCACATGCTCCTGCCTCCCGTGGCCGGCTCTGCTACCGCACAGGCCTTACCGCCCCACCCTACTCCCATCCCTGGCCTGGCCATCCCTGTACTCACCCAGACCTGCTTTTATTCTCCGACGACGGCAGCCTCACACTGCAGCTCAACCAGTAAACCCTCGTACGCCCCTTCGCGTGGGAAACAACTATCGAGTCTTCACCAGCTCCGGGCCATTCCCTTCCTAGGCCTCGCCGTCGTCCACCGCCTTAGTGCTCTCGGCACGGCATGGTCAACGTGGTCAAGGAACAACTTACATCGGAAGAGAACTGTACGTGGAGAGGCTGACAGCTCGGTCCATGGCCGCAGCAAGGAAGTGCCTCCTTATTACACGCAAAATAATAATTCCTCCACCTGACAGGAGGGACCTACCGGAAGGGCTCTGTATTTTGGCTTAGTTGTATTTTACGGAAAAAACACTTTCCCCCTAAAAGATGGGACCCACCAGCTATATCTTCGGACGCAAGGAAAGTGTCCCCATATTAGGCATGAAGAAAAATGAATGCCCCTGATAGCTCCGACCCACCATCAATAACTTCGCACGCAAGGAAGTGCCTCCTTATCCTCCCTGATAGCCGGGACCCACCTAGTCGAAGTGTACGTAGCGTTGTCATTCTGGTCGCGAACGTGTACATAGATACTGGTCGATCGGTATCTCTGCAACGATGAACCGTGGCCGAGCAAGCAGCGGCACGTGTAGTAGTAGAGCCCCCGACGTAGCAGTTCAGGCAATCCCTTCAAAACCGTGTACACGTACGTACAGCCACAGGGCCAAAAACATGGCTACGTACGTACATACGGGCGGAGTCTCGAACCCGTACTCGCGCAAACGTACGGTAGCAACAGCGTCGTGTTCCTCGGGAGCCAACCGGCGGGGTCAGAATGGAGAAACAGCGTCGTGTTCATTGGGAGGCAACCGGCTTGGATCGAACAGACAAAACCTGGTGTGGCGTACCACAAAACGGAGGGAAACAGCCTTCTGCTGGAGTGCGTACGGTTGAAACGGGGTCCTATTCATCGAGAAGGGATTGGCGTACCGCAAAACAGAGGAAATGGCCTTCTGCTCGACCGGCTATGGTCAAAACGGGATCATGTTCATCGAGAGAAGTATGGCATACCGCAAAACGAAGGAAACAGACTTGTTTTGGAGAGCTACGGTCGAAATGGGTGTCCTATTCATTGGGAGGGGTGTGGCGTACCGCAAAATGGGACTCCGCAGGCTACTGTTCACTAACAGTCGACTTCCTCCAGCCTCCACCTGCACTGTTCATCCACCGCATCTTCCTCTGCCTCCACCGGCTACTGTTCATCCAGCCCTCCGCGGGGTCCTGTCCATCCAGCCCTCCACGGGGTCCTGTTCATCCAACCAGCCCTCCACCGGCTACTGTTCAACCAGCCCTCCACGGGGTCCTGTTCATCCACCCCAACGCCTCGGCTGTGGCGGCCTCGTCTCGGGGTCCTGTTCATCCAGAGGCAACCGCAACGGCCTACTACCACGGGGTCCTGTTCATCCAACCCCCACCGGGAACTGTTCATCCAACCCCAACCACGTATGTCTCAACTCATTCAACCAACCCCACGTTCACTGTTCATCAAGAGGCAGCAGCTGGTTCGATCGGCTTCAGTAAGTAGCAGCAGGGATTGATCGGGTTTAGTTAGCAGCGATAGCGAAGGAATCGCTCGGGTTTAGTTAGCAGCCAAGGGATCTATCGCTCAGATTCAGTAACGTAGCTAGTGCAATCGCTCATATTCAGTAAGTGAACGCCTCGCTCGAGTTCAGTTAGAGCCCAAAGCCTCGCACATACACGCGACGTGTACGAGAGAAACGCGCAAACCTCCGTGCATCGCTCCGCCTCGACTGTTGCTACTTCTCGAGCTTGCGTTTAATTCCCTTGAAGAGGAAAGGGTGATGCAGCACAGTAGCGTAAGTATTTCCCTCAGTTTTTGAGAACCAAGGTATCAATCTAGTAGGAGACCACGCACGAGTCCCTCGCACCTGCACAAACAAATAAGAACTTCACAGCCAACGCGATAAGGGGTTGTCAATCCCTTTATGGTCACTTACGAAACTGAGATCTGATAGAGATGATAGTTTGATATTTTTGGTATTTTTTATTATAAGAACATAAAGTAAAAATGGAAAAGTAAGTAGATTGTAGATTCATATGTTGAAAATAGACCCGGGGGGCATAGTGTTCTCTAGTGGCTTCTCTCATGATAGCGATATTCTACGGCGGGTAAACAAATTACTATCAAGAAGTTGATAGAAAAGCGAATAATTATGAGACTATCTAGGCATCATCATTATATATAGGCATCACGTCCGAGACAAGTAGACCGAAACGATTCTGCATCTACTACTATTACTCCACACATCGACCACTATCCAGCATGCATCTAGTGTATTGAGTTCATAAGAACAGAGTAACGCCTTAAGCAAGATGACATAATGTTGAGGGATAAACTCAAACTTAGTGATATAAACCCCATCTTTTTATCCTCGATGGCAACAAAACAATATGTGCCTTACTACCCTACTGTCACTGGGAAAGGACACCACAAGATTGAACCCAAAGCCAAGCACTTCTCCCGTTGCAAGAACTATAAATCTAGTAGGCCAAACCAAACCAATAATTCGAAGAGACTTGCAAGGATATTATAATGATACATAAAGAGTTCAGAGAAGAACCAAATATTTCTCATAGATAATCTTGATCATAAACCAACAATTCATTGGTTCTTGACAAACACACCGCAAAAAGAGATTACATCGAATAGATCTCATCGAAGACCGAGGAGAACTTTGTATAGAGATCCAAAGAGAGAGAAGAAGCCATCTAGATACTAGCTATGGAGCCGAAGGTCTGTGGTAAACTACTCACAACTCATGGTGAGGTGATGATGATGATGTAGAAGCACTCCGTGGTAGATCCCCCCTCTGACGGAGCTCTGGAACAGGCCCCAGGATGGGATCTCAAGGGAACAGAAGGTTACGGCAGTGGAACTAGGGTTTTCTCTGTTGTTCTGATGGTTTCGGGGTACGTATGTATATATCGGAGGAAGGGGCGCGCCCTCCAGGGGGTGCGCCCTCTAGGGGGGGCCACAAGGTAGGGGGTGCGCCCTCTAGGGGGCGTGCCCCCACCCTCGTGGGCGCCACGTGTGCCCTACTCCGTGGTTCTCAAGTCTCCCGTGCGTGTTTTTCTCCAAAAATATCTCTCCCGAAGGTTTCATTCCGTTTGGACTTCGTTTGATATTCCTTTTCTTTAAAACCCTGAAACAGGCAAAAAACAACAATCTGGACTGGGCCTTTGGGTTAGTAGGTTAGTCCCAAAAATAATATAAAAGTGTATGACAAAGCCCATTAAACATCCAAAACATCATAAATAATAGCATGGAATAATAAAAAATTATAGATACGTTGGAGACGTATCAAGCATCCCCAAGCTTAATTCCTGCTCATCCTCGAGTAGGTAAATGATAAAAAACAGAATTTTTTATGTGGAATGCTAACCAACTTAGTTTTTCAATGTAATTATCTTAATTGTGGCATGAATGTTCAGATCTGAAATATTCAAGACAAAAGTCTATATTGACATAAGAAATAATAATACTTCAAGCATACTAACAAAGCAATCATGTACTCTCAAAATACTATGGCTAAATAAAGTTATCCCTACAAAATCATATAGTCTGGCTATGCTCCCTCCTCATCACACAAAATATTCATATCATGCACAACCCCGATTTCAGCCAAGCACTTGTTTTCATACTCTATTCTTTCAAACCTTTCAACTTTCACGCAATACATGAGCGTAAGCCATGGACATAGCACTATGGGTGGAATAGAGAGGTGGTTGTGGAGAAGACAAAAAGGAGGGAGATAGTCCCACATCAACTAGGCGTATCAGCGGCTATGGAGATGCCCATCAATAGATATCAATGTGATGAGTAGGGATTGCCATGCGACGGATGCACTAGAGCTAAAAATGTATTGAAAGCTCAAAAAAAAAGAAACTAGTGGGTGTGCATCCAACTTGCTTGCTCATGAAGACCTAGGGCATTTGAGGAAGCCCATCGTTGGAATATACATGCCAAGTTCTATAATGAAAGTTCCCACTAGTATATGAAAGTGACTAAACATGAGACTCTCTATCATGAAGAACATGGTGCTACTTTGAAGCACAAGTGTGGAAAAAAAATAGTAGCAATTGTCCCTTTTTCTTTTCTTTTTTTCTTTTTTTTGGCCTTTCTTTTTTTTATGGAGGGGCTTTATTGATTTAGCCTTTCCTCACATGGGACAATGCTCTAATAATGATGATCATCACACTTTCATTACAATTCTATATTACAACTCGACACTAGAAAAAGGTATGACTCTATATGAATGCCTCCGGCGGTGTACCGGGATGTGCAATGAATCAAGATTGACATGTATGAAAAATTATGCATGGTGGCTTTGCCACAAATATGATGTCAACTACATGATCATGCATGGTAATATGACAATATGAAGCGTGTCATATGAACGGAACGGTGGAAAGTTGCATGGCAATATATCTCGGAATGGCTATGGAAATGCCATGATAGGTAGGTATGGTGTATGTTTTGAGGAATATATATGGTGGCTGTCTTGAGGAAGGATATATAGTGGGTGTATGGTACCGGTGAAAGTTGCGCGATATAAGAGAGGCTAGCAATGGTGGAAGGGTGAGAATGCGTATAATCCATGGACTCAACATTAGTCATACGAACTCATATACTTATTGCAAAAATCTATGACTCATGAAAACAAAGCAATCAACGCATGCTCCTAGGGGGGAGGTTGGTAGGAGTTAACCATCGCGCGCCCCGACCTCCACACAAAGGTTGACACTTTACAAATACCTCATGCTCTAACTTCGTCACATAGAGGTTCACCATACGTGCATGCTACGGGAATCACTAACCTTAACTCAAGCATTTCTCAATTTCATAATAACTCCACTAGCATGACTCTAATATCACTATCCTCATATCTCAAAACAATTATCAAGCATCCAACTTCTCATCATATTCAATGCACTAAGTGTGAAAGTTTTTACTACATTGATATTGGATGTCTATCATGTGAAGACTAGTTTTATAGCCTAAGCACATTACCATGTTATTTTAATAGACTCTCAAAAGGATATAAGTGAAGCATGAGAGTTCAACAATTTATACAAAATATTATCACCACCGTGCTCTAAAAGATATAAGTGAGGCACTAGAGCAAAAACTATTCAACTCTAAAGATATAAGCGAAGCATATAGAGTGTTCTATCAATTCCAAGGTCATATTTAAGTCTCTCAAATAGGTGTGTCCAGCAAGGATAATTGTGGGAAACTAACAAGCAAAGACTCAAATTATACAAGACGCTCCAAGTAAAACACATAACATGTGGTAAATAAAAATATAGCTTCGAGTATAGTTACCGATGGATGAAGACGGAAGAGGGGATGCCTTCTCGGGGCATCCCCAAGCTTAGGCTTTTGGTTGTCCTTGAATTTTACCTTGGGGCGCCTTGGGCATCCCCAAGCTTAGGCTCTTGCCACTCTTTGTTCCATAGTCTATCAAAGCAATACTCAAAACTTGAAAACTTCACAACACAAAACTTAGACAAAAATCTTGTGAGCTCCGTTAGCATAAGAAAGCAAACCACTACTCGAAGGTATTGCAACGAATTCATTTTTTGTTTATATTGGTGTTAAACCTACTGTATTCCAACTTCTCTATGATTCATACTTCCCAATACTACTCATAGATGCATCGAAATAAGCAAACAACACACGAAAAATAGAATCTATCAAAAACAGAACAGTCTGTAGTAATCTGCAGGTTTCGCATACTTCTGTAACTCCAAAAAATTCAAACTAAATTGTTAAAACGTGAGTAATTTGTCTATTAATCATCTGCAAACAGAATCAACTAAATAGCACGCTCCAGTAAAATCTGATGACCATTCTAGCGAGCGCTAACGATTCTAGTTTTCATAGCAAGATCATATAAACTTCACACAAGTCTTCCCAAAGGTTCTACTTGGCACCAACACTAAATAAAACACAAAACCACATCTAAACAGAATCTAGATGCAATATTTATTCTTAAACAGAAATAAAAACAAAAAAATATAAAATTGGGTTGCCTCCCAACAAGCGCTATCGTTTTACGCCCCTAGCTAGGCACGATACATGGATAGATCTAGGTATTGCCATCTTTGGAAGGCAATCCATAAGTGGCTCTCATAATAGATTCATATGGTAATTTGATTTTATGTCTAGGAAAGTGTTCCACGCCTTTCCTTAACGGAAATTGGAATCTAATATTTCCTTCCTTCATATCAATAATTGCACCGATCGTTCTAAGCAAAGGTCTACCAAGAATAATAGGACATGAAGGATTGCAATCTATCAAGAACAATAAAATCTACGGGCACATAATTCCTATTGGAAACAATAGGAACATCAATAATCCTTCCCATAGGTTTCTTAATAGTGGAATCCGCAAGATGCAAATTTAAAGAACAATCATCAAGCTCATGGAATTCTAGCAAATCACACAAAGTTTTTGGGATAGTAGAGACACTTGCACCCAAATCACACAAAGCATAGCATTCATGATATTTAATTTTTATTTTAATAGTACGTTCCCACTCATCATAAATCTTTCTAGGGATAGAAACTTCTAACTCAAGTTTTTCTTCATAAGATTGCATCAAAGCATCAACTATATGTTTAGTGAAAGCTTTATTTTGACTATAAGCATGCGGAGAATTTAGTACGGATTGCAACAAGGAAATACAATCAATCAAAGAGCAATTATAATAATTGAATCCCTTGAAATCCAAAGTAGTGGGTTCATCACTATGCAAAGTTTTAATCTCTTCACTCCCACTTTTAACAATTTTAGCGTCAAGATCTAAAAACTCTGAATCATTGGGACACCTTAAAGTAGAATCATCTCCAATCCTATCTTCATCAAGATTTATACTAGAAAACAAGGATCTAATAGGAGAAACATCAATAGCTTTCAGATCTTCATCTTTATTTTCATGATAACTAGAAGAACACGCTTTTATATAATTCTATCTTTTACCATGCATCCTAGCGGTTCTTTCTTTGCATTCATCAATGGAAATTCTCATGGCTTTGAGAGACTCATTGATATCATGCTTAGGTGGGATAGATCTAAGTTTAAAAGAATCAACATCAAGAGTAATTCTATCCACACTTCTAGCCAATTCATCAATCTTAAGCAATTTCTCTTCAAGCATAGCATTGAAATTCTTTTGCGAAATCATAAACTCCTTAACACTAGTTTCAAATTCATAAGGCATATTTCCATAAGAGTTGTTGTAGGAATTACCATAATTAGTAGAGGAATTACTAGGAAAAGGCCAAGGATTAAAGTTCCCTCTATAAGCATTGTTACCAAAATTATTCCTACCAACAAAATTCACATCCAAAGATTCATTGTTATTTTCAATCAAAGTGGACAAAGGCATATCATTAGGATCAGAAGAAGCACTCTTAGCAGTAAATAATTTCATAAGTTCATCCATATTTCCACTTAAAACACTAATTTCTTCAATAGCATGCACTTTTTTACTTGTAGATCTTTCAGGTGTGCCATTGAGAATAATTAACCATAATATTATCTAGGAGTTTGGTAGCTTCTCCTAAGGTAGTTTCCATGAAAGTGCCTCCTGCGGCCGAATCTAAAATATTTCTAGAAGAAAAATTCAAGCCAGCAAAATCCGATGTGTAGGGCAATTACATATCATTAATTTCATTCTCTCCCAAGCTTGCGCAACATGCTCATGATCTAGTTGCTTAAAATTCATAATATCATTTCTAAGAGAGATGATCTTAGCAGGAGGGAAATACTTAGAGATAAAAGCATCTTTGCACTTATTCCACGAATCAATACTATTTCTAGGCAAAGAGGAAAACCAAGTTTTAGCACGATCTCTAAGTGAAAACGGAAATAACTTCAATTTAACGATATTGTTATCCGTATCCCTTTTCTTTTGCATATCACACAAATCAACAAAGTTGTTTAGATGGGTAGCGGCACCTTCACTAGGAAGGCCGGAAAATTGATCTTTCATGACAAGATTCAACAGAGCAGCATTGATCTCACAAGATTCAGCATCGATGATAGGAGCAACCGGAGTGTTGATAAAATCATTATTGTTGGTATTGTAGAAGTCACACAATTTGGTATTGTTCTGAGCCATAGTGACAAGCAAGCAATCCAACACACACAAGCAAACAAGAGGCAAGCGAACGATAAACACACGGCAGAAGAAGGGCAAATAAAACGGCAAGGGTGGAGTGGGGGAGAGGAAAACGAGAGGAAAAAATGTAATGTGAAGGATAAGGGTTTGTGATAGGTACTTGGTATATGGCTTTTGCGTAAGCCTCCCTGGCAACGGCGCCAGAAATTCTTCTTGCTACTTCTCGAGCTTGTGTTGTATTCCCTCGAAGAGGAAAGGGTGATGCAGCACAATAGCGTAAGTATTTCCCTCAGTTTTTGAGAACCAAGGTATAAATCCAGTAGGAGACCACGCACGAGTCCCTCGCACCTGCACAAACAAATAAGAACTTCACAGTCAACGAGATAAGGGGTTGTCAATCCCTTCACGGTCACTTACGAAAGTGAGATCTGATAGAGATGAGAGTTCGATATTTTTGGTATTTTTTATTATAAGAACAGAAAGTAAAAGCGGAAAAGTAAAGTAGATTGTAGATTGATATGTTGAGAATAGACCCGGGGGCCATAGTGTTCTCTAGTGGCTTCTCTCATGATAGCGATATTCTACGACGGGTAAACAAATTACTGTCGAGCAATTGATAGAAAAGCGAATAATTATGAGACTATCTAGGCATGATCATTATATATAGGTTTCACGTCCAAGACAAGTAGACCGAAACGATTATGCATCTACTACTATTACTCCACACATCGACCGCTATCCAGCATGCATCTAGTGTATTGAGTTCATAAGAATAGAGTAATGCCTTAAGCAATATGACATGATGTAGAGGGATAAACTCAAACTTAGTGATATAAACCCCATCTTTTTATCCTCGATCGCAACAATACAATACGTGCCTTGCTGCCCCTACTGTCACTGGGAAAGGACACCGCAAGATTGAACCCAAAGCCAAGCACTTCTCCCATTGCAAGAACTATAGATCTAGTAGGCCAAACCAAACCAATAATTCGAGGAGACTCGCAAGGATATTATAATCATACATAAAGAGTTCAGAGAAGAACCAAATATTTCTCATAGATAATCTTGATCATAAACCCACAATTCATCGGATCTCAACAAACACACAGCAAAAAGAGATTACATCGAATAGATCTCCTCAAAGACCGAGGAGAACTTTGTATTGAGATCCAAAGAGAGAGAAGAAGCCATCTAGATACTAGCTATGGAGCCGAAGGTCTGTGGTAAACTACTCACAACTCATGGTGAGGCGATGATGATGATGTAGAAGCACTCTGTGGTACATCCCCCCTCCAGCGGAGCTCCGGAATAGGCCCCAAGATGGGATCTCACGGGAACAGAAGGTTACGGCGGTGGAACTAGGGTTTTCTCTGTTGTTCTAATGGTTTCGGTGTACGTAGGTATATATAGGAGGAAGGAGGGCACCGGGGGCCAAACATGGGGCCCACGAGGCAGGGGGCGCGCCCTATGGGGGGGCGCCCCCCACCCTCGTGGGTGCCACGTGTGCCCTACTCCATGGTTCTCAAGTCTCCCGTGCGTGTTTTTATCCAAAAATATCTCTCCCAAAGGTTTCATTCCGTTTGGACTTCGTTTGATATTCCTTTTCTGTAAAACCCTGAAACAGGCAAAAAACAGCAATCTGGACTGGGCCTTTGGGTTAGTAGGTCAGTCCCAAAAATAATATAAAAGTGTATGACAAAGCCCATTAAACATCCAAAACATCATAAATAATAGCACGGAACACTCAAAAATTATAGATACGTTGGAGATGTATCACTGTCGATGTCAAAACTGGCAGATCTCGGGTAGGGGTGCCCAAGCTATGCGTCTAAGGATCGATGGTAACAAGGGACTGGGGACATAATGTTTAAACAGATTCGGGCCCTCTCTATCGAGGTAATACCCTACTTCCTGCTTGATTTATCTTGATGAATATTGGGTTACAAGAGTTGATCTACCTCGAGATCGTAATGGCTAAAACCCCAGAAGTCTAGCCTATCTAATTGTGATTCTGCTAACCTCTACTGACTAAACCCTCCAGCTTATATACACGCTGGAGGGGGGCTAGGGTTGTACAAAGATGACTTGGGGAGGAAGGAATCATTGCATCCGGACATCTATTTTTCCTTTCTACATACATAGGAGTCCTATCCGGACACGGGGGATAACCTTCTGCTTTTATCTTCACGGTCCATCAGTCCGGCCCAGTTTCAGTAGCCCGAACACCCGAGGACCCCTAAATTCAGGACTCCCTCAGTAGCCCCCGAACTTTCCTTCAATGACGATGTCTTATCCGGCTTCATGTATTTGGTCTTGCAAGGCAGGTTCTTCTTCTTAACAAATGACAGTTCGGTTCTGATTTTGATACTACGCCCTGTTGATTCCTTCCTGTTGTCGCCTCGGCTTCCACGTGTCAGACAAATGCGAACAGTCCATGTACTTGTTACAAATAAACCCTTGGACACGCGGGGATGGCATCTATTTAAAGAGATTGGATCTTAGATGCCATTCTACACAACGCAGAAACCCTTAGAGCCAACCACGGAAAATACTCCAAATATGGGCACCGCTCCCCGCTCCTCCTACGTCCCCATAGCCCTCAGGCAGGTGATTGGGAAAGCTGCTCAATATCTCATGCCTATTTGAACAGACTTCAGACGGAGGGATATCTCCCTCCCGCAGATCTAGTCTCCGTTCGGGCTGGATTAACCTCGATCGACGGCGAAGCCTTGGCGAAAAACTTCCCCAAACCCACTAAAGAGGAGCGGGTGTGCTTCGTCTCCTTCCTCTTGAGAGACACAGGATTTCCAATCCATCCTTTCCTCAGAGGTTTCCTAGAGTTTTATGGGATCCAACTGCACAATCTCACGCTAGGCTCTATCATGCATATTGCGGGCTTCGTTGCTCTTTGCGAGCTATTTTGGGCTATGAGGCCCATTCCTAGCTATGGAGGAAATTCTTTTGCCTCGTCCCCTGCTCCCAAAGAGATCCATATTAGAGGTGGGCGGCACCGAAGTGTGGCACATAGCAGGGACAGGTTACCTATCCGGCACTCCTAAGAAGGCATCCGAAGAGTGGCCCTGAGAGTGGTTTTATATCGAAGATGTTGTTCTTCCGGACCCAATCTGGTGAGGTCTTCCCGAATTCTCCAGCGCTCCTTTGAAGAAACGCTTCAACCGGCGTCCCCAAAGCCTAAAGGAAGAAGACAATGCGGAGATTAAGAGGCTAGTCAGCAAGATCAGAGAACTCGCCCACTCCAAACTTTCGATAATTGAAGTAATGGCCATTACGATAAAGCGATGCGTTCAGCCACTTCAATCCAGAGGGTTTCCCATGTGGCATTACAATGGGCAAGATGATGCCTCTCGCTGCCTACGCGAGGGTCTGGATACCCCTGCCGCCTTGCCTGTCATATTAGTTGATCTCTATAAGGAGGAGAAGGAAGACTTCGTCCGCTTGAAATGTCGGGAAGGTTTTTCTATGTATAACCCCATCGTCCGCGTGACTTTTTTTGATTGCTAGCTTTATACAATCTCTTTTCTGTGATATGCTAACCAAACTAAATCCGATTGTTTCCAACGGGAATGGAGGAAGGTGATCGAGGGGGTTTATTGCCCCGCTCCGTAGCTGGAGGAAAATGTTCGCGACAAAGATCCCCGATTTGAAGAAGATCTGGACATATTCAAAGAGCTTACTAACGGAGTTTTTCATCAGGCGAGCAATGACGGTACCGCATTGTCTCATGCTCCAAAGGGGCGGCGCTCGTAGCGTTGTATTGCATCAAGGGCATCTCTTAAGAAGATGACGCATGTGCATGGCGAGTCTTCGAAGCGAAAGGAAACGGGGGACACCATGGAGCCCCCTTTCATCGAAGAGGTACATTTTTCAACATGTGCCCGGTAGCAAGGCCGGATTGTCATATTTTTTCCTTCATCTTATTTCAGGAGGAGTATACGTCGAACTGTGTCCGAGGACCCTACTAGACAAACACCAACCAATCCGGCCCCACGGCCCATCCACAAGGACAAGAACCGATACGAGCGTAATGTCCGATTGTCTTCTTCAGGAGGATTCGGATAATGTATCAGTTACAAATTCCGAAGTGGAGAGCGCGATGAACCATCGGCGGTGAAAAGAGGCCATGCGTGAACTAGTTTTTATTGAGGAGGCGTTCAATTCCCTCAGCTCTGCGGATGCGTATATCCGAGCTGCTCGGGATGGACTTGCTGGAGCCACTCACCTGCTTTCAAAGGATATGCGGGTTAGAATTTTTTGTAAATTTAATAAGCATATGCTAGTAGCCCCCGAGACTTGAAACAGTTGGCCCAACTGATTTAAGGATCGTTATTCCTGCAGGTTCTCAAGGAAAAGAATGATGCATTGGACAAGGAGCTTGAAGCAAACCGGATCAAGCTAAATGCTGTAAACATCGAGCTGGAAGATTTGAAGAAATCTAAGAAGGGATCTGATGGTAAGGACGAATAGTGTTCGGAAAATATGAATTTGCGCCATCAATGATGTTTAAGCATACATTCTTTCATTTACAGTGGTGGAATCGATAGATCAACTGTAGGAGAAGCTAAGGGCTGCTCATGAGGATAAATGACATGTCGAAGGGCAAGATGTCGCTGGTCTGCGTGTATTAACGGGCCATTAAGGAGAAAAACAAATTGTTGGATGAAAATGTCAAGCAAGCCAAAGAGCTAAAGGTTCTATGGGCCAAACTGTCGGATGCCTTGAAGGAAAATAGAAAGTTAAAAGGCGGAATATTCAGTACGACCTTTAACCTAGCTCTCATATTATCCCATAATTCAGAGCTTCATAATACTATTCCTGTAAGTTTGTTAATTGGGCGGCCCAAAGGAGAAGTATCCGGATTTTGAGGCGACGTGCTGCAAGAGATCTCCAAAGTGCATGAGCGAGTTCAGAAAGCCATGAAGAACATGGCTAAAGCCTTATGGCCATCCGATTCTCCTCCAGAAATTATGGAGGAGCTGGCGAACTTATTCAAATGAGCTCGGCGTTGCTTTGAACTATGGAAGGCATCAGCATGTCGAGAAGGTGCACGAGAGACCTGGGCCATGGTGAAAACGCGCTATAACATGCTTGATCCGAATCATAAGGCTCGGGTTGGACCTTGGGGACCGGACGGACAAGAAATTCCCGTTAGCTTAGTATATGACCAAATAATGATAGCCGCCAAGGTTTTCACAAGAAGACTGTAGGTTAGACAGTCTTATAGATGGTATAGATGAAGAATAGGCATTTGGTTCCATGTAACAATCTACTTTATCATCAAACTTATCTCCAACCAAACTTTTAAAAAGTTGTCATGGCAGACCTTCGACTTCAACCTCCGAAACCCAAGGGTTGGAGTGTTTCTGGATACTATATTGTTGTGAACACTTAGTATGTTCGGAAACCAACCAATCCAGTCATTTTGCTTGAATAGACAAGTTTTGTGCAGGGAGTTATGTTATATTACTATTTAACATAAGAAACATCTTCCAGGGAGAATAGTTTCGTTAAGGGTTCCTTTCCATAGGTCAGCATGCGTACTTATGCATGCTTATGCTTTGATCCTAAGAAGTAGGATTACAGGAAGCTCATCCTTTCAAAATTTATGTGCAAAAAAGCAATTCTTCGATTGTCCGCCGACCAATGATTCCTTAAAGAATGCTAGCTTTCGGCTTCACCCGTCTGAGGTACAGGTCCGGATTACCCGGTTGTAACAATCACAGAGATGCTCCATTTACACCCTAGCCAAACAATCGGGAACGTAGGGTATAAACACAGGAGCCAGGTAACCCAGGTTGGCAAAAACTTAAGTCATAAAGGTGCATATAATGGCGAAGAGGCTATATGAAACAGACGACATGAGTATTGTAAGCAATAAGCTTGTAAAAATAAGCTTCGTTATAGAAGCCCCTAGGTATCTTGAGGTAGATATATTTTAAGATGTTCACCCCTAACAGTTTGGTATAGCCGAACACTTTCTGGGAAGGAAAAAAACAAGAAATGAAGAAGAGAAACAAAGGAAAAAACCTAGACAAAAAGAGAAATAAAAGTTGCTACCAAATTATCCGTAGAATCGTCTGAGCCTAGCAGCGTTCCATGGATTCGTATCAAGGCGATTGTCTGATGCATTTCGACGATGATAGGCTCCTCCGGTGAGAACTTCATCAATAATGAAGGGGACCTCCCATCTTGGTTTAAGTTTATCCTTTTTCTTCTCTGGGAGGCGCAAAATGAGTTCACCAACGTTGTATGTTTTGTCCCACACTTCTCTGCTTTGGTATCGCCTAGCCTATTATTGATAGAATGTGGAACGAGCCTGCGCGATATTGCGCTCCTCTTCAAGGCTGTCTAGGTCATCCTATCGATCGAGCTCGGCCTCTCGCTCTTCAAACATACGCACTCGAGGTGAGTCATGAATAATGTCGCAGGGCAAAACAACCTTTGCGCCATACACCATGAAGGTGTATATCCGGTTGTCCGGTTAGGTGTGGTCCGCAACCCCCAGAGTACGGAGTCAAGCTCCTCAACCCAGTGTTTATCTGACTCACGTAGGGAGCGCACTAGTCGGGGTTTAATGCCGCTCATTATTAAGCCATTGGCACATTCAACTTGACCATTTGTTTGAGGGTGGTACACAGAGGCATAATCAAGTTCAATGCCTAACTTGGCGCACCAGTTCTACACCTCGTCAACTGTAAATTTGGAGCCATTATCTGTGATAATACTGTGCAAGACACCATAATGGTGTACTACATCGGATATAAAATCTACCACTGGCCCTGCTTCAGCCATTCTGACTGGTTTGGCTTCTATCCATTTAGCCACCATAACCAGTAAATATATCTTTTTGTGGCTTCCCCTTTAAGGGGTCCGACCATATCCGGCCCCCCGACCGCAAAAGGCCATGTAATGGGGATGGTTCTCAGGGCGGTGGGAGCCATATGACTTTGATTGGTAAAAAGCTGGCATCCAACACAATGTTGACCTAGGGCGTGAGCATCTGCTCGAGCTGTTGGCCAGAAGAAACCTGTTCGGGAAGCCTTGTTTACAAGAGACCAAGTTGCAGCATGATGGCCGCCCATCCCAGCGTGTATTTCGGCTAGAAGTTGCCATCCCTCTTCTTCAGAGATGCACCTTTGGAGAACACCAGTAGTGCTTTTCTTGTATATTTCGCCTTCGTGAACTTTATAGGCTTTTGAACGTCGAACTATGCGATGGGCCTCAATTTGATCATCGAGGATCTCTTGCCTATTAAGATAGGCCAAGAAAGGTTCGGTCCAGGGGGAGATGACGGCCATGATCTCATGAGCCGAGGATCTTATTTCCATATTCGGATCCCCGATGACATCTTTATTGAGTTCGGCTAGTGGGGTGTGATCGGGTCTGAATTAGCGTCTTTGCTGTCATCCTGCCATATCACTTATGGCTTAAATAGCCTTTCTACAATGGTGTTAGGCGGGACCGGGTCGCGCTTGGTGCCCATGCGAGCGAGTATGTCCGCTGCCTGATTACTGTCCCGAGCAACATGGTGAAATTCGAGCCCCTCAAACCAAGCTGATATTTTTAATATGGTGTTTCGATAAGCCGCCATATTTGGATCCTTCGCATCAAATTCTTCGTTTACCTGGGATATTGTGAGATTTGAGTCTCCACGTAACTCTAGGCGTTGTATGCCCTTGGATACGGCCATGCGGAGGCCGTGTAGTAGCGCCTCATATTCGGCAGCATTGTTTGAGTCCGTGTACATGATTTGTAGTATGTAGCGGACTGTATCCCCTATGGGAGATATCAAGATGATGCCAACCCCCAATCCAGATAGCATTTTTGAGCCGTCGGAGTACATTGTCCAGTGGGAGTATGCTCCGTACTCTTTAGGGAGTTCGGCCTCTGTCCATTCTACGACAAAATCAGCCAACACCTGAGATTTAATAGTCCGGTGTGGTTTGTATGTTATTTCGAATGGCAAGAGCTCGATGGCCCATTTAGCTATGCGGCATGTGGCGTCCTTGTTGTATATGATATCATTGAGTGGTACTTCGGATGTCACTGTAATCGAACACTCTTGAAAGTAGTGTTGGAGCTTCTAAGATGCCATGAACACTGCATAGGTGGTTTTTTTGATAATGGGGGTATCATGACTTGCACGATGTAAGAACCTCTGACACGTAGTATACTAGTTTTTGGACGGGGAAGTTATGTCCCTCTTCCTCTCGTTCGACGAAGAGTATAGCACTCACGACCTGGTGAGTTGCTGAGATATAAAGCAACATTGGCTCGCCAATACTTGGAGTGGCTAGGATTGGATTGCCCGCTAGGAGGGTCTATATTTCTTCCAGTCCAGCTGTGGCCGCATCCGTCAATTCAAAGTTGTCTATGCACCTTCGCAATCTATAAACTGGTAATGCTTTTTCTCCCAATCTGGAGATGAAGCGATTTAAGGCCGCCAAGCACCCTACTAGCTTTTGGACTTGTTTTAGATCGGTTGGCATAGCCAGCTGTGACAAGGCTCAGATTTTAGCTGGGTTCGCTTCAATTCCTCAATGGGAGATGATAAACCCTAGTAGCTTTCAGGTCGGAACGCCGAAGACGCATTTTTTGGATTGAGCCATATGTCATATGTTCGGAGGTTATCAAACGTAAGGCGGAGATCGTCCACCAATGTTTTGACGCATTAGGTCTTGATGACTACATCGTCGATGTATGCCTCCACAATCTTGCCAATTTGTTTCTCTAAGCATGTTTCAATCATGCGTTGATATGTGGCACAAGCATTTTTGAGCCCAAAGGGCATAGTGTTGAAGCAAAAAGGCCTATACGCAGTGATAAATGCCATCGCGGCCTGGTTAGATTCCTTCATTTTTATCTGATGGTATCCGGAGTAAGCATCGAGTATGTATAACGAGTCATGTCTTGTTGTTGCGTCGATGATCTGATCAATGCAGGGCAGCGAAAAAGGATCCTTAGTGCAAGCCTTGTTTAGGTATTTAAAATCAACACAAAGGCACCAGGATTTATCCTTCTTTGGTACCATGACCAAATTGGCTAGCCAATCCGGATGTTTAATTTCCCTAATGAATCCGGCTTCCAGTAACTTTGCCAGCTCTTCCTCCATAGCTTGTCTTTTGGGTTCGGAAAATCGTCGCAATGACTGCTTGACTGGTTTGACCCTTTGATAATGTTGAGGTTGTGTTAGGCCAGCCTGCGCTAGATCCCAGGCATGTCTGAAGGATGCCAGGCGAATATGTCCCAGTTTTCTCATAGGAATGCGCGCAGAGCACTGTCTACCGTCGGGTCCAGCTGTGCTCCAATGGATGATGTCTTATTGGGATCCGTCGGGTGCACCTGAAATTTGATAATTTCATCTGCTGGCTTGAAGGAGGCAGATTTAGATATTTTATCAAGGACTACGTCGTCCTTGTCCACCGTGGATCGTAAGGTGGTTAATTATTTGGCCGCAAAGGCTTCGGATAGTGCCTCTAGGGCCAAGGATGCGGTTTTTCGGCACGGAGTGCTCTGTCCGGATCACTTATGACTGTGAATATTCCATTGGGCCTTGGCATTTTAAGCTTCATGTACCCGTAATGGGGTATGGCCTGAAACGTTAGAAAGCGTATCACCCTAGGAGGGTGTGGTATCCGCTATTGAAGGGGACAATGTGGAAGAGTAGTTCCTTTGACCTGTAGTTCTCGGGCATGCTGAATACAACGTCAAATTTAATAGTTCCCGAACACCGGGCTTCCCGGCTGGGGATGATTCCTCGAAAGGTTGTACTACTTTGCTCAATGCGGGTTTTATCGACCTGCATTTTTTCAAGCGTGTCCTCGTATATGAGGTTGAGTCCGTTGTCGCCGTCCATGAGCACTTTGGTAAGGAGAAAGGCATCTACTATTGGGTTTAGTACAAGAGCGGCTGGGCCTCGGACTGGCCGAACTCGTGGTTCATCATCGGCAGTAAAAGTGATTGCCGTGTTGTTCCATGGGCTTGCAGCGGTTATTTGATGAACCTCGGCGAGTTCGCGATGTGCTCTCTTGTGCCGGTTGTGTGAAGAGAAGGTCTCGAAGGCCGTGAGGACGTCAAAATTGTCCTCTTCTGGAGTTGGAGTGGTGAGGATGGCTTCACCGCTTTTAGCTACCTGCCGGAGTACCCAACACGCTCGAAGGCTGTCGGTTGGGATCATACCCGGGGTTGATGTATCGAGCAAGGTTTATCTAGGAGTTTGTCCTGAACGGACCTGTGTCCTGTAAAAGGTGTATGTTTCTTGCCAACGGGCATATGATCGGACGCCCTGCTAGGGTACGCACGTTTTGCTTTAGCGACATATTGTCCGAAGACAGGCTGTTCCTGATGGGTATTATGGGCCTTCCAAGTACTTTCCATGGCGCAATACTTTCGTACTAAGTGTGACAACTCTTTAAAACTCTGTATGTGATGGCGGTTGAGGGCGTTAAAGACTCTCTCGTCCGTGCAATTGTGGTGAAAGATTGGAATCGCATCATCATTGCAGCAGTCCTTAATCTTGTTTTTAACAAGTAGGAATCTGGCCCAGAAGTGATGGACGGTCTCCTGGGGCTACTGCCGCACGTACATTAAGTCACATATGTCTGGAGGGCCAGAGTTACTTGGAGATTATTAATTGTGGTGGGTGGGTGTGGTAAAATTTGAATCCCGACCCAATATAGTGTCTGGGGTTTGCAAAACCTCCGGTGTAGACAACCCAGGCCCAGCAGGATCTGAACGTTCCCTGGGCTCGGTGTCTGTCCCTGAGCTCAAAAGATGCGGACTCCTGCCCAAAGGAAGGATGTTTGGATCAAAGGGTTTGGAGATCCGGACTCAGCCGGTCTCCGATCTATGAGAAGAAGTGTCTTCGGCCCGTTCCTCGACGGTCGCCACCAGGTAAGTGATCGGGTGAAATTGTCTTCCTCCCGACCGGGTTTAGGCCCGATCTGATCATTGGATGCTGAAAGACCCAGGGAGGCAATGTGATCCAGCAGCTCGTTTAGGGACGAGGAGTCCGCCGGATTCGCGTCTTCGATGTGTTTGGAGCCGATGTAGGAGTGGTGCTCGGTGACCGCAGGGGGTGCGGTCGGCTTAACGGCCACGCGGGCACATATGGCAAACCCGCCGAGCTGGAGGACCTGGCCAAGAGCCAGGCATTTTCTGAGGGTGATGTCATCGTTGATGACGAGACGAGCCATCGATCGCTTCTTGCGAGTACACAGCGGAGCTCTCAATGAAAGCACCATTGTCAGTGTCAAAACCGGCAGATCTCGGGTAGGGGTGCCCAAGCTGTGCGTCTAAGGATCGATGGTAACAAGGGACTTGGGACACGATGTTTACCCAGGTTTGGGCCCTCTCTATCGAGGTAATACCCTACTTCATGCTTGATTGATCTAGATGAATATAGGGTTACAGGAGTTGATCTACATCGAGATCGTAATGGCTAAAACCCTAGAAGTCTAACATATGTAACTGTGATTCTGCTAGCCTCTACGGACTAAACCCTCCGGCTTATATACACGCCGGAGGGGGCCTAGGGTTGTACAAAGATGACTTGGGGAGGAAGGAATCATTACATCCGGACATCTATTTTGCCTTTCTACATACATATGAGTCCTATCCGGACACGGGGGATAACCTTCTGCTTTCATCTTCATGGCCCATCAGTCCAGCCCAGCTTCAGTAGCCCGTACACCCGAGGACCCCTAAATCCAGGACTCCCTCACCGACCACCCATTGTAACCGGGAACTCCCCGTAATTTTCCTCGCCCTTGCTTCTGCCATGATTTTTTCCGTCATGGACAGCCCAAAGAATGTCATGCAGCTGCGTCTCCGGCCCGCCCAGGATGAAAAGCCTATTTATTGTCATGATTTTTTGTCATAGAAGTAGGAGCCCACCACATCTATGATGATACGGGTTTTTGTCACAATTATCGTCATAGAAGTGTCATAAGCACGATAGAAAAAAAACGTTCGAGCCAAAATGTCACGGATGTGTCTTTTTTTGTAGTGTGCCTCGGCATGCATAACAACCCAATTTATTTCTAAGGTGGCTAACACAACCCTACATGCAGCGTCGTGGGGCACTTTCATCGGTTGGTCTCGTTTGGATTCATAGGTGCTTTGTTTGTCGGGCCTCATGTTGAAAATGCCTTAGAGGCAATAATATTGTATTGTTATATTTTTATATTTATAATTAAGAGTTTTATATTCTATGTTATAACTGCTATGATCTTGGAATATGTGATTCAGTGGAAAACGCATATGCACGTGTGAAATAATAAATGATAGAATATGATTCCTAGTCTCGCCTCTAAGACTAGCTCAAGTGTTGTTGATGATCATGTTTTCTGGATCTTAGTATTTCGTTAAGTGTAACGGTAGTCATAAAACAACTTTGAGAGTATGACATTAGAAGAACAATCATATTGATTCGACCCAAACTTGTTTGTTATACTTTGAGATAATATCATCACAAGTCAACTGTAATAACACGGAGTGTTAACATGTGATTTAATTCCTTATACAATGAGAGTATTGTAGTCACTTCTTACTGTACCATGAACTTTGGGGTTGCTCAAACGTCATTCATAACAAGGTGATCATAACGACAACCTACGGGTCCAACAGGAACTTTGGCAAAGGACTAGATAGTTGGAGAGTGGGATTTTCTCCTCTGACGATGGAGAGATATTCTTAGGGCCCTCATGGTGTGATGGCATACATCATCATCTGGCCAAACACATGTGACTATGTCGCGGGGATGCCGGAACATATCAACGAGAAAGAAGAGCAAAACCGGTAACGAGGAGATCGGTATAGTGAGCATGTGTATGATCATATCTCACCTTAGGTTTTCTAAAGAATCATGAAGCAAAGGGATAAGAAAATATTTGTATACTCGAATGTACATGATAAGCAAAGGTACACTCGAATGTCATTTGTATACTCATAGGTATCAATAAGGATGTCCACGGTTCCATTGTTGATCATTGAACGAAAGAGGGTTTGTTCCTGTTTGTGTTTTACTGAACCTATAGGGTCACAAGCTTAAGGTAATCATGACGTGTTGATTCTTAGTAGGACGGGAGTAATAAGAAAATATTTGTGAAATAGTTTCACTATTATTCAAAATAGTTTCGTGAGGAACGGAAAGCGTTCCAGGGTCACCGGAAGAGTTTTAGAGTTTATCAGGCAATACTGGGTATAATCAATAATTTATATAGGTGGAAATGTTTCTTGAGATGTTATATTAATAATAAAAGGCTCTAATAATAGTTATAAAGCTTTATGTTTAATTAAATAACAACCGGTCTTACAAGACCAAGTGGTGGAAGTGTTGGGGATCGTTGCAGAAAATCAAAAAAATTCCTACGTATCACCAAGATCCATCTATGGAATCTACTAGCAACGAGAGGGGAGTGCATCTTCATACATTTGAAGATCACGATGCGGAAGCATTGCAAGAACGCGATTGGTGGAGTCGTACACGAAGCGATTCAAATCGCGGTCGAATCCGATCTAAGCGCGGAACAACGGCGCCTCCGCGTTCAACACACGTGCAGCCCGGTGACGTCTCCCGCGCCTTGATCCAGCAAGGGGAGAGGGAGAGGTTGGGGAAGACTCCGTCCAGCAGCAGCACAATGGCGTGGTGGTGGTGGAGGAGCGTGGCACTCCAGCAGGGCTTCGCCAAGCACTGCGAGAGACGAGGAGGGAGAGGGGTAGGGCTACGCCAAGAAAAGAGGAGACTCGTGCATCTGGCAGCCCCGAAACCCCCACTATATATAGGGGGAGGTGCTGTGCCCCCATCTAGGGTTTCCCCCCTAGGGGTGGCGGCAGCCCCAAATCCCATCTGAGGGGCGGCCAGGAGGGGGAGAGAGGGGGCGCCCCTAGGGTGGGCCTTAAGGCCCATCTAGACCTAGGGTTTGCCCCCTCTCCTCTCCCTTGCGCCCTGGGCCTTGGTGGGGGGGGGGCGCACCAGCCCACCTAGGGGCTGGTCCCTTCCCACACTTGGCCCACGCAAGCCTCTCGGGGCGGTGGTCCCGATAACGCCCAGAACACTTCCGGTGACCAAAACGGGACTTCCCATATGTAAATCTTTACCTCAGGACCATTCCAGAACTCCTCGTGACGTCCGGGATCTCATCCGGGACTCCGAACAACACTCAGTAACCACGTACTACATTCCCTATAACCCTAGCGTCATCGAACCTTAAGTGTGTAGACCCTACGGGTTCGGGAACCATGCAGTCATGACCGAGACATATCTTCGGCCAATAACCAACAGCGGGATCTGGATACCCATGTTGGCTCCCACATGTTCCACGATGATCTCATTGGATGAACCACGATGTCAAGGATTCAATCAATCCCGTATACCATTCCCTTTGTCTAGCGGTATAGTACTTGCCCGAGATTCGATCGTCGGTATACCGATACCTTGTTCAATCTCGTTATGGAAAGTATCTTTACTCGTTCCATAGCACATCATCCCGTGACCAACCCCTTAGTCACATTGAGCTTACTACGATGATGTCTTACCGAGTGGCCCCAGAGATACCTCTCCGTCATACGAAGTGACAAATCCCAGTTTCGATTCGTGCCAACCCTACAGATATTTTTGGGGATACCCGTAGTATACCTTTATAGCCACCCAGTTATGTTGTGACGTTTGGCACACCCAAAGTACTCCTACGGTATCCGGGAGTTGCACAATCTCATGGTTTAAGGAAAGGATACTTGACATTGGAAAAGCTTTAGCATACGAACTACACGATCTTGTGCTAGGCTTAGGATTGGGTCTTGTCCATCACATCATTCTCCTAATGATGTGATCCCGTTATCAATGACATCCAATGTCCATGGTCAAGAAACCGTAACCATCTATTGATCAATGAGCTAGTCAACTAGAGGCTTACTAGGGACATGTTGTGGTCTATGTATTCACCACATGTATTACTGTTTCCGGATAACCATTTTATTATTGCCTCTAGGGCATATTTCCAACAGGAAGGAGAATTGGGCCACAAGGGCCCAATAGGAGGAGGTGCCCCCCTTAGCCTCTTTGGGAGGATGAATATGAGTGGGGGAGGACCCCCTAGGGCCAACGCAAGGAGGGAAGGAGTCCTCCTTCTTGTGGCGCATGATACGTCTCCAACGTATCTATAATTTATGAACTATTCTTGCCATGTTTGCAACAATTTTATATGGATTTGGTATGATTTGATTAGAACTAACCCGGACTGACATTGTTTTCAGCAGAACTACCGTGGTGTCGTTTATTGTGCAGAAATAAAAGTTCTTGGAATGGGCTGAAAATTTACGGTGACTTTTTATGGACAAAAAGAGACCCCCGGAGCACCGGAGCCATGCCAGGAAGTGGACGAGGAGTCCAAAAGCCTAGGGGCGTGCCCTACCCCCCAAGGCGTGTCCCTATGGCTTGTGGGGCCCTCGAGCACCCCCTTGACGTGAGACCGACGCCAAAAATTCTTATAAGTACCAAAACCCACAGAAAGAACCCTAGATCGGAAGTTTCGCCACCGCAAGCCTCTTTAGCCACGAAAAACCTCTCGAGACCCCATTCCAGCACCTTGCCGGAGGGGGAAATCATCTCCGGAGGGCATCTTCATCATTTGCAGCCACCATGATGAGGAGGCAGTAGTCCACCCTCGGGGCCGAGGGTTTGTACCAGTAGTTATGTGTTTTATCTCTCTTTCTCGTTTTCTTGATTTGGCATGATCTTGATGAACCACGAGCTTTGTTATTATAGTTGGATCTTATGGTGTTCTTCCCTCTCTACCTTGTGATGAATTGAGTCTTTTCCTTGAGGTTTTGTTATGTCGGATTGAATCTTCTGGATGTGAGAGCACTTGATGTATGTCTTGCGATGGGATATTCGTGGTGGCAATGAGATGTTCTATTGATCCACTTGATGTATGTTTTGGTTATCAACTTGCATATTCACGTGGTGACATTGGGGTAATCTATGCATAGGGGTTGGTACGCGTTTTCATTTTCTGTTCTCCGATAGAAATCTTAGGGTACTCTTGAAGTTCTTTGTGTTGGATTGAATATTATGAATCTGAGATTGTGTGATGCATATCTTATAATTGACCCACGGATACTTGTGGTGACATTGGAGTATCTAGGTGTCATTAGGGTTGATTGATGTGTGTCATGTGGTGTTATTTCAGTACGAACTCTAGGGTTGTTTGTGACACTCATAGGAATAGCCCAATAGATTGATCAGAAAGAATAACTTTGAGGTGGTTTCGTACTATACAAGCAATTTCATCTTATGTTCTCTGCGATAGGTACTTAGGAGTGACTCTTTGTTGCACGTTGAGGGATTGTTATATTATCCAATTTTGTTATCATTGGTGAGAGATTTTGCGCTAGTGAAAGTATGAACGCTAGGCCTTGTTTTCAAACATTGCAATATTGTTTTTACTCACGTTTCCTACTTGCTACCCTGTTGTTTTTATATTTTCATATTACAAAAACCTATATCTACTATCCATGTTACACTTGTATCACCATCTCTTCGCCGAACTAGTGCACCTATACAATTTACCATTGTATTGGGTGTGTTGGGGACACAAGAGCCTCCTTGTTATTTGGTTAAATGGTTGTTTGAGATAGACCATCTTCATCCTACAGCTCCCACGGATTGATAAACCTTAGGTCATCCACTTGAGGGAAATTTGCTACTGTCCTACAAAAATCTACGCTTGGAAGCCCAACACGAGTCTACAAGAAGAAGGTTGCATAGTAGACATCAAGCTCTTTTCTGGCGCCATTGCCAGGGAGGTGTGTGCTTGAAGGTATATATTTAGATCTTGCAATTGAATCTTTTAGTTTCTTGTTTTATCACTAGTTTAGTTTATAAAAGAAAACTACAAAAAATGGAATTGAGGTTGCCTCATATTATTGATCTTTACAATGTCTTTCGTGAAAATGATGGAAAGGAAAATTGTGCCAGAGTGTTAGAAGAAGTATTCAATTAAATGTTTGGCACTAAATATTTGAATGATGACCATGATTGCAATGTTGTTAGTATGAATTATTTTAATATCCATGATACTAATGATATGCAAAGCTACTAGCTTGGGGTGCTATGTTTGATGAAGATGATATTTTTAGTCCCCAAGTTTTGATGAGCAAATTTATTCTGATGAAAGCATGCCTCCTATCTATGATGATTATGATGGAAATATTCCCTAGAGGCAATAATAAAGTTGTTATTTTATATTTCCTTATTCATGATAAATGTTTATTATTCATGCTAGAATTGTATTGATCGGAAACCTAAATACATGTGTGAATACATAGACAAACATTGTGTCCCTAGTGAGCCTCTACTTTACTAGCTCGTTGATCAAAGATTGTTAAGGTTTCCTAACCATGGGCATGAATTGTCATTAGATAATGAGATCTCATCATTAGGAAAATTATGTGATGGACAAGACACATCCGTTAGCTTAGCATAATGATCGTTCAGTTTTAGGGCTACTGCTTTCTTCATGTCAAATACATATTCCTTCGACTATGAGATTATGCAACTCCCGAATACAGGAGGAATGCCTTGTGTGCTATCAAACATCACACCATAATTGGGTGGTTATAAAGATGCTCTACAGGTATCTCCGAAGGTGTTTGTTGAGTTGGCATAGATCAAGATTAGGATTTGTCACTCCGAGTACCCGAGAGGTATCTCTGGGCCCTCTCGGTAATGCACATCATAAGAAGCCATTCAAGCAAAGTGACTAATGATTTAGTTACGGGATGATGTATTATGGAACGAGTAGAGAGACTTGCTGGTAACGATACTGGACTAGGTATGAAGATACCGACGATCGAATCTCGGGCAAGTAACATACCGATGGACGAAGGGGATAACGTATGTTGTCATAACGGTTCGACTGATAAAGGTCTTTGTAGAATATTTAGAGCATCCAGGTTCCGCTATTGGTTATTAACCGGAGAGATGCCTCTATCATGTCTACATAGTTCTCGAACCCGTAGGGTCCCCACGCTTAACGTTAGATGACGATATTGTATTATATGAGTTATGTGATTTGGTGCCCGAATGTTGTTCGGAGTCCCGGATGAGATCACGGACATGACTAGGAGTCTTGAAATGGTCGAGAGGTAAATATTGATATATAGGAAGATAGTATTCGGACATTGGAAGTGTTCTGAAGTGTATCGGGTAATTATCGGAGTACCGAAGGGGTTACCGGAACCCCCGTGGGGGTATATGGGCCATATGGGCCATGAGGGGGAGCACACCATCCCACAAGGGGTGGCGCCCCCCTATGGCAGGTGGCCGAATTGTACAAGAAGAAGAGGGGGTCCCCCCTCCCTTCCCTTCTTCCCCCTTCCTTTCTTCTCCGGTTAAATATGGTAAGGGGGGTGGGAATTAGGGAAGACCCAAGTAGGATTCGACCTACTTGGGGTGCCCCTTGGCTGCCTCTCCTCCCCTCCCACCTATATATATGTGGGGAGAGGGGAACCTAGAACACACAACATCAATTGCTAACCGTGTGTAACGCGCCCCTCCACAGTTTACACCCCCGGTCATATTCTCGTGATGCTTAGGCGAAGCCCTGCGCGGATCACTTCACCATCACCGTCACCACGTCATCGTGCTGACGGAACTCATCTACATCCTCAACATCTTGCTGGATCAAGAAGACGAGGGACGTCATCAAGTTGA
Organism: Secale cereale; assembly: GCA_902687465.1. Lineage (NCBI taxonomy): Eukaryota > Viridiplantae > Streptophyta > Magnoliopsida > Poales > Poaceae > Secale > Secale cereale. Next base: position 546,931,933 of record LR738714.1, read on the forward strand.
ATCTGTGCATAACTCGGAGGTGCCGTACGTTCGGTGCTTGATCGGTCGGATCTAGAAGAAGTTTGACTACATCAACCGCGTTGTCAAACGCTTCTGCTTTCGGTCTATGAGGGTACGTAGACACACTCTCCCCCTCATTGTTGTGCATCTCCTAAATAGATCTTGCGTGACTGTAGGAATTTTTTAAAATTGCATGCTATGTTTCCCATCAGTGGCATCATGAGCCAGGTCTATGTGTAGATGATATGCATGAGTAGAACACAAAGAGTTGTGGGCGCTGATAGTCATACTGCTTAACACCAATGTCTTATTTTAATTCGGCCGTATTGTGGGATGAAGTGGCCCGAACCAACCTTACATGACCACGTTCATGAGACCGATTCCATTGATAGACATGCAACTAGTTTTGCATAAAGGTGGCTGGCGGGTGTCTATTTCTCCTACTTTAGTTTAGTCGAATTTGACTGCGACCGGTCCTTGAAGAAGGTTAAAAAAGCAAACTTGAAGAAACGCCATTGTGGTTTTGATGCGTAGGTAAGAATGGTTCGTGCTAGAAGCCCATAGAAGCCACGTAAAACTTGCAACAAGAAATTAGAGGACGTCTAACTTGTTTTTGTAGGGCATGTTGTGATGTGATATGGTCAAGACATGATGTGATAAACGTTATTGTATGAGATGATCATGTATTTTAAGATATCTGGCAACCGGCAGGAGCCTTATGGTTGTATGTTTATTGTATGAAATGCAAACGCCATGTAATTGTTTTACTTTATCACTATGTGTTAGCGATAGTTGTATAAGCAATAGTTGGCGAGACGACCACGACGCAACGATGAAGATCAAGTTTTCGAGCCATTGATGATGGAGATCATGACGATGCTTTGGATATGGAGATCAAAATCACAAGATGATGATGGACATATCATGTCACATATTTTGATTGCATGTGATGTTTATCTCTTATGCATCTTATTTTGCTTAGTACGGCGGTAGCATTATAAGATGATCCCTTAACTAAATTTCAAGGTAAAAGTATGCACCGTTGCTACAGTTCGTTGTGTTGAGACACCACGTGATGATCGGGTGTGATAGACTCTACGTTCACATACAATGGGTGCAAGACAGTTTTGCACATGCGGAATACTCATGTTAAACTTGACGGGCCTAGCATGTACAGACATGGCCTCAGAACACTGGAGACCGAAAGGTTGAATGTGAATCATATAGTAGATATGATCAACATAGAGATGTTCACCATTGATGACTACTCCATCTCACGTGATGATCAGACATGGTTTAGTTGATTTCGATCACGTATCATTTAGATGACTTGAGGGATGTCTATCTAAGTGGGAGTTCTTAAGTAATTTGATTAATTGAACTTAATTAATCATGAACTTAGTCCTAATAGTATTTGCATATCTATGTTATAGATCAATGGCCCTTGCTATCGTTCCCTTGAATTTTAATGCGTTCCTAGAGAAAGCTAAGTTGAAAGATGATGGTAGCAACTACACGGACTGGGTCGGTAACTTGAGGATTATCCTCATTGCTGCACAGAAGAATTATGTCCTCGATTCACCACTGGGTGAAAGTCCTGCTGCAGGAGCAGATGGTGATGTTTTGAACATCTGGCAAGCTCGATCTAATGACTACTTGATAGTTCAGTATGCCATGCTTTGCGGATTAGAATCGGGACTTCAAAGACGTTCTGAACGTCATGGAGCATATGAGATGTTCCAAGAGTTGAAGTTAATATTTCAAGCAAATGCACGAGTTGAGAGATATGAAGTCTCCAACAAGTTCTATAGCTGTAAGATGGAGGAGAACAGTTATGTCAGTGAACGCATACTCAAATGTATGGGTATCATAGTAACTTGACTCAGCTGGGAGTTAATCTTCTAGATGATAGTGTTATTGACAGAGTTCTCCAATCACTACCACCAAGCTATAAATGCTTCATGATGAACCATAATATGCAAGGGATGGAGAAGACAATTCCTGAGCTCTTCGCAATGCTCAAAGCTGCGGAGGTAGAAATCAAGAAGGAGCATCAAGTGTTGATGGTTAACAAGACCACTAGTTTCAAGAAAAAGGGCAAGGGAAAGAACGGGAACTTCAAAAAGAATGGCAAGCAAGTTTCCACTCCCGGGAAGAAGCCCATAGCTGGACCCAAGCCTGAAACTAAGTGCTTCTACTACAAAGGGACTTGTCACTGGAAGCGGAACTACCCCAAGTATTTGGTTGATAAGAAGGATGGCAAAGTGAACAAAGGTATATTTGATATACATGTTATTGATGTGTACCCTACTAATGCTTGTAGTAGCACCTGGGTATTTGATACTAGTTCGGTTGCTCATATTTGTAACTCGAAACAGGAGCAACGGATTAAATGAAGATTGGCTAAGGACGAGGTGACCATGTGCGTCGGGAATGGTTCGAAGGTCGATGTGATCGCCGTTGGCACACTACCTCTACATCTACCTTTGGGATTAGTTTTAGACCTGAATAATTGTTCTTTGGTGCCAGCGTTGAGCATGAACATTATATCTGGATCATGTTTAGTGCGAGATGGTTATTCATTTAAATGAGAGAATAATGGTTGTTCTATTTATATGAGTAATATCTTTTATGGTCATGCACCTTTGAAGAGTAGTCTATTTTTGTTGAATCTCGATTGTGGTGATAAACATATTCATAATATTGATGCCAAAAGATGCAAAGTTGATAATGATAGCGCAACATATTTGTGGCACTGCTGTTTAGGTCATATTGGTGTAAAGCGCATGAAGAAACTCCATGTTGATGGATGTTTGGAATCACTTGATTATGAATCATTTGATACTTGCGAACCATGCCTCATGGGCAAGATGACTAAAACTCCATTCTCCAAAACAATGGAGAGAGCTAATACAGACCGATGTATGCGGTCCGATGAGTGTTTAGGCACATGGCGGATATCTTTATTTTCTGACCTTCACAGATGATTTGAGCAGATATGGGTATATCTACTTATTGAAACACAAGTCTGAAACATTTGAAAAGTTCAAAGAATTTCATAGTGAAGTAGAGAATCATCATATTAAGAAAATAAAGTTTCTACAATCTAATCACAGAGGCGAATATTTGAGTTATGACTTTGGCCTTCATTTAAAACAAGGTGGAGTAGTTTCACAACTCATGCCACCTAGAACACCACAACGTAATGGTGTGTCCGAATGTCATAACCGTACTTTATTAGATATGGTGCGATCTATGATGTCTCTTACCGATTTACCACTATCATTTTGGGGTTATGCATTAGAGATAGTTGCATTCACATTAAATAGGGCACCGTCTAAATCCGTTGAGACGACACCGTATGAACTTTGGTTTGGCAAGAAACCTAAGTTGTCATTTCTTAAAGTTTGGGGTTGTGACACTTATGTCAAGAGGATTCAGCCTGATAAGCTCGAACCCAAATCGGAGAAGTGTGTCTTCATAGGATACACTGAGGAAACAATTGGGTACACCTTCTACCACAGATCTGAAGGCAAGATCTTTGTTGCCAAGAATGGAACATTTCTAGATAAAGAGTTTCTCTCAAAAGAAGTGAGTGGGAGGAAAGTAGAACTTGATGAGGTAATTTTACCTTCTCTCGAATTGGAAAATAGCTCATCACATAATACCATTCCCGTTATGCCTACACCAACTAGAGAGAAAGCTAATGATGATGATCATGAAACTTCAGATCATGTTACTGCTGAACCTCGTAGATCAACCAAAGCACGATCCACACCAGAGTGGTACGGTAATCCTGTTCTGAAAGTCATGTTACTAGACCATGACGAACCTACGAACTATGAAGAAGCTATCATGTGCCAAGATTCCGATAAATGGCTTGAGGCATGAAATATGAGATAGGATCCATGTATGAGAATGAAGTGTGGACTTTGGTGGATTTGCCCAATGATCGGCGAGCCATAGAGAATAAATGGATCTTCAATAAGAAGACTAAAGCTGATGGTAATGTTACTATCTACAAAGCTCGACTTGTCGCGAAAGGTTTTCGACAAGTTCAAGGAGTTAACTACGATGAGACTTTCTCACCGTAGCGATGCTTAAGTATGTCTGAATCATGTTAGCAATTGCCGCATTTTATGATTATGAAATCTAGCAAACGGACGTCAAAATTGCATTCCTTAATGGATTTCTTAAAGAAGAGTTGTATTTGATTCAACCATAACATTTTCTCGATCCTAAAGGTGCTAACAAAGTATGCAAGCTCCAGCGATCCATCTACGGACTGGCACAAGCATCTCGGAGTTGGAATATACGCTTTGATAAGGTGATCAAAGCATATGGTTTTATACAGACTTTCAAAGAAGCATGTATTTACAAGAAAGTGAGGGGGGCTCTATAGCATTTCTGATATTATATGTGGACGACATATTGTTGATCGGAAATGATGTAGAATTTCTGGATAGCATAAAAGGATACTTGAATAAGAATTTTTCACTGAAAGACCTCGGTGAAGTTGCTTATATATTGGGCATCGAGATCTATAGAGATAGATCAAGATGCTTGATAGGAATTTCGCAAAGCACATACCTTGATAAAGTTTTGAAGAAGTTCAAAATGGATCAGTCAAACAAAGGGTTTGTGCCTGTGTTACATGGTTTGAAGTTGAGTCAGATTCAATGCCCGACCAGTGCAGAAGATAAAGAGCAAATAAAAGCCATTCCCTATGCCTCGGCCATAGGTTCTATCATGTATGCTATGCTGTGTACCAGACCTGATGTGTGCCTTGCCATAAGTTTGGCAGGGAGGTACCAAAGTAATCCAGGAGTGGATCACTGGACAACGGTCAAGAACATCCTGAAGTACCTGAAAAGGACCAAGGATATATTCTCGTTTATGGAGGTGACAAAGACCTCGTCGTAAATGGTTACGTTGATACTAGCTTTGACACTGATCCGGATGACTCTAAGTCACAAATCAGATACGTATTTCTATTGAATTGTGGAGCTGTCAGTTGGTGCAGTTCCAAGCAGAGCGTTATGGCGGGATCTACGTGTGAAACGGAGTACATAGCTACTTCGGAAGCAGCAAATGAAGGAGTCTGCATAAAGGAGTTCATATATGATATATGTGTAATACCTAGTGCTTCGTGTCCAATGAAATTTTTTTGTGACAACACTAGAGCGATTGCCTTGGAGAAGGAATCCAGGTTTCACAAGAGAACCAAACACATCAAGAGACGCTTCAACTCCGTTCGTTATCAAGTCAAGGAAGGAGACATAGAGATTTGGAAAATACATACGGATCTGAATGTAGCAGACCCGTTGACTAAGCCTTTTCCACGAGCAAAACATGATGAGCACCAAGACTCCATGGGTGTTAGAATCATTAAAATGTAATCTAGATTATTCACTCTAGTGCAAGTGGGAAACTGATGGAAATAAGCCCTAGAGGCAATAATAAAGTTGTTATTTTATATTTCCTTATTCATGATAAATGTTTATTATTCATGCTAGAATTGTATTGGTCGGAAACCTAAATACATGTGTGAATACATAGACAAACATTGTGTCCCTAATGAGCCTCTACTTGACTAGCTCATTGATCAAAGATGGTTAAGGTTTCCTAACCATGGACATGAGTTGTTATTTGATAACGAGATCACATCATTAGGAGAATGATGTGATGGACAAGACACATCTGTTAGCTTAGCATAATGATTGTTCAGTTTTATTGCTATTGCTTTCTTCATGTCAAATAAATATTCCTTCGACTATGAGATTATGCAAATCCTAATCTCGATCATGTGTACATATTTCTTGAACCCGTAGGGTCCGAACACTTAACATTTGATGACGATATTGTATTATATCAGTTATGTGATTTGGTGATCGAATGTTGTTTGGAGTCCCAGATGATATCACGGACATGACGAGGAGTCTTGAAATGGTCAAGAGGTAAAGATTGATATATAGTAAGATAGTATTCAGACATCGAAAGTGTTCCGAAGTGTATCAGGTAATTATCGGAGTACCGAAGGGGTTACCGGAACCCCCAGGGGTATATGAGCCATATGGGCCATGAGAGGGGAGCACACCAGCCCACAAGGGGTGGCGTCCCCCCCTATGGCAGGTGGCCGAATTGGAGAAGGATAAGAGGGGGTTCGCCCCCCCGCCCCCCTTCCTTCTCTTCTTCCCCCTTCCTTTCTTCTCCGATTAAATATGGTAAGGGGGGAATTAGGGAAGACCCCAAGTAGGATTCGGCCTACTTGGGGCGCCCCTTGGCTGCCTCTCCTCTCCTCCCACCTATATATATGTGCGGAGGGGGCGCCTAGAACACCCAACATCAATTGTTAGCCATGTGCGACGCCCCCCCTCCATAGTTTACACCCTCGGTCATATTCTCGCGGTGCTTAGGCAATGTCCTGCGCGGATCACTTAACCATCACCGTCACCATGTCTTCATGCTGACGAAACTTATCTACTTCCTCGACATCTTGCTGGATCAAGAGGAAGAGGTACGTCATCAAGATGAACGTGTGCAGAACTCGAAGGTGTCATACGTTCGGTGCTTGATCGGTCTGTGACGCCCGAAGACCGACGTCCCAGAAGATTGCAGAAGATTCCAGATGTTTCGGGTTCTCCCGTGTGTTTCATTTGTGCTTGTGTTATTTATTTTTGCATTGCATCTTGTCATCATGCCATCATGTCATATCTCTTTTGCATCTCAACCTAATAAATCGCATAGATCTTTTGATCTATTTAAATCGAGGGAAGGATGACTTCTCTTCATAACATATCCTCCTAGTATTAGGGAGCTACATTATAAATATTCCATTGTTTGGAATTAACCGCAACACACTTGCATTTATTCTCCAGACCTCTTTTGCTTCAAGTTTCACCGCCAAACCGTCTCTTCTATTCTTTTCCCTTTTATCGAGGCTCCTCCTGAAGCCTAGACTACTTTCAAACTCCTTTAATGCAAGCTAAATATTTTGGTTTGCACTTCCCCTATTTTGTTGGAACCACTTTTGTTGGGTTGGTTTTATTCCTTAAAGCCTTACAAAAATGTTCCATCATTTATTTACTGTTCATGGCCTCCTTTCTAAATTTTTGGACTCTCTCTATTTATTTTTCGGCTAAGAAATATATGGAGAGAGAGGCCCAGCCGCCAGCCTCCTTTTGACCCAGGCCTCCCTAAGGCCGCTGCGGCCTCCCTCCCAGCCGGCCCATCTGGCCTGGCCCAAACTTCCCTCCTGGCCCAGCTAACCCCATCCTAACCTAGCTCGACCCAGGCTCCCCATCTCTCCCCTCGCTCTCCCTCCCAGCGCCGCAGCCTCGTTCCATCGCTCGCGCCGCTCGTCCCCTTCCTTCGATCTCCCTCCTCCTTCCGTCGCCGAGTCACTCGCCTCCATGGCCACCGCGCCCCACCTCGCCGGACCTCCTTCCTCCTCCGCGCCCCGTCCTCAAGCCGCGGAGCGCTCCTGCCACGACCGCGCCCTCCTCTCCAGCGCCGTGCGCCTCGCACCCCGCAGGCCGCAGCCCCGACGCACCCCGCCGCCAGAGGCCCTGCCTCGTCTCCATGCGCGCCCGCGGCCTCCTTCCTCCGTGCTGGGCGCCTTGCACCCCGCCGGCATGAGCAGCTCGCCGAGCCGCCGCTCCACTTCCCCGCAGCACGCCGTGCCGTCCTTCTTCCCAAGATCGCCTCTTCTTCCACGCCGGCAAGCCCAAGCCACCGCCGGCCAGGAGCCGCCGTCGTCGTTCCGCTGCACCTCCCCGACCGGCCTCAGGCATGAGCAGCTCGCCGGCCGCCTTCGGTCCACCTTGCTGCCGTTTTTTCTTGTTGTTGTGGACACTGCAGTTGTAACAACTGTGGGCGCCGAGTTCCCTTCCGGATTCGTCAAGTTCGGCTACTCGGAGACGCACCAAGTACCACTACATAACGTGTACCCCGACGTCTCCTACGACGCGACAAGTACCCCTACGGCAAGTACCACGACGGCCCCGAACCTCTACGAAACGTGTACGACTACCGTCGTCGGGAACACCAAGTACCCCTTCGTCTAACAAGAACGACAAGTTCGGAGACCTCAAGTACCACGACGAACGTTTTGAAGCGCCAAGTACCGCGACGCCCGGAGCACTCGAAACCGTCAAGTACATCTACGAAAGGAGAACGTCTACTTCCTCTACGAATCGCGAGAACGGCTACATAATGAGTACCTCTACGGAACGACTACTTCCACTACTTCCCCTACGATCTCGAACCGCCCCGAAACGAATGTTCCGAAGGTATAACCCCGTGATGATGACCCGTGGAATGCATGTGTTGTATGAAATGTTTGCCCTTGTGTGCACCGTGCACGTTTCGCCTTTTGTCATGCACCTCGGTTGCCTCGTCGCCGACTCGTGGGAACCCGGTGACGGGATCACCCCACCTTTCATCTTGTTCAACTCGCTCACGCCTCCCTTCATCTTTTGCACCGGTCTCTCACCAAGTTACCGGAACCGAGATGTTGCGTTGCATCATTTTCGGATCGTTGTCGTGGCACCCTTTCCTTCCACCACGGTGACTAATACTCTGTATCATCTTCGTATCTCTTCATGTTCCCGTTTAATAAAAATTGCATAAACTTGATCATGTCATCTGCATCATGTTAACAACATTATATGTGTGAATTGTTGGTTGCTTAAATTGCTAAACATGCTCATGGGGATTTTCCTGGAATTGTTGTTTGTCATTCCGGCCTCATTTAAACTTGTCTAAATAGGTAGTTTGTTTTTGCTTCACCTCTTGCCATGTTAACAAACATTTAATCTTGTCTTGTAATAAACGAGAGTCAACTAAATAAATAACACGTGGTGTTTCGTCAATATGCAACTCGTTGCATATTGAGCTCCACTTAACTTGTAGTGTTGTTTGTGCACTTTGTCATGCCATGCATCATTAAACCGGACATGCATCATACTTGGATGTGCATCGTATGCCATGTTTATGCTTGTGTGTTTACCGCGTTGTTTGCTTCTTTCCGGTTGCTTCTCTTGTTAGCTTCGGTTCCGTTCCGGAGTTGTGAGGCTTCTTCTTCGTCTACTTCATGGATCCGTTCTTCTTCCTTGCGGAATCCCAGGCAAGATGATCATACCCTTGGATACCTTTACTACCATTGCCATGCTTAGTTGTCTCGATGCTATCGTTACATGTCGCGCTACCCATCTTTTATTGTCAGCCCTCTCCTTGTTGCCATGAAACATCTAACCTTGAAACCTTCCTAGCAAAACCACTGTTTGGCTATGTTACCCGCTTGCTCAGCCCCTCTTATAGCATTGTTAGTTGCAGGTGAAGATGAAGATCGTTCCAGGAGGGAACTTGTTGTTGGAATATCACAATATCTAATATTATTATTAACACACCTATATACTGGGCATGGGTGGAAGGCTTGGCCTTTTGCTCGGTGTTTTGTTCCACTCATGCCACCTTAGGCACCGATAAACCGGCATTATGTTCCTTGATTTTGCGTTCCTTACACGATGGGTGGATGGGGACCCCTTGACAGTTCGACTTTGAATAAAACTCCTCCAGCAAGGCCCAACTTTGGTTTTAATTTGCTCATAATAACAACTTAATTAATTAATTAAATTGCATAGGGAGTTAGCGCTACCCGAGGATTCTTTCTACATAGCAGGGGGGGCCAGTGCTGATGGTGTTGGTCCCAAACGGGGAGTATGCGGGGCCACCACGGGGAAACTCGAGGATTGGTTTTGCTCGTATAATCGCCCATCCGGTTGTGGCCTGAGACGAGATACGCGTGGCTACTATCAGGGTGTCGACACACCGGGAGGTCTTGCTGGACTTGTTTTACCATTGTCGAAATGTCTTGTGCACCGGGATGCCGAGCCTGATCAGATTTCCCTAAGATAAGGGGTGATGATATTATATTTATCACTTCAGCTAATCGTGAGAGCTCGTGATGGGCTAAGTTGGGACACCCCTGCAGGGTTATGATCTTTCGAAAGCCGTGCCTGCGGTTATATGGCAGATTGGAATTTGTTAATGTCCGGTTGTAGAAAACTTGACAGTGGATCCGAAGTAAAACACACAACTGTGTGAGTAACTGTGACTGTCTCTTTTCACTTTGAGAAGAGAACACGGTGGGGTTATGTTTGATTCGTATGTAGTTCAGGATCTTTAGCGATCACTACTAGTTGCGACCGTTTGCGTAGATGCTCATCTTATTCTTGTACTCGTAAGTTAGTCACCATATTATGCTTAGCCGCCGCTGCAACCTCACCACTTTACCTCTTCCTACCCATAAAGCTTTGCTAGTCTTGATACCCATGGTTATGGGATTGCTGAGTCCTCGTGGCTCACAGATACTACAACACCAGATGCAGGTTCAGTCGAGTATGAAACAGGAGCTAGTTCAGAGCTTCACTGGGAGTTCGATGAAGAGCATAGCCGTATGCTTGTGACGTGTTCGATGATCAGTAGTGGTTTCTACTAGGGGCGATTCGGACCTGTGGCTTTATGTTGTTTTGGTATCTTTCTTTTGGATCTTCACCCGTAGTCGGGTTGTGATGTTTTGAATGATGTTTTGCTTATGTAATGTATTGTGTGAAGTGGCGAGTGTAAGCCAACTATCTTCTTTTGCAATTTCATCCCTATTTTTACATGAGTCGTGCAAAGATACCAAACTTGAGATCATTCCAGAATGGGCTTATACCTTTAAGTCGTGCCTCGACACGTAGGAGGTATAGTCCCATCCTGGGCATTACAAGTTGGTATTCAGAGCCTTCTCCGACCTAGAAGCCCCCACTAATTGATTGAATCGTTGACGGTTGAGTCTAGGCACACACTTGGAAATGTTTTGAGTCCTATATATATATCGGAGAGTAGGATTTCTTTTGCTCCTCATCTCTTATCACTCTGGTGAGGACTCCTGACGATTACTCTTATCTCTTCTACTCTCAAAAATTCACCAAATTGTTTTTTAGGATCTCGCGAGTATTGTTTGGATTGTTCCGATGTGTTTGTGACGAGAACATTGTTCTCGATGCCTCCTGACATTAGGGATTGTGGCAGTGTCTCGGGGAGTTGAGCTCCGAGGTGTTGTCGTCACAAATATATCGCATCAGTTCTAGAATACTTAGGACGGCCGACATCGAAAACTCTCCTATGCGGTTAGTGGCAAGATAACCCCGACATCACCCAGTACTGGGGAGGTAGTTCGGGAGTATTGCCATAACTTGTATAGTGGATGCGTTTCGAAGGTCCGAGGTAAACAGTTTCCGGAAACAACTGGTTATGTTGAAGGATGGATACAGCTGGATGTAGGATTAGAGTTGAGTGCGTGGTGCTTCCCCTGTATCCCCAACACCTGATTGCATAACTGGAAACTTTCGGAAATTAATAGGTGGGTTCATCTAGTAGTTCTAGGCATTCTTCCAACGAATGCACGATATGAAGTTCGGGGTTCTACATTGAGTGAAGGTTTATGGGCTTGTTCCGATCGAGAGTTGCATCTTAAAGGGTCCTTGGCTATGCTGATCCGGGGATTACAAAACCCTTTTGTAACACGTTCCATGAGCTTTCAGCACGAATATGTCGAACGAAACTTCTATCTTGTATTTGTTCCATCTGCGCCTTGTTGTTTTTATTTATCTTTTGTTCTCCCAAGTGTCTTCTCGTCAAGTTGATGTACCTACGGAATTCATTCGTTCAATTCTCCGTTCGAATGATATTGTGAAGATAATGTTGCAACATATCTATCCTTTGTTTTCGTTTTGATTCTGGTATTTGAGTTGCTTCGATGTCAAATGTTGATTCCATACCTTTCCTAATCGGTGTTCTCATAGTTCTATGGGAGTGCTAATTCTTCTTGATCATCAAGATCTTCATGTTAATCCTTTTCAACCGGTGTGCCTTCTCTTCAAGTTACTCCATACGGACGCCGTTGAGAAATCTGACGATTTGTCTGTTTCATTCATTCCAAGTTGTCTTTGTTTCCCCACCCTCCCACCCTTCTTCTTCTCCGAGCAAGAAATTCTTAAATGAAATATCCATTTTATTCATGTCATGTTTCTTCATTCTTTTCCTTCAATGTTCTTATCCGGTGATTTATCATGAAGATGCTCAGGAAACTCCAAGTTCATCATTCTTCGTTCTCGTTTCTTCTCTGGTGGATGTAATTCAAGATTTCGATGTTGATCTTATCCTTTTCGTCTTTTCACAATGCTTTCTTATTCCGGTGCACCAATTAATCACTCTCCTCTTGCTATTCATATCCGGAGTGCTGAAGATTCATGATTCCATTCTTTATCCGCTCAAATTATTTTTGAGGATTGTTATCTTATTAAAGCCATTTAATTCAACCGGTGCAATATCTCTTAAGCAATCTTTGTCAATGGTGATTTCTTTGAGTGGGCCCTAACCCATAGGGTTTTTTCCCAGGATCTTACCTGACTCTTCTAATTTCTTTTCCAGAGTTATACTCAAATTCTTTTCAAAGTGTGACGTAAGAATGATTTCCATCAGTCACATGCCTTCTACAAGCTTGTTTTCAATTATTTCCATCTTTAGTTCCACCTTCCTCTTGTCATTCGTCCGGAGTATCTCGATACAATTCATGGTGGTGTATCTCATCGTCTTCTCAGATTTTGGAGACCAGAGAAGTGTTTCTCTTAAATCTTGGCCCGTCTTCTTGAAGATTCGTGGTTCTAGCTTCATGCCATCCTCATTATTGTTCCATTTGTGAGGAATTCTTTTATGCCATCCGAAGCATTTCATGAATTCTTTTCTTTGTTATCCTCCGAAGGCCATCAATTCAGAATATTTCTTTGTTCTCAGTTTTCAACTTCGACCTCCAACTATTCTTCATCGATGTCTCTTCGTTCGTCTCCATATTTTTACGGTGGTTCTTTCAAGATTACCCTTCCGTTGTTATCGTTTTAATTCATTTGTTCTTTTCACAATCCTACCGGTGATTCGTTGAAGATTTACCCAAGTTTGTGCGAGATCTCTCTTTATTTCTTTCCAACGAGAATAAGTAGTATGCCAAATCCATTGCTTGTCGTCAATTCAAAATTGATGAAGGATATGCATGACATAATTCTTATTCTTATTCCTTCAAGGTGATTTAATTCTTTTGTCTGGAACTTGTTCATCATATCATATTCTCGGTTCTAAGTTGTTCATCTTGTTTTCCGGAGCTCCAAGTTATTTCAATTATATCATTTCAAACCTCCATCTAATTCGTCGCAGGCCTTGAATCTTATTCTTTTCATCTTTCACATCTCATGCTTTCATTGCCGGAGTTCTCATGGTGGTTCATCATGTTTTAATTCATCCTTGAAGTCTTCATCAAGATTCTTGTTGGAGCTCAAGCATTCTTTATCATGCTTTCCAAGTGCAATTCTTTCTACCTTATCTTTTCAGATGGTGTTACGTCATTCTTGACAATTCCTTCATGTTTCATGATTCACGAGTTATCAAGAATGAGATATTTAAACCCATCATTTTCCCTTGTTCAGGAGATCTTTTCACTCTTCAATTATTCGTTGGAGTAATCTTGGGTTGTATTTCACCTAAAAGCTTTCCCTAAGGATTGTTGCTAATTATGGTGCTTATAAATGACCCAGCTTTTCTCCTTGTTGATCTCAATCCAATCAAATGTTTTCGTAAGTGGCTGGTTGTCACCTCTTAATTTGGAGATGTTTTCCATAAGCCCACATCAAGCTCATTCGTTTTGCTGTTGAATTTCCATCAACCCCATTCAACCCTTCTTCGTAAGGATGCTCTTTCGAATTCAATTTTGAGAGAAGTTCTCATATTTTTTCTCCGTTCAATTCTTTCATTCAGTTATACTCTATTCTTTCATTCCGGAGGCATTGTTATGTTGATCTCTCCAAACCATCATCTCGTTTTCATCAAGATCATATTCTTCCCTTGCTTGTCTATTTAACCGGAGTGTTATGTCCTCTTTTCAAATTCTCTCATCTTATCAAGTTTGCCTCTCTTTTTAACCGGAGTGCTGTCTGAAATCTTTCTTACCCCTTGTGCCATTCTTTCGATTGTTCCGGAGGCAGTGTGTTGTTGTTTTCATCAAGTATCACTCCATCTCCTCAAGTTCTTGTTAATTCCTTCCGTTTTCAGACGGAGTGCTGTCTAAATTATTTCGTTCTTATTCCTTCTCCGTCTTGTTTTAAACGGAGTGGTTTTGAAATTCTTTTGTCATCCGCGAGCTCTTGTTTCATGTCTTTCAACCTGCAAGGTTCTCGTAATGCTCCTTGTTCCTCTTTTCTAACGGAGTGTTTTCATCTTCGTTCATCTCCATTGTATTCTTATTGAACTTGTTTAACCTCTCAAGGTTCGTGGTTTCACTCGTCTGTCACAGAAGCAACTATTGTTTTACCTCTTCCTCGTCCGTTTTATCGGTGCCATCTCTAGGATCTCGGGTCGAGATCCTCTGTTAGTGTGGGAGAGTTGTGACGCTCGAAGACCGATATCCCAGAAGATTGCAGAAGATTCCAGATGTTTCGGGTCCTCCCGTGGGTTTCATTTGTGCTTGTGTTATTTATTTTTGCATTGCATCTTGTCATCATGCCATCATGTCATATCTCTTTTGCATCGCAACCTAATAAATCGCATAGATCTTTTGATCTATTTAAATCGAGGGAAGGATGACTTCTCTTTATAACATATCCTCCTAGTATTAGGGAGCTACATTATAAATATTCCATTGTTTGGAATTAACCGCAACACACTTGCATTTATTCTCCAGACCTCTTTTGCTTCAAGTTTCACCGCCAAACTGTCTCTTCTATTCTTTTCCCTTTTATCGAGGCTCCTCCTGAAGCCTAGACTCCTTTCAAACTCCTTTAATGCAAGCTAAATATTTTGTTTTGCACTTCCCCTATTTTGTTGGAACCACTTTTGTTGGGTTGCTTTTATTCCTTAAAGCCTTACAAAAATGTTCCATCATTTATTTACCGTTCATGGCCTCCTTTCTTAATTTTTGGACTCTCTCTATTTATTTTTCGGCTAAGAAATATATGGAGAGAGAGGCCCAGCCGCCGGCCTCCTTTTGACCCAGGCCTCCCTAAGGCCGCTGCGGCCTCCCTCCCAGCCGGCCCATCTGGCCTGGCCCAAACTTCCCTCCTGGCCCAGCTAACCCCATCCTAACCTAGCTCGACCCAGGCTCCCCATCTCTCCCCTCGCTCTCCCTCCCAGCGCCGCAGCCTCGTTCCCTCGCTCGCGCCGCTCGTCCCCTTCCTTCGATCTCCCTCCTCCTTCCGTCGCCGAGTCACTCGCCTCCATGGTCACCGCGCCCCACCTCGCCGGACCTCCTTCCTCCTCCGCGCCCCGTCCTCAAGCCGCGAAGCGCTCCTGCCGCGACCGCGCCCTCCTCTCCAGCGCCGTGTGCCTCGCACCCCGCCGCCAGAGGCCCTGCCTCGTCTCCATGCGCGCCCGCGGCCTCCTTCCTCCGCGCTGGGCGCCTTGCACCCCGCCGGCATGAGCAGCTCGCCGAGCCGCCGCTCCACTTCCCCGCAGCACGCCGTGCCGTCCTTCTTCCCAAGGTTGCCACTCCGGTCGCCTCTTCTTCCGCGCCGGCAAGCCCAAGCCGCCGCCGTCGTTTCGCTGCACCTCCCCGACCGGCCTCAGGCATGAGCAGCTCGCCGACCGCCTTCGGTCCACCTTGCTGCCGTTTTTTCCTGTTGTTGTGGACACTGCAGTTGCAACAACCGTGGGCGCCGAGTTCCCTTCTGGATTCGTTAAGTTCGGCTACTCGGAGACGCACCAAGTACCACTACATAACGTGTACCCCGACGTCTTCTAGGACGCGACAAGTACCCCTATGGCAAGTACCACGACGACCCCGAACCTCTACGAAACGTGTACGAGTACCGTCGCCGGGAACACCAAGTACCCCTTCGTCTAACAAGAACGACAAGTTCGGAGACCTCAAGTACCACGACGAACATTTTGAAGCGCCAAGTACCGCGACGACCGGAGCACTCGAAACCGTCAAGTACATCTACGAAACGAGAACGCCTACTTCCTCTACGAATCACGAGAACGGCTACATAACGAGTACCTCTACGGAACAACTACTTCCACTACTTCCCCTACGATCTCGAACCGCCCCGAAACGAACGTTCCGAACGTATAACCCCGTGACGATGACTCGTGGAATGCATGTGTTGTATGAAATGTTTGCCCTTGTGTGCACCGTGCCCATTTCGCCTTTTGTCATGCGCCTCGGTTGCCTCGTCGCCGACTCGTCGGAACCCGGTGACGGGATCACCCCACCTTTCATCTTGTTCGACTCGCTCACGCCTCCCTTCATCTTTTGCACCGGTCTCTCACCGAGTTACCGGAACCGAGATGTTGCGTTGCATCATTTTCGGATCGTTGCCGTGGCACCCTTTCCTTCCACCATGGTGACTAATACTCCGTATCATCTTCATATCTCTTCATGTTCCCGTTTAATAAAAATTGCATAAACTTGATCATGTCATCCGCATCATGTTAACAACATTATAGGTGTGAATTGTTGGTTGCTTAAATTGCTAAACATGCTCATGGGGATTTTCCCGGAATTGTTGTTTGTCATTCCGGCCTCATTTAAACTTGTCTAAATAGGTAGTTTGTTTTTGCTTCACCTCTTGCCATGTTAACAAACATTTAATCTTGTCTTGTAATAAACGAGAGTCAACTAAATAAATAACATGTGGTGTTTCGTCAATATGCAACTCGTTGCATATTGAGCTCCACTTAACTTGTAGTGTTGTTTGTGCACTTTGTCATGCCATGCATCATTAAACCGGACATGCATCATACATGGATGTGCATCGTATGCCATGTTTATGCTTGTGTGTTTACCGCGTTGTTTGCTTCTTTCCGGTTGCTTCTCTTGTTAGCTTCGGTTCCGTTCCGGAGTTGTGAGGCTTCTTCTTTGTCTACTTCATGGATCTGTTCTTCTTCCTTGCGGAATCCTAGGCAAGATGATCATACCCTTGTGTCAGGGAAACTGATCGCCCACGAACACCTATGGGACCGGAGCCCCTTTTCGGTACGGCAAGGGAGCGGAGGGTGCACGAAGAGCGGATCGAGGCAAGCACGCGAGCAGTTTACCCAGGTTCGGGCTGCACGGATGCGTAAAACCCTACTCCTGCCTTGGTTTGTATTGTGTTCTTGGCTCGGGAGCAAGAAGAGCTACAGTGCTTGTCGCTGGCTACACCGAGCGTGAGAGTGATCCAAGATCGGAACCCCCTCTACGTTGCGCATGGGCCTCCTTTTATAGGTCAAAGGGGTCACCGACAGGTGGCAACGTAGGTGAGGGTAAAAACGTAAAAATGGTGGTAGTTGTAACAGTGCATGTACAGTGCTCTGTACCTAACCCTGATGGCAGGGTACAAGGGCATTAAATGCCCGTCGCCGTCGCCCGGAACAGTGCAAAAAGCGTCCGTCAGGGCGTCTCCGTTCGCCACGACGGTGGCCTCGTCATCGCGGCTTGC
Source organism: Secale cereale (assembly GCA_902687465.1). NCBI lineage: Eukaryota > Viridiplantae > Streptophyta > Magnoliopsida > Poales > Poaceae > Secale > Secale cereale. Next base: position 546,949,446 of record LR738714.1, read on the forward strand.
CACCGTGTACCCCAGGCTGCACAGCCTTCTGCCATGTGCCCCTGGAAGGGCCCCAGGGCGACGCGTGGCCGGATGAGCTGGAGCGCGGGCACACAGTGGAAGCCTGCTGCGGCAAGCGCCTTGCCGCGGCCGCTACCTTGCCGCGCCCGGGAGCTTGTCGCTCCCCGGGCTTTGCCGCGACGCGCGGGGCGCCGCGACAAGTCTCCTGAAATGCCATGCTCGGCCTTCCTGACAAGCTCCTCTTGCCAGGGTCTTGTGCTAAAGGGGTGGTTTTGAGCCTGGAGCGGCCTTCCCGGCAAGCTCCTCTTGCCAGGGCCTTGTTCTTTAACTTGAATACTTTGTTCTTGAATGGCCTCAAAGGGATCTTAGTGGGCCTTGGCGGGCACGTGGCAAGCCCTGCCACGGGACGCTGCTACTGCCCGTGCACAAGTTGGGATACTAAGGTACCCCTACTTTAGTACACCGACAGGAGCCCCCGGGCCTGGGCCACACACGGTGCCGAGCGCTGTTGGGCCAGGCCCAGAACAGTGCACGGGCACACGCGGCCCACGGCGCGCCATATCCCACTCTGTATCCACCGCGCCCCTCCCTAACGGCACGCGTCGATTGCGGCGTCGTGGGAGAGATCGTGGCCTATTTCTTTAATGGAGAAAATGCGGAACGTCCCCCTCTCCCCCTTATAAGCAGGGGAAAACAGGGGCAGTTCCTCCCATTCGCTCGTTGCTTCTTCAACCTCCAGAAACCCCCGCCGCTCTCCTCCTTCCCGAAGGTCGAAAGAGAGCAGCGCTCCGTCCTTCCTCCGCCGCCGCCAGTCTCTCCAGCGCCGTCGACTTCCCCCGCCATGGCCCCGAAGGGCGACAAGGCGAAAGCCGCGAAGACTGCCAGGGCACTGAAGCTAGCGGCAATGCGGAAGAAGATGGTGGTCTTCCCGCCGAGGCTCGGCGCGAGGGAGCTGAAGGACTCCTTCTACCTCTTCTGGTCGAGGGAGACAAAAGCGCACCCGCGCACCAGGGTACTCCCCGCCGAGGCCTGCGACATGTTTCCGGGAGGGTACGCCTATTTCGCTCTGTTCTTCCATTGCGGACTCTGCCCACCATATTCCGAATTCTTCTGTGATATCATGAATACCTACAGGTTTCATCTCCTCGATTTCACCCCAAACGCCGTCTTGACCATGGCCGTTTTCGCACATCTGTGCGAGAACTTTGTCGGAGTGTACCCCAACGTAGCTCTTTTCCGCCATTACTTTACGCCTCGGGTCGAGTCTGGGTCTCCTTTATCCGGCGGGATCTCTTGGATCTTTAGGCTCCATAAGAAAGAGGCATACTTGACTGGGGAACTCCGCGGCAAGTGGGAGGAGTGGAGGGCCAACTGGTGCTGGATCATGGAGGACGCCCCAGAGCAGTTCACTTCCCCGCGCCAAGTTGCAGTAGTGCGCGGCAATGACTGGAGTGACCTGGCCCCTGAGGACGACAAGCTGAAGATAGCCACCACTAGGATCCTTCGCCTCCGGCAAGCCGAACTCACTGTAGGGGCTGTCGGAGCAGATTTCCTTCGCCGCCGCATCGCTCCCTTGCAGGAGAGGAAAAGGCCTGCTTGGGAATTTGGAAACGCGGCAGACTTTATGAGGCTGCGCCCAGGCCTCAACTACAATTTCACTGTCCTGGAGCTCAAAGGGATGCTCCATGAACTATTCAAGCACGACGCCAAACATCCAGAGTGGTTTGCATTGCCGCGGGGTGTAGTTCCGCTATGCAACAATTCGTCGCTCAGCGCCATCCGCGCGGCGATGCCATGGTGTGACTCCCATGGGATTGACCCTAGTTGGCGAGAGCCTTCTGACGAAGCGGTGCAAACGTTCTTCGACAACTTGGTGGAGCTGCAAATCAATCCCGACAAGAACAAGGGCCTCACCCGCGACACCACCGACGAGGAGATGGCTTATATTGCCACCAGGTTGGAGGAGGCAGCCGCAGCCGCGGCCGCGGGCGAGTTTGGGTATACCTTGGAGGAGGCAGATGCAGCGGAGGCGGTATGTCTGGCCGAGGAGGAAGAGATCCTCAAGCTGATAAAGCCTGCCGGGCAACCTGCTGGGACGAGCGAGGCCACCGGGCAAGGTACAGAGTCGAGCGAGCCCGCTGAGCAGGGCGCTGAATCAAGCGATTCTGCCGAAGACTCAGGCGGGTCTCTGAACCTTGGTTCTTCTTCATCCTCGGGAAGTTCACCGCCACCGGCAAGTCCTCTGGCTCCAGCGAGAAGGCGCCTCCGCAAAGCCGCAGACGTGGCGAGGCAGCCGGCGGGCCAGCAGCCGCAGCGCCGTCCGACAGGCGCCACCGCGGCGGGCAAGGCCGCCAAGGGGATGCCCCGCGTTTCAGCAGTGGCTGGAGGAGGGTCTTCCCGGGCTGGGGCTAACGCTCCTGCCGCCCCTCGTGCCTCGGCAACAACTGGGGCGGGATCTTCTCAGACCACCGCCCCTGATCCCGCCAAGCGGCCGAGGGCGCCTACCTCTCCAGCTTCTCGCGCCAGGACGCGCGAGGCGGATTTTGACTTCTCCGTGCTCAGTTCCGACGAGGAGGAGGAAGAGTAAGCACTGTCAACTCTTGTTTCCTTCGATTTGCTCTTGTATCGAATCTTCTTTGCCTGATTCTGATCTTGTTTTTCTTCCAGGACCCTGGCCCAGAGGGCGGCGAAGAGGGCCAAGATCCCGGTGGTCGACCTTGAGGACGAGCCCGTCGCAGCAGCAGGGGATGCGCCTGCGACAGGTTTGCCGGACCAGGCAACTGCTCCTCAGAGCAGCCCCCAGCGTAAGTCTTCTGTTAACTTCTTCGCTTGTCGGGCACGCGCAGGCTTCTCATCCTTGTTAATCTTTTTGCTTGTTTGTTGACTTGTACAGAAGTAGAGCCGCAGCCTCAGGAGCGCCAAGAGACTGCTCCCGACGAGCCGCACGCCCCGACCTCTCCGCCAAGGAGGAGCTCCCCGGCGAGGGAGAATACTCCGCCAAGGGCGAGTACCCCGCCAAGGGCGAGCACCCCGCCAAGGGTGGGCACTCCGCCAAGGGAAGGCGCCAGCGGCCCTCCGCCGGCGGGGGCTACCACCACGCCGCCGAGGGAGGACCCCCCGGCAAGGAACCCCATTGAAGAGGAGGCCCGCGCGGGTAACCCTTGTACTTTTCTTCTCTTGAATTTCTCTTTTTGGATATTTGCTTGACAGATACTTTCTTCTTTCTTCTTCTTTTCTTGTCTTTAGACTCATCCACTCCAGAGCCTATGGAGACGGAGGCCGCCACCGAGGAGGCCGTGCGCGGCAATGCTGGTGACGCCGTGGCTACCGAAGAGGCGATCGGTACTGACGAGCCTGCCGTCGAAGAGGTAGCCAGGGCCGCCGACGCGGCAGCGAAGGAGGGGACCGGCGGTCGCACTGACGGCCCTGAGGCCGCAGGAGCATCCGACGCTGCGTCGACCGCCGACCCTGCTGCTGCCGCGGCCGGAACTGGCGCCTACCTGGAGGCTGGAAACGGGGTCTTCATTCAGCTCTTGTGGGCATCTACGTCGAGGGCGCCCACGGAGGGAGAGGTCTTTGATGGGGAAGTCCTCGCCTCCGCCGGGCTAAAGTTCGTCGACGCGCCCGGCAGCAGTAGCGAGCCCGAGGAGGAGCGACTCCTGCGGAGGCTCCTGGCCCTGTACCGCGCCAGGCAGGCCAAGCTGGAGTCCCGAGAGGCTCTGGCCGCCAAGGCGGGCGTCGACTTGGAGAAGCACGCCGAAGAGCTCCGGGCCACCAACCAGGCGGCCCTACGGTCCTTGGCGGAGGAGCGGGAGGAGCTCGCCGAGGCGCATCAGGCGTTCATACTCGAGAAGGCCGAAGCAGAGGAGCAGCAACGGCTCGCCGCCGAGGAGCTGTCCCGGCAGGAAGGAGAGCTAACGCAGCAGAAGGTCGACCTCGACAGCCACGAGGACGACCTTGCCGCGCGCAAACAGTCCCTTGGTGGAGCTCTGTAGGAAGCGAGGGACGCCGCTGCAGCCGCAGAGACCGCCAAGAGAGACTTGGAGGCGAGGGTGGCGCAACTGGAGATCCACTTGAAGACGAGCGAGGAGAAGGTTGCTGCGCTCACGTTGGAGAGGGAGAAGGATGCCCACAGCCACTCCGAGCTGCAGGTTCGTCTCTCCGACAAGGGCAAGGAGCTCGCCATCGCCAAGGATTCCGTTGCAGACTTGGAGTTGAAGCTGTCCACCCTCACCGCATCACTTGACAGCGCCAGAAATCGGGAGACGAAGCTGAAGGAGGACCTCAGGGCTGAGAGGGCGCTGTTGGATAGCGCCGCCCTCACCCAAAACAACTTCAGGCAGACGGTGGAGCAATGGACCGAGGGGCTTGTCGCCGCTGCCGCTGACATCGACAGGGAGTTGGCGGGGCTGGGGACGGAGCACCTCGGGTACTCTCCCGACGCGAACCTCCCTCACAGCGCCAAGCTGAGCTTATTCTTCAGGGGAGTGGCGCCGGCCCTCGAGCAGCTCCGGGAGAGGATCCCCACGTAGCTGGCGAACGAGGCGCGCAGGCTTTGCACGGGTGTCGTGGAGAGAGTGCTGACGAAGATAGTCTACCGCAACCCAGGACTCAACCTCGAGAACGTCCTCAGGACCTTGCCGCCCGACGCGGACCAGGAGGCGCTGAAGGCCCTTGTCGCCCCCATCGTGGCCAAGGTGGGCAAGATCAAGAGAGTCGACGGCGACCGCGCAGATTAGGCTGCTTTCCTTTTTGTTCCCTTTATCGCTGCGAACCACGAACAGTAGTCTATTAGTACTGTGACAAGTTGCTTTGTAATATAACTCTATTTTGGGTAGTTAACGCAGTGTCATTTCCTTTACTTGACTCCTTTGCTTTGTATGCTTTTACCCTACGCTTTTAGGGGACTTGCCGGCAAAGGGACCCTTGCCGCGAGCGCTGAGTCCGGAACTTCAGCAGCCTGCTGGCAATGCCGCTACCGGCAAGAAACCTTGTCGCAGCTAGTCGCAGCACACTTAGGTTGTTGAGCGAACTCGAAAACGAAGTAAGGGCGCGACAATTGTCGCAGCACACCTAAGCCGTTGAGCGTGCTCGAAACAAAGTAAGGGCGTGGCTAGCTACAAGTAGGTTCCTCCGCACACAGGTTTTCCATACAAAGTGTGGTCGTTCAAGGAAGATAACTTTAAAATTTAAAAATTCGAATGCTCAAACTTCGGTGACTTAGCTTTTGTGTTGTTTGCTTCCCGGCAAGGCGAGGCTTTCTTGAATGGCACATGGTCCATACCACTGTCTCCTTCCTTGGACGTATTGCATGAAGGTGCGACTTGTAAATTGCGTGCCGTTGTCGGTGATGATCCTGTTAGGGATTCCGAAACGGCAAACAATTGACCTAAAGAACTTGACTGCTGATTGTGCGGTCACCTTTCTCACTGGTTCCACTTCCGGCCACTTTGTAAACTTGTCGATGGCGACGTACAAGTACTCAAAGCCCCCGGCTGCGCGGGGAAAGGGGCCGAGGATGTCGAGCCCCCAGACCGAAAATGGCCAGGACAAAGGGATCTTCTGGAGAGCTTGAGCTGGTTGATGTATTTGCTTGGCATGGAACTGGCACGCTTCACACTTGGTTACTTGTGCAGTCGCATCCTGGAGGGCTTCTGGCCAAAAGAAACCTTGCCGGAACGCCTTGCCGGCAAATGCTCTTGTGCCAATGTGGTGACCACATATGCCTCCATGTATCTCCGCCAACAGCTTTTGCCCATCTTCCCGGGGAATGCACTTCAGTCTAACACCGTTGAGTCTTCTTCTGTATAGGTCGTTGCCGACGAACTGATACATACTTGACTGCCGGGTTATTCTTTCTGCTTCTTCTGGCTCTTCGGGAAGTTCTCCTGTTTGAAGGAAACGAACAATCTGCTGCGCCCATGCTGGAGCCTGGGGCTCAACAGCAAGGACTAAAGGCATCAGTGCTGCTGTGGGAACGTCAGCTTCTACGGTGAGGACTTGTGGCTCGGCCGGAGCTTGACGCTCCCCGGCAAGCTTGCCGGAGCAAAGCTTGTCGGGAACGCCTGCTTCAACTGTACAAACCCTTGGATCTGCAGGAGCAGACTGTTCCTCAGCAACTTTGTCGTTGATCTTGGGGACCTTGGCGGCGGCTTCAGGAAGTTCTGCCGGCAAGTAGTCACCGGAGACCAACTTTCTCTTCTTACTTTGTCCAATTGATGGTGTAACGGATGGTTGAGTTAACTTGAGCACAAAGATCCCTCGTTCCACAGGTAGCTTTAGTGCAGCACACTTTGACAGGCCATCTGCGACGTCGTTTTGAGCTCTTGGAACGTGCTCCATCTGCAAGCCTTCAAAGTGTTCTTCAAGCTTTCTCACTTCTTCGACGTATGCTTCCATCAATGGACTCTGGTAGCTCTTGTTCACTTGTCGGACGACCAACTGCGAATCACCCCGCACAATCAGCTTCTTGATCCCAAGCTCTGCTGCAATTCTGAGGCCCGCAAGCAAACCTTCATACTCGGCAGTATTGTTCGTTGCTTGCTCCTTGGGAAAGTGCATCTGGACGACGTACTTGAGGTGCTCGCCGGTGGGCGCGACAAGCAGCACGCCAACGCCGGCGCCTTGCAGCGAGAAGGCACCATCGAAGTACATTACCCATTCTTTGCTCGCTTCTTTGACGGGGATGCTTGTCTCTGGAATTTCTTCGTCTGGCGTTGGTGTCCATTCTGCTATGAACTCTACCAATGCTCTGCTCTGGATAGTAGAAGTACTTTCAAACTTGAGGCCAAAGCTTGACAGCTCCAGTGCCCACTCGACAATCCTGCCTGTTGCTTCTGGATTTTGCAATATCCTTTTCAGCGGAAAGCGAGTGACCACTGTTATCTCATGTGCTTGGAAGTAGTGGCGCAGCTTTCTCAAGGCCATGAGGAGGCCGAAGAGCAGCTTCTGCACCCCAGAGTATCTTGACCTAGCCCCCTGCAAGAGGGAACTGACAAAATAGACTGGGCGCTGCACCATCTTCTTCCGCACCTCTCCGTGCATCTGCGGAGACTCATCCTTGTCGGGGCCAGAGCTTGTCGGGGAAGCCCCCTGCTTGTCGCTGGACGTACTTGCCGGGGCTGTGGGCTCCTCATCTGCCTCCCTCTCCGCTACCAACGCAGCACTAACCACTTGATTGGTTGCTGCTAAGTAGAGCAGCAACTTCTCTTGTGGCCTAGGTGCGACAAGTATTGGAGTGGAGGACAGGTACCTTTTCAAGTCTTGCAGCGCTGCCTTCGCTTCCGGAGTCCATCTCATTGGACTCGCCTTTTTCAAGATTTTAAAAAACGGTAGGGCGTGTTCTGCGGACTTAGAAATGAACCTGTTGAGGGCAGCCACGCAGCCGGCAAGCCTTCGTACATCCTTGACGCGCTTCGGAGCTTCGATCTGCTCGATGGCCTTGATCTTGTCGGGATTGGCTTCAATCCCCCTCTGGGACACAAAGAACCCGAGAAGCTTGCCGGAGGGGACTCCGAACACGCACTTCTCGGGGTTAAGCTTGAGTTGTATCTTGCGCAGATTCGCAAAAGTTTCATCTAGATCTTGAATCAGGGTATCCTTGTCCTTGCTCTTGACCACTATATCATCCATGTAAGCTTCTACATTCCTTTGTATCCGTGGCTCAAAAGCAGTGTGGACTACTCTCGCAAACGTTGAACCGGCATTCTTCAATCCAAAGGGCATGCATATGAAGCAATAAGTGCCACATGGAGTAATGAACGCGGTCTTCTCTTCATCTTCTTCAGCCATAAATATCTGGTGGTATCCGGAGTATGCATCAAGGAATGAAAGCAACTCACATCCAGCCGTGGAGTCAACGATCTGGTCAATGCGCGGCAAGGGAAATGGATCTTTGGGACAAGCTTTATTCACATCGGTGAAGTTTATACAAAGCCTCCACTTCCCATTTGCTTTGCGCACGACAACAGGGTTGGCCAGCCACGTGGGATGAAGTACACCTCTAACAAGGCCTGCCGCTTCCAACTTCTTGATTTCCTCAGCGATAAACTCTTGGCGCTCCACCGCTTGCTTTCTGACCTTCTGCTTGACGGGCCGCGCATGAGGACAAACGGCAAGCTTGTGCTCAATCACTTTCCTGGGAACACCGGGGATGTCAGACGGTTGCCATGCAAACACGTCGACATTCACCCGCAGGAAAGCAACGAGCGCGCTTTCCTATTTAGGATCGAGCGTGGCACTGATGGTGAAAGTACCACCAGTGCCGTCCTCCTTGGCGGACACCTTCTTGGTTGCAAGTGGAGTTGTCATTCCCTTCTTGCACTTGTCGGTGGAGCTCGATGGTGCGTCCTCGACGGCAGCGCAGCACTCCGAAGAGGTGCGTTTGCCGGAGTGGGCCCCAGAGCTCTTGCCGGACTTGGTCTTGTTCTTCCCCCCGGGAGCTTCAGCGGCAAGTGTCTTGCTGTCCGTTGCGGCTGCTGCGTCCCGGTAGATCTTGTCGGCACAGATAAGCGCGTCCTTCTTGTCGCCGGGGACAGAGATGACGCTTATCGGGCCTGGCATCTTGAGCATGCTGTAGGCGTAATGAGAGGCCGCCATGAACTTGGCGAGCGCCGGACGGCCAAGTATCCCATTGTATGGCAACGGGATATCGGCAACGTCAAAGGTTATCCTCTCAGTCCTGAAATTCAGCTCTCCGCCAAAGGTTACTGGCAGTGTGATCTTCCCCTTCGGCTTGCTCCTTCCCGGGTTGATCCCTTGGAACGTGCCGGTCTCCTCGAGCTCACTGTCGGGGATCTGTAGCTTCCGGACCACAGCAGAGGAGATCAGGTTGACGCCGGCCCCGCCGTCAACCAACATCTTGGTGACCTTGAGGTTGCGGATGGTTGGTGAAACCAACATCGGCAAACACCTGACCACAGTTGTGCGGTCAGGGTGGTCCTCAATGTCGAAGATGATGGGCGTGCTGGACCACTTCAGGAGTGTGCGCGAATCGATGGGTGGCTCTGCTACATTAACTTCCCGCACCCATTGTTTGAGTTGGTGGTGGGAAGTATGCAGAGAGGCACCTCCATCGACGCACAGAACTTCTGTGGCCTTCTGGAACTCCTGCTCGCTGTTGTCTCCGTCATCCATGTCTTCGTCGTTGTCTTCATCTTTGTCCTTGTCGCGGCCGCGGGGAGGCCTATCTCCTTGCCGCTGCTTGGCCTTGCCGCGGCGTCCTCACCGGCCATTGAATGGTCGATTCTTGCCGGACTCTCCTCCACCTCCCTGGGCCTTCTCCTTGTCGCATCGCTCGTACTCAGCCTTCTGCTGTTCGACGAGGTACTCGACCCTTTTGCAGTTCTGGAGATCGTGGCCCTTGGTGCGGTGGATCTTGCAGTACTGCTTGTCGGAGCCGTCCTGCTTGTCGGCGGCCGCTACAGTGGCAGCTTCCTTGCCGGAGCCACCAGCCTGAGCTTTCTTGGCGCCAGCCTCCTTTCTAGACTGCTCAACGACTAGTACTTCCTTGTTCTTCTTCTTCTTGTTGTTCCGCCGCCGGTTCTTCCTTGCCGGGGCGGCATCCTCACTATCTGTTCCCCCTGCTCCAGTATCCTCCCCGGGGAGTCTCCTCCCCTCTTCAGCGCGTGCGCACTTGTCGGCCAGGGCATAGAGCTCACTGACATCTCGTATCTTGCACATCGCCATTTCCTCCCTCATCCTGCGGTTACGCACGTTCTGATGGAACGCGCTAATAACCGCGGCAGGGTGGACGTCCGGGATGTTGTGCTGGACGCGGCTGAATCTCTGAATGTACTTTCGCAGGGACTCTCCTTCCTTCTGGGCAAGTATGTGGAGATCACTCTCCTGGCCATGGGGCTTGTGGCCGCCCGTGAAGGCGCCGACAAACTGGTGGCACAGGTCGGCCCAAGAAGAAATAGAGTTCTCCGGCAAGTGCATGAGCCAAGATCTGACGTTTGGCTTGAGCACGAGCGGGAAGTAGTTTGCCAGTATCTTCTCGTCTCGTCCCCCGGCAGCCTGCACCGCAATGGTGTAGATGCTGAGGAACTCTGAGGGATGGGTATTGTCGTCGTACTTCTCGGGTACGTCGGGCTTGAAGTTCTTCATGCTGGGCCACTGGACTTGCCGCAGCTCACGGGTGAATGCAGGGCAACCTGCCGCGTACGGCAAGTCACCCGGTTCTCCGGGCGCGTGCATGTCGACAGCGGGCCCAGCGCGCTGGTCGGACTGTTGTCGCGCTTCTCTTCGACGCTCGATGCGAGTTCGAGTGTCTTCTTGTCGTCTATCGTCGAGGACTTGGCGTTGATCGCGGCGAGCTCGTGGATCCGACGAAGCCGTGGAGTCGTCGTCGATGTTGATCCGGCGAGTCGGCGATTTCGGTCTTCGGGGCGGGGAGTGCACGGTAGTTGCACCCCCGGCGGTCTTGTCGCCATCGGCCCGCGCCTGGCTGACTTGCCGCGGCCGCGATGTCGTCGGCTGCTGCGGCGTGTTGTTGTTGGCGAAGGCGATGAGGCTCTGGATGGTGGCCCTCCAGTCTTCGGCCTTGTCTGCCGCTGGAGGGAAATCGAGGAGCAGCTGAGCTCGAGCTAGAGCTTCTGCTGGAGTCGAGGGGAGCGATGGCGAGCGGTGCGAGGAGCGAGATATGCTCGGACTACTAAAAGCGTTAGAAGGAGCAGGTTCTCGCCCCGGCGACCGCGCCTTACTCGTGCCAGCGCGTTGGCCTTGAGCGTCCCGCGACCCGTCAACTTGACCTTGGCCCAGCAAGCGGATGGTACCTTGCGTACCACGTCGCTGCCGGTCCGGCGCCTCCTGAGAGGGGCGCGGTGCATGCACGGACGCCGAGGTCTTGGAATGCGCCCGGTCGTCCGTCTTGTCCTTGGACTTGGCGGCGCCGTGAGTTTCCTCGCCGGCGTCCGTCCTTCTGCCAGCGTCTACCCCACCGACCGTTGGCTCTGGTGGTGGCGGGATCGACGCGGACGGGCTTGCTACCTCCGAAGCCTTCTTCTTCAGCGGCATGTCGATGAAGTTGATGAAGTTGTTGAAGATTTCGCCCGCGTGAACGCCGGATCAGGTTCGCACAACCTCGATGCCCCCCTACCTGGCGCGCCAAAGATGTCGGGGAAACTGATCGCCCACGAACACCTATGGGACCGGAGCCCCTTTTCGGTACGGCAAGGGAGCGGAGGGTGCACGAAGAGCGGATCGAGGCGAGCACGCGAGCAGTTTACCCAGGTTCGGGCCGCACGGATGCGTAAAACCCTACTCCTGCCTTGGTTTGTATTGTGTTCTTGGCTCGGGAGCAAGAAGAGCTACAGTGCTTGTCGCTGGCTACACCGAGCGTGAGAGTGATCGAAGATCGGAACCCCCTCTACGTTGCGCATGGGCCTCCTTTTATAGGTCAAAGGGGTCACCGACAGGTGGCAACGTAGGTGAGGGTAAAAACGTAAAAATGGTGGTAGTTGTAACAGTGCATGTACAGTGCTCTGTACCTAACCCTGACGACAGGGGACAAGGGCATTAAATGCCCGTTGCCGTCGCCCCGAACAGTGTAAAAAGCGTCCGTCAGGGCGTCTCCGTTCGCCACGACGGTGGCCTCGTCATCGCGGCTTGCCACCGTGTACCCCAGGCTGCACAGCCTTCCGCCACGTGCGCCTGGAAGGGCCCCAGGGCAACGCGTGGCCGGATGAGCTGGAGTGCGGGCACACAGTGGAAGCCTGCCGCGGCAAGCGCCTTGCCGCGGCCGCTACCTTGCCGCGCCAGGGAGCTTGTCGCTCCCCGGGCTTTGCCGCGACGCGCGGGGCGCCGCAACAAGTCTCCTTAAACGCCATGCTCGGCCTTCCTGACAAGCTCCTCTTGCCAGGGTCTTGTGCTAAAGGGGTGGTTTTGAGCCTGGAGCGGCCTTCCCGGCAAGCTCCTCTTGCCGAGGCCTTGTTCTTTAACTTGAATACTTTGTTCTTGAATGGCCTCAACGGGATCTTAGTGGGCCTTGGCGGGCACGTGGCAAGCCCTGCCACGGGACGCTGCTACTGCCCGTGCACAAGTTGGGATACTAAGGTACCCCTACTTTAGTACACCGACACCTTGGATACCTTTACTACCATTGCCATGCTTAGTTGTCTCGATGCTATCGTTACATGTCGCGCTACCCATCTTTTATTGTCAGCCCTCTCCTTGTTGCCTTGAAACTTCTAACCTTGAAACCTTCCTAGCAAAACCACTGTTTGGCTATGTTACCCGCTTGCTCAGCCCCTCTTATAGCGTTGTTAGTTGCAGGTGAAGATGAAGATCGTTCCAGGAGGGAACTTGTTGTAGGAATATCACAATATCTAATATTATTATTAACACACCTATATACTGGGCATGGGTGGAAGGCTTGGCCTTTTGCTCGGTGTTTTGTTCCACTCATGCCACCTTAGGCGCTGATAAACCGGCATTATGTTCCTTGATTTTGCGTTCCTTACACGATGGGTGGATGGGGACCCCTTGACAGTTCAACTTTGAATAAAACTCCTCCAGCAAGGCCCAACATTGGTTTTAATTTGCTCATAATAACAACTTAATTAATTAATTAAATTGCATAGGGAGTTAGCGCTACCCGAGGATTCTTTCTACATAGCAGGGGGGGCCAGTGCTGATGGTGTTGGTCCCAAACGGGGAGTATGCGGGGCCACCACGGGGAAACTCGAGGATTGGTTTTACTCGTATAATCGCCCATCCGGTTGTGGCCTGAGACGAGATACGCGCGGCTACTATCAGGGTGCCGACACACCGGGAGGTCTTGCTGGACTTGTTTTACCATTGTCGAAATGTCTTGTGCACCGGGATGCCGAGCCTGATCGGATTTCCCTAAGATAAGGGGTGATGATATTATATTTATCACTTCAACTAATCGTGAGAGCTTGTGATGGGCTAAGTTGGAACACCCCTGCAGGGTTATGATCTTTCGAAAGCCGTGCCCGCGGTTATGTGGCAGATTGGAATTTGTTAATGTCCGGTTGTAGAAAACTTGACAGAGGATCCGAAGTAAAACACACAACTGTGTGAGTAACCATGACTGTCTCTTTTCACTTTGAGAAGAGAACACGGTGGGGTTGTGTTTGATTCGTATGTAGTTCAGGATCTTTAGCGATCACTGCTAGTTGCGACCGTTTGCGTAGATGCTCATCTTATTCTTGTACTCGTAAGTTAGTCACCATATTATGCTTAGCCGCCGCTGCAACCTCACCACTTTACCTCTTCCTACCCATAAAGCTTTGCTAGCCTTGATACCCATGGTTATGGGATTGCTGAGTCCTCGTGGCTCACAGATACTACAACACCAGATGCAGGTTCAGCCGAGTATGAAGCAGGAGCTGGTTCAGAGCTTCACTGGGAGTTCGATGAAGAGCATAGCCGTATGCTTGTGACATGTTCGGCGATCAGTAGTGGTTTCTACTAGGGGCGATTCGGACCTGTGGCTTTATGTTGTTTTGGTATCTTTCTTTTGGATCTTCACCCGTAGTCGGGTTGTGATGTTTTGAATGATGTTTTGCTTATGTAATGTATTGTGTGAAGTGGCGAGTGTAAGCCAACTATCTTCGTTTGCAATTTCATCCCTATTTTTACATGAGTCGTGCAAAGATACCAAACTTGAGATCATTCCAGAATGGGCTTATACCTTTAAGTCGTGCCTCGACACGTAGGAGGTATAGTCCCATCCTGGGCATTACACGGTCGGAGCTAGAAGAAGTTCGGCTACATCAACGGCGTTGTCAAACGCTTCCGCTTTCGGTCTATGAGGATAGGTAGACAAACTATCCGCCTTGTTTATATGCATCTCCTAGATAGATCTTGCGTGAGCGTAGGAAATTTCTTGAAATTGCATGCTACGTTTCCCATCAGATTATGATGATGACATGTATGCTATAGAGAATAATGATAACCATGAAACTTTTCATCATGATTTTAATGCTCAAATTGATCATGCCAATCAAGTGTCACATGATAGTTGTTTTGTTGAGTTTGCTCCCACCCCTATTCATGAGAATAAATTTGCTTATGTGGAGAGTAGTAAAATTTCTATGCTTGTAGGTCATGAAAAGAATGCTTTATGTGATAGTTATATTGTTGAATTCATTCATGATGCTACTGAAAATTATTATGAGAGAGGAATGTATGCTTGTAGGTATTGCAATAATATCAAGTTTCATCTATATGTGTTGATGAAAGTTTTGAAGTCATGCTTATTTTGCCTTCCTATGCTAGTTGATTCTTGTTCCCATAAATTTTTTGCTCACAAAATCCCTATGCATAGGTAGTGGGTTAGACTTAAATATGCTTGCAATGTGATTCATGATGCTCCCATTTATATTTCAATTCTTATCTTTACGTGAGCATCATTGAAATCATCATGCCTAGCTAAAAGGCATTAAAGAAACACGCTTGTTGGGAGACAGCCCGATATTTATACCTATTGTTTTTGTGTTTTAACATGATTAAGATACTATATTAATCATGTTTTATTGCTTTTGTTTCAATAAAGTGTCAAGTGAAGCCTTTGGGATAGTGTGGATGATAGTTGACTTTATTCTGTGCAAAAACAGAAACTTTTGTGTCCAGTGCTGGAATTTCTGTGATGCACTTGAATGTGATAAACTTCTGGAAGTTTTACAGATCATTGATATACAAATTGCCTACAAGGTAGTAATTTTTTAGAATTTTCATAGGTGAAGAAATGGGATAAAAATTCAGATCTTTACGGACTGTTCTGTTTTTTACAAATTCTTTTCAATGCTTAGTTTGATTGTTTTAGTGTTTCCATAGCTTATATTAAGTGATATTTTTTGTGGAAATGATAAGGTATAGTAGGCATTGTGTGATAGCAATTATGAATCTTGTCTTTGACAGTACCCAAGTGAATGATTTGTTTTATTATACTAATGCATCGCACGAAGTTCCATTAAGTTTTGTGTGATTGAAGTTTTCAAGTTTTGGGGTCGATATGAGCAGAATAAGCAGTGCCAACATTATCGGTAACCTCACTTGGTGCTATATTTTTTTCGTCACATGACATGTGTTTTGCTTGGAGCGTCATTTTATTTTGTTTACATTTGCTTGCTGTTATTGAGAATAAGGTTGTGTGTCTTTTATTACAATAAAAGGACAAGTATAGCCTTTACCATGCTTATTTTGCAAGTATATATGTTGCTGTTTGAAAATACAAAGTTGTCTGTCATTGTCTGAATTCTTTTGGAAAGTCAGAACATGATAAAATCTTGAATTTTTTACAAAGTGAGCATTAATGAGTTCTCTGTAACGTGGTAATTGTTCCGAATTCTTTGAGCTAGGGAAGAATAAGTAAAATTGCACTCTTTACAGACTGTCCTGTTTAGACAGATTACTATTATGTATGCATTGTTTGCATATGTTTGCGTGTCAAATGATTCTATTTGAGGATAGGAGTATTGAATATGCAGAGGCATTTAGTATGCAATGTTAAATCATAATTTTAGTGATTTTCTACAGTACAGAATGATAAGGTTTTGAGTTGATTTATACTAATTTATCTCACAAGTTCTTTTTGAGTTTTGGGTGGATGAAGTTTTTAAGATTCTGGGAAACCGTGATATTAAAAGATCTAAGGAGACACAAGAGCTCAATCTTGGGGATTCCCAAGGCATCCCAAGATAATATTTCAAGAAGTCTCAAGCATCTAAGCTTGGGGATGCCCCCTGTAGGCCTCCCACCTTTCTTCATCAACAATTATCGGTTAGTATCGGTTGAGCCTAAGTTTTTGCTTCTTCACATGATGTGCTATATCCTTGAAATGTCATTTTATTTTGTCTTGCTTGCTATTTGAAAAAAATACATTAGACTGGAATTTTCTAATGAGAGAGAGAGTCTTCACATAGCTACATAATTATTCAACTACTAATTGATATTCACTTATATCTTCTAGAGTAGTTTGTGATTTACTCTCGTGCTTCACTTATATCTTTTTGAGAGTCTTATAAATAGTACTGGCAACATGCATGTGTTATTAAATTGGTCCTAATATGATAGGCATCCAAGGGAGATATAATAAAAACTTTCATAAAGAGCATTGAAAATATGAGAAAACTTTGGTTCCTTTCATTTGTTTTGAGATATGAATATGGTGATATTAGATTCATGCTTAGTAGTGAATTGTGGGATTAAATAAATAATTATGTTAAGGTTTGTGATTCCCGTAGCTTGCACGTATGGTAGGGATGGCAATGGGTCGGGTTTGGTGCGGGTGGATCTGGTCCAAATCCAACCCATGACCCACCTTCCTACCTTCTACCCATCCACCAAAGTATCCATGGGCACAACTTGTGCCCATGCCCAAACCCATTGGATATCCAGATACCCGTGGAGCTCCACGGGCATAGAAAAATCAGCATGAAGCCTTCCCAAATATCAAATTAACTCATCATCGTTCATTCACAAATGACAACATAAGGTATATGAATAAGTACGCAACAAGTACACACACACACACAATGACAACTCAAATAGTCGAATAGTAAGAAACTTATCTTCAATCTTATTTCATCAAGAAAACTGAAGTAGACCAGGCAATGACAAGTTGACAACTCAAGCAGTATCATAGTAGAATTCTGGTCTTAAAATCTTATTACATCAGAACCAAAGTTGTAAGATCTTATTAATCACAATCGAAGTTGCATAAATGAAGGGTGTAACATATTTCAAAATTTTAAATGCACTTCCACCAGTACGTGCACTAGTAATTGGACACCCAGCCACATGTCGACATGAGCACACTTGCCTCCATTAGTCTTCAGTGATGATGGGCTCATTTTCATCCTGAGATAAAAAAGGAAAGCATTAATAAACAAGTTAATTTTGACTGCACATCCATGAATGATGAAAACGTGGCATCTAATCTAAGTCCAACCATCAAACACACATTCAGAAGTATATATCTTAAAAGAAGTAGTGCACTGACCACACATCACTTGTTTTTTAAACGTATAAACCATACCCAACAGAATAAATTGAGATGAGAACAAGAAGTTACCATCACTTCTTCTTCATCCTCAAGAACAGATTGAACCGCTTGCAAAGCAAAGTTGATATCACCTAATGCAAAGATGAAGCAAAAAATTAATTTATGCATAGCACAAAGAAACTGAATACAAATTGATAATTGACAAGATTACCTAACATGTCCGCTCGTGACCAAGCTTGCATACAGATAAGAGCTTCAGCTATGCTTGGTGTAAGCCGACTGCGATGTGCACTAAGTAACCTCCCACTAGTACTAAACACTGACTCCGATGCCATAGATGTAACAGGGATGGGTAATATATCACGAGCAATCTTCTGCAAAGTAGGGTACTTGGCACCTCCAACTTTCCACCAATTAATAATATCAAAATCTGCTGTTCTACGAATAAGGGGCTCATTCAAGTACATGTCCAATTCAGTGTGAACTTGAGAAGGAGCAACAGGTTGTGAAGACAAGTATTGCTCAAATGCACCCAAAATTTCATCCACACCACCATTATGAACAGCTGGGGTGCTTCCAACAGTAGATGTTTCGACACACTGAGATACATCTTGATATTCAGCCAACAAATCTAGCATTAACTTCTTTATTTTATCAACTTCTATGGATGCATGTTCAACATATGCATCTTGTAATGTGGATCAAGGACGGTGGCAATAGCCATAAGACCATGGACATCTGTCCAATACTTCTCGAACTTGTCTTTCATTTCCTTAGACATAGCTTTTATTACACTATGTTTACTAGTTTCCCATTTACGAATTGCCAACTGAATGCCACATATTTGCGGGAAGAAAAGACTAGCTGTAACATACGAAGTGCCTGACAACAACTCTGTGACATCAAAGAATACTTTCAGCCTATCACAAACCTCCTTAGCAAAG
>LR738714.1:546967371-546980546 GCA_902687465.1 Secale cereale
AAAAAAAGAAAATATTTAAGTTCAAAGTAAAAATAATGAATACATCTATTTCAGAATAACAATGATTTAGATATAGACATGGTTACCTCATTAGGACGCTCTTTAGGTTCCATGAAGCGTCAATATAATGTGCCGTTACAGCCACATAACCCCTCTTTTGATGGCCAGCCGTCCACGAATCTGTTGTGATGGCTACTCGGTTCTCAAACTTTGCAAAGTACTTCACCATGCTATTCTTTTGGACACCAAACATATTTATGATGTCCTGCCTAATGGTATTTCTAGACACCACCTTGAACATTGGTTGCAAAGTACCACAAAATTTCCGGAATCCAGCATGATCAACAATAGACAGAGGGTACTCATGCACACATATCATCAATGCAAGTTCCTTTCTAGCAAGTTCTTGATCAAAAACATAGGTCTCCAAATTTACTTTCCCATCCCCACATTTTGATAACTTTAATTTGCTTTGTTGTGGACCCACTGGTGCATGCCGAGCCGGACAATTATTACGATGAGTCCTTAAGTGTGACGTACCAGAGGTTGATTCTGCAGCATATGGCTTATGACAACAGTTGCATATTGCTTGCCATTTCCCATTGATTAGTTCTTTCTTTAAATCATCCCATACATCTGATGTACGCTTCCTTTTAGAACCGGTCAGTTTTGGCTGCTCCACTGCTGTACTGGTACCCTCTTGTGGAGTTGAACTTGCGACCACGGCAGCTCCAGCCACGCATGAGGCATCCGCTGTAGGAGCAACGCTGTTTTCCGGAGCTGACAAAAGAATGCAAGATGCCATCAATTCAGTGCTCTCATGCAGAAATGATATTACACATAAGTCTCATGCAAAAATTGTTGATCTAGCACTAATGTTTTGGATTGGGTATTAGAGATAAATTATATGAGTGGAAGTTATCTAGAGCAAAAATTCATTATAGATAAGGCTCCTTCATGACAATAAAGCTAGATAATGAATATTTTAATAAGAAATGAAAAATCTGCATGGTAATGGTCAGTAGATGGTTTGCAATTATAGCAAAGATGTTGATAATAAAGCTAGTCTATGACAAAATTTAATAAGAACAGTAAATTGTACAAAGGTGATGTGAGTGAATTGTTTCTAGTTCTAGAATAAATACTATTATTAAAGCTAGTTCATGACAAAATTTAATAAGAAAATAAATTCTACAAATGCAACATAACACAGTTTATGCTAGTTTATATAAAATCTCTCAAGTCTCAGAGATCACAATCACTGAGTTGCAAAAACTGTAGCAATAACCATTTTCGGTGCTAATGGTGCTGCCGTCGACACCCTGTTGCTCGCCGGTGCTCGGCAACTCCACTGTTGGATGCCGACCTCGCAAACTCCTCCGTGGGACAATAAGACTCCCGCCCCTGCCCTTCCCATGGTTTCCCTTGCCCCCTTCCATTGAAGATTTAGTCCTGCTCAAGGAAACAGAGCACGCAGCGGCAACTTGGTCAGGAAGAGATTGGCCACCGGTTGGGGAAGGAGAGAGGGAGTGGGACGGGGTCAAGACCTTGGGTGTGTTGCCGTCTGCGGTCGCCGAAGTGCTGGTCGCCGAGGCCTGTCGCCGTCCGCTGATGCTGGTCGTCGTCTCGCCAAGGCCGGTCGTGTTGGGGAGGGAGATGGAGTGATGGATCCAGGATGCTGGTCGCCGCGGCAAGTCGCTGAGGCCGGTCGCACAGGGGTGGACGGCTAGGGAGGCGGGGGCCGCGGCTGTGATTTGTGAGGAGCAGAGGCAGAGCACCGCCGCGCTGGAGAGGAAAAGGGAGGTGGACTCGGGGTGATTGGGGTTGACAGATTAGGTTTGTGGCCTTATGGGATTGTGGGGGATTAGGGAACATGGGCCGCCGGGCTTTGAGCCTTTGACTTCTGTTACCGCAAGAGATTGAGGTTGGACATATGCTTAGTCCTGTGTCGCTGTCATATGGTCCCACCTTTCATATGGGTATCCATTGGATATCCATGGAGAAAAAATTATACCCATGCCCAACCCGGCTGTTGGCGGGTATCCAGATCCACGGATCCATGGGCAGAAATGCGCTCCATACCCTTGCCCATTCGGGTCGGGTATCCACGGATATCCAGATCCATGGGTCAAATTGCCATCCCTAACGTATGGTCTTCTAGTTATGTGAAGAAGTTGGAATGCAATTTATCCTTGATTGTCTATCTTTGTGTGAAAGTCGGGGGCGCGCGATGGTTAACTCCTATCGACCTCCCCCCTAGGAGCATGGGTAGTAGTACTTTGCTTCGAGGGCTAATAAACTTTTTGCAATAAGTATGTGAGTTCTTTATGACTAATGTTGAGTCCATGGATTATACGCACTCTCACCCTTCCACCTTTGCTAGCCACTCTAGTATCGCGCAACTTTCGTCGGTGTATCAAACCCACCTTATACATTTCCTCAAAATAGCCACCATACCTACCTATTATGGCAATTCCATAGCCATTCCGAGATATATTGCCACACAATTTCCACAGTTCTGCTTGTATTATGACACGCATCATTATTGTCATATTGCTTTGCATGATCACATAGCCTACATGTCATTTGTGGCTAGGCCACCGTTCTTCATGTTCATACATGTTATGCTTTGATCATTGCACATCCTGGTACACCGCCAGAGGCATTCATATTGATTCATAATTGAGTTGTAATTTTGAGTTGTAAGTAAATAAAAGTGTGATGATCATCATTATTAGAAAGTTGTCCCATGTGAGGTTTATAAAATAAAAGAGGCCAAAGAGCCCAAATAATAAAAAAGGACAAAGAGCCCAAATAAAAAAATAGGTCAAAGAGACCAAATAAAAAAATGAGAGAAAAATAGAGAAGGGAGAATGTTACTATCCTTTTCCACACTTATGCTTCAAAGCGGCACCATGTTATCCATGATAGAGAGTCTCCTATGTTGTCACTTCCATATATTACTAGTGGGAATTTTTTCATTATTGAACTTGGATTGTATATTCCAATGATGGGCTTCCTCAAATTGCCCTAGGTATTCGTGAGCAAGCAAGTAGGATGCATGCCCACTTAGTTTTCTTTTGAGCTTTCATACACTTATAGCTCTTGTCCATCCGTTACATGGCAATCCCTACTCACTCACATTGATATCAACTGATGGACATCTCCATAGTCCATTGATTTGCCTAGTTGATGTGAGACTTTATCCCTTCTTTTGTCTACTACCACATTCTATTCCACCTATCGTGCTATGTCCATGGCTCACGCTCATGTATTGCGTGAAGAGTTAAAAAGGCTGAAGCGCATTAAAAATTATGAAATAATTGCTTGGTTGACACCGCGGTAGTGCATGGTTTATACTTTATGCTGAGAAGAGGGAGCATAACAAGACTATATGTATTTGTAGGGCTAACTTTCTTTAGCCATGTTATTTTTGAAGTTTCATGATTTTGATTTCTAGTATGCTTGAAGTATTATTGTTTTTATGTCAATAAACTTTTGTTTTGAATCATATGGATCTAAACATTCATGCCATTATAAGAAAGATTACACGATAGTGTCAAGAAAATGCATTGTTTGATCCATTACATGTGAATTGATTGCCACTTTATTAAGATGAGTTTTATGAGAAAAAGTTGTTGTTATGATGCTAGGAAAAGTGATTGAAATTATCATTGATCAAACTTATGCACTATGCTAGCATTCACACTTCATAAAGTATTTCTTTTATCATTTACCTACTCGAGGACGAGCAGGAATTAAGCTTGGGGATGCCGATACATCTCCAATGTATCTATAATTTATGAAGTATTCTTGCCATGTTTGCAACAATTTTATATGGTTTTGGTATGATTTGATTATAACTAACACGGACTGGCGTTGTTTTCAGCAAAACTACTATGGTGTCGTTTTTTGTGCAGAAATAAAAGTTCTCAGAATGGGCTGAAAATTTACGGTGACTTTTTATGGACCGAAAGAGACCCCGGGAGCACCGGACCCAGGCTAGTAAGTGGATGAGGAGTCAACAAGCCTAGGGAGCGTGCCCTACCCCCATGGTGTGCCCCTACGGCTCGTGGTCCCCTTGGGCACTACTACTTCTCGAGCTTGCGTTGTATTCCCTTGAAGAGGAAAGGGTGATGCCGCACAATAGCGTAAGTATTTCCCTCAGTTTTTCAGAACCAAGGTATCAATCCAGTAGGAGACCACGCGCGAGTCCCTCCCACCTGCACAAACAAATAAGAACTTCGCAGCCAACGCGATAAGGGGTTGTCAATCCCTTTATGGTCACTTACGAAACTGAGATCTGATAGAGATGATAGTTTGATATTTTTGGTATTTTTTTATTATAAGAACATAAAGTAAAAATGGAAAAGTAAGTAGATTGTAGATTCATATGTTGAAAATAGACCTGGGGGCCATAGGTTTCACTAGTGGCTTCTCTCATGATAGCAGATTCTACAGTGGGTGGCCAAATTATTGTCGAGCAATTGATAGAAAAGCACAAAGTTACGAGAATATCTAGGCATGATCACTATATATAGGCATCACGTCTGTGACAAGTAGACCGAAACAATTCTGCATCTACTACTATTACTCCACACATCGACCTCTATCTAGCATGCATCTAGAGTATTAAGTTCATAAGAACAGAGTAATGCTTTAAGCAAGATGGCAAGATGTAGAGGGATAAACTCAAGCAATATGATATAAACCCCATCTTTTTATCCTCGATGGCAACAATACAATACGTGCCTTGCTGCCCCACTGGGAAAGGACACCGCAATATTGAACCCAAAGCCAAGCACTTCTCCCATTGCAAGAACTATAGATCTAGTAGGCCAAACAAAACCAATAATTCGAAGAGACTTGCAAGGATATTATAATAATACATAAAAGATTTCAGAAAAGAATCAAATATTTCTCATAGATAATCTTGATCATAAACCCACAATTCATTGGATCTCGACAAACACACCACAAAAACATTACATCGAATAGATCTCCTTGAAGATCGAGGAGAACCTTGTATTGAGATCCAAAAAGAGAGAAGAAGCCATCTAGCTAATAACTATGGACCCGAAGGTCTGTGGTAAACTACTCACAACTCATTGGTGAGGCTATGGCGTTGATGTAGAAGCACTCCATGGTAGATCCCCCCTCCAGCGGAGCTCCGGAACAGGCCCCAAGATGGGATCTCACGGGAAAAGAAGGTTGCGGTGGTGGAATTAGGGTTTTCTGTGTTGCCTCGATGTTTTCAGGGTACATGGATATATATAGGAGGAAGGAGGGCATCGGGGGAGCCAGATGGGGCCCATGAGGGTGGGGGCGCGCCCTAGACCCTCGTGGACGACTCCTTAGTTCCCTCCCATGTACTCCAAGTCCTCTGGGTAGATACGGTTCCAAAAATAACTCTCCCGAAGGTTTCATTCCGTTTGGACTCCGTTTGATATTCCTTTTTTGCGAAACCCTGAAATAGGCAAAAAAACAGCAATCTGCACTGGGCCTTGGGTTAGTAGGTTAGTCCCAAAAATAATATAAAAGTGTATAATAAAGCCCATTAAACATCCAAAACAGAATATATAATAGCATGGAACAATCAAAAATTATAGATACATTGGAGACGTATCAGGCACCGCTTTGATGTGAGACCGACGCCAAAAATTCCTATAAATACCAAAACCCCCAGAAAGAACCCTAGATCGGAAGTTCCGCTGCCGCAAGCCTCTGTAGCCACGAAAAACCTCTCGGGACCCCATTCCAGCACCCTACCAGAGGGAGAAATCATCACCGGAGGCCATCTTCATCATCGCGGCGGCCACCATGATGAGGAGGGTGTAGTCCACCCTCAGGGCCGAGTGTTTGTACCAGTAGCTATCTATTTTATCTCTCTTTCTCGTATTCTTGATTTTGCATGATCTTGATGTACCGCGAGCTTTATTATTATAGTTGGATCTTATGGTGTTCTTCCCTCTCTACCTTGTGATGAATTGAGTCTTTTCCTTTAAGATTTTATTATGCCAGATTGAATCTTTTGGATGTGAGAGCACTTGGTGTATGTCTTGCAATGGGATATCCATGGTGACAATGGGATGTTCTGTTGATCCACTTGATTTATGTTTTGGTTATCAACTTGCTGATTCCCGTGGTGACTTGGGGTAATCTATGCATAGGGGTTGGTATCCGTTTTCATATTTCGTTCTCTAATAGAAACTTGGGGTACTCTTGAAGTTATTTGTGTTGGATTGAATATTATGAATCTGAGATTGTGTGATGCATATCGTATAGTTGACCCGCGGATACCTGTGGTGACATTGGACTATCTAGGTAACATTAGGGTTGATTGATGTGTGTCATTTGGTGTTATTTTAGTACAAACTCTAGGGTTGTTTGTGACACTCGTTGGAATAGCCCAATATATTGAATGAAATGATGAGTACGATCCTATGTTTGTAACTTCTCCTTTCTCCATTGATCGTGAACTTATTACTTTGGTAGAAGCCGGTCTATTTCATGGTTACGACCTTGAAATTGTTGTGGCGCATATTTGCTCAAGAGGAAAAGATTCGCTATTACTATATTCTTAGGTTATTTCCTTTCTCATTAACGGGTAATCCTAAAGAATTGTTTAATAGTCTTGATCCTGGTCGTGTACGTAGTCCCTAGGACATTATATACTACTTTACTGAAAAATATTTTTCTGCTCATAAGAAACAAGCTGCCTTAGAGGAAATATATAAGTTTGTACAACAGCATCTCCCTCAAGCTTGGGGAGGCTTCTCCAATTATTGAATGCTTTGCACATACACTTAAGAAGAATGGAATACTTGGTATATTTTACAATGGACTAACCAATGCTTCCAGGGACTACCTAGATAGTTGTATTGGGTCTGTTTTTAGGGAATGAACTATCAAACATGCTCAGGAATTATTAAATAATCTATTGAGAAATGTCGACGATTGGACACTTCATGCGCCACCACCTAAGCCAACTCCAAAGAAAAGAGGTATTATATTCCTCAGTCCAGAAGATATGCAAGAAGCAAATAAATCTATGAAAGAGAAGGGTATTGGATCTAAAGATGTTAAGAAGTTGCCACCTATTGAAGAAATACATGGACTCGATATCCTAACACAAGTGATAGAGGTAAATTATATTCATAGATTTGATGAGGGTGATATTCCTTACGATAAGTCTCCTAGTAAGTGCTTGGATGAATTTGATAATTTCAATTTAAGAAAGAAAACTTCAATAGGAAAATAAGTGATCAATTGAAACTGTCGGCGTTCTAGGAATGGGGGTACCCAGACTTGCCTGCCTGCGGCCCAGGGCGTGGCTCATCAGGCAACCTGGTACGTGTTGGGGAACGTAGTATTTTAAAATTTTCCTACGATCACACAATATCTATCTACCAGATGCATAGCAACGAGAGGGGAGAGTGTGTCTACGTACCCTCGTAGACCGGGAGCGGAAGCGTCAAGTGACGCGGTTGATGTTGTCGAACTTCTTCGCGATCCAACCGATCAAGCACCGAACGTACGGCACCTCCGCATTCAGCACACGTTCAGCTTGATGACGTCCCACGAGCTCTTGATCCAGTTGAGCTTCACGGGAGAGTTTCGTCAGCACGACGGTGTGGTGACGGATATGATGTATTCACCGGCGCAGGGCTTCGCCTAAGCACTGCAACGGTATGACCGAGGTGTGTTTCTGTGGAGGGGGGCACCGCACACGGCTAAAACAATTCAACTTGTGTGTCTTTGGGTGCCCCCTGCCCCCGTATATAAAGGAGCAAGGGGGGAGGCCGGCCGGCCCTTGTTTGGTGCGGCTAGGGGTGCAATCCTACTAGGAATAGGATTGCAATCCTATTCCTAGTAGGAACCACCAAAGAAGGAAGAGAGGGAATAGGAAAAGAAGAAGAGGTGGCGCCCCCAACTCCTAGTCCAACTAGGAACCCTAGGTGGGGCGCCGGCCAGCCCTATGGGCTGCCTCTCTCTTTTCCATAAGGCCCACTATGGACCATCCCCCTTCGTAGGGGGTTCCGGTAACCCCCTCCGGCAATCCCGTTAAATCCGAAACTTTTCCGGAACACTTCCGGTGTCCGAATATAGTCGTCCAATATATCAATCTTTATGTCTCGGACATTCCGAGACTCCTCGTCATGTCCGTGATCTCATCCGGGACTCCGAACTACCTTCGGTACATCAAAACTCATAAACTCATAATACCGATCGTTATCAAACGTTAAGCGTGCGGACCCTACGGGTTCGAGAACTATGTAGACATGACCGAGACTCATCTCCGGTCAATAACCAATAGCGGAACCTGGATGTTCATATTGGCTCCTACATATTCTACGAAGATCTTTTATCGGTCAAAACCGCATAACAACATATGTTGTTCCTTTTGTCATCGGTATGTTACTTGCCCGAGATTCGATCGTTGGTATCTCTATACCTAGTTCAATCTCGTTACTGGCAAGTCTCTTTACTCGTTCCGTAACACATCATCTCGTGACTAACTCATTAGTCTTTTGCTTGCAAGGCTTATTGTGATGTGTGTTACCGAGAGGGCCCAGAGATACCTCTCCGACACTCGGAGTGACAAATCCTAATCTTGATCTATGCCAACACCACGAATACTTTCGGAGACACCTGTAGAGCATCTTTATGATCACCCAGTTACGTTGTGACGTTTGATAGCACACAAGGTGTTCCTACGGTATTCGGGAGTTGCATAATCTCATAGTCATAGGAACATGTATAAGTCATGAAGAAAGCAATAGCAGTAAAACTAAACGATCATAGTGCTATGCTAACGGATGGGTCTTGTCCATCACATCATTCTCCTAATGATGTTATCCCGTTGATCAAATGACAACTCATGTCTATGGTTAGGAAACATAACCATCTTTGATCAATGAGCTAGTCTAGTAGAGGCATACTAGGGACACTCTATTTTGTCTATGTATTCACACATGTACTAAGTTTCCGGTTAATGCAATTCTAGCATGAATAATAAACATTTATCATGATATAAGGAAATATAAATAACAACTTTATTATTGCCTCTAGGGCATATTTCCTTCAGTACGGCCCAACCTCGTCAGCAACCACTCAAGACACCCGCGAGGGGCCGAGCCTCGCGAGGGGCCGAGCCTCGCGAGGGGCCGAGCCTCGCGAGGCGGATGATGCAAGACCTCCCCTGGGGCGTCCTCACTCGGCTGGCTCCGGATGAGCGGAGATATCAAGGCAAGGGGCACCTCACGCAGCCCTCGTGACGTGAGCAATGATGACATACGCCAGGCGGGCGCCAGCGGGCGCAGGGTGCCAGTTTCCTCTTTGGTGCTAAAGGAGCAGGCGCAGGCGAGGAGTCCCGAGGCATGAGGCAATTGTTTCCATATCGGTGCAACAAGACCAAGACCAGCAGGACGGAAGAGCGGAGGTCATCGCGGAGCACACGGCGGCATCACCACCAGAGCCTTTGGCAGGCGAAGACCACCTTTTGTCAGGATAGCTTGTACTACTTGTCCCCCTTCAAATTTGGCCGTTGTGGGACCCCTTCTCGCTTAATATTTGGGAAGAGGACCCGGGCCTCTATAAATAGGACTACCCACCACCATATGGGGCATCTGATCTTGAGTTGACCCAACCTAGGGGATCAGATCATTGAGACCGCACACACACCCACAAGCTCACTCGAGCACAAGAACACCTCTCCTCAGGAGGTTGTTCTCCCCATGTACTAGTTCTTCCTCAGCCTACAAGGCAATCCACCATACCACACTAGATTAGGGAATTACACCACAACGGTGGCCCGAACTAATATAAACCTTGTGTCCCTTGTTCTTCGGGTCTGGCGAGCTAGGCCTAGGGATCGGCGAGTAGACGAGCTAGGGCGGAAGGAGAGATCTTCGTGCGAACCCCAGAGTTCGAACCACAAGGGTTTTGCCGGAACCCAAGATCCGACAGAAACATAATACTATCATGATTTAACGTTTGAGTGATATGATGTTTAGAATTATTGATGATGCTAAAGGCTTATGTAAACATTCATCTATGGCTCACACCTAGCAAGAACAAGTTTATAAATAACGAAATGATTTTCCTAATGAAATGAACACTAAAATCAATGGTCATGTTGTTAGAGTAATGAATAAAGATGGTAAAATGGATAATGATCCTCCATACCCTAAGGGTCATCCTAAAGGGATTGAACAATACTCTGAGAGAATTAATAATGATGCACCTAGCTCACCTAGGAAGAAGAAAAATAAAAAGAGTAAGATAAAACTTTGCATGATTCTAGTGAACCTATCATAGAGAAACCTTATGAGAATTCTAATAATGCTTCCATTTATGATGCCGAGACGCAATTTGGTAATCAACATATACATGGTGATGATCATAATGATGTTGCTAATGATGATCATACTGAAACTCAACTAGACAATAATAAACAATATGATAATGATATAGAAATAGAACCCGAAGTTGAGCTTGATGACCTACCTCCTAAAAATAAAAGATATGACAAATGAAAGTTTGTTGCTAGGAAACATGGTAAATAAAGAGAACCATGGGTTCAAAAACCTATGCCTTTTCCTAGTAAGACTTTAAAACTTAAGGATGAGGATAATTTTAATCGTTTTGTTGAATTTCTTAGACCCTTATTTCTGCAAGTACCCTTGACTTATGCCATGAGAATGCCTCCATATGCTAAGTATATGAAAGATGTTGTCAATAATAAATGGAAAAAACCGAGGCTACAATTTGTACTATGCTTGCAAATTATCCATTTAAGGGAAAATACCTCAGAGGACAGGAGATCCTGGAATACCTATTATGCCATGCTCTATCAAGAAAATATGTTAAAACTACCTTGTGTGATTTAGGACCTAGTGTTATTGTTATGCCTTCCTCTCTACATAAAAGACTTGACTTGAGCAAGTTGACACCTAGTGAAATTTCTCTGCAAATGGCTGACAGATCAACTGTAATACTTGTCATAATTTGTGAGAATGTTCCTGTTGTGGTTGCTAATGCTCCTACATTGACGGACTTTGTTGAAGAAAGGAAGATTGATGAAATCCACAACTGTGTTGACATTCTTCACATAGAAGAATGTCCACTGGCACTTCTTGGTTGACTCCACATGAGGGAGGCGTGGGAAGCCGCCGGCTGGGCGGGCGTCCACCACGGCTACCCCGCAGGCAGTCATTTCGCTGCCTACCGTCTTGGGTCGGAGGTAGAAAAACCGGCTCTAGAGCTATGTAAATGGCAAGATGCTCATGTAACCCTCACAAAAGGCCACAAAAGTGGCGAACTGTAGCACGACATTGCCGCCGAGGTGGTGGGGCTGTAGGCCGAAGAAGGTGAGGAAGCGGCCGAAGAATGTATGTGCAGGAAGGCCAAATCTATGGTGAAGTGCGTGGAAAACAACATGTGCTCATTGTCCCGCGGCTCCAGCACCAACTCATCCCCGGCGGCGTGGGCACTCACCATCGCGGGCAAAATCTTCCGCGCTCAACGCGGGTGGTGAACCGTGTGCTCAGTGGTCATTGAGCCCTCCCATGAGACTTTTGGTCCCACCATCTCCGGATGCGGTGGGGGTGTTGACGCGGTGATGGTGATGTGGAAGAGGCTTACGAGGTTACCAAGTAGGGGGCCCGCACAGCGGAACGGCGGTGAAGGCGAGCGGCGCTAGGGCATGGCTCCATGGGCGCGTGAGGAAGATAAAGTGGGAGGGCATGGTGGGCCTAGGAAAAGTGTGGAATGCCTTGTCCACTCTCCCTCATCCGTTTAAAGATCCGGGGAGACGTGGGTGTAATGAAATAGTTTGCGCCCACACCCCCCTACCTCGCAATAATCAGGCACATTAATTGGCCACCGGAGTGCAACCATTGGGACGGGCCACAGTGGATCCGGCGCGAGGATTGAGCTCACCACCTAGTGGGCCAAGCCTGCGGCGACAGCCCATCATGCATGGTTTGGCCGTGCTCGACCCCTATCCTGGTTGCATATGGTGTGTGGCTCGGCCGCAGCGATGAACGAATGAACACGCCGGCCAGGCGCGAGCCGACCGGGCGGTTCAACTTCAACGCCGACTGCGTGCCGCCCTGGCTGGCCACTGGCAGCCGGCATCCCTAGCGTTGGGCCAGCCTCCAACTGGGAGCTTTTCACCGGCTGAATTGGTCCTCGTCATGATCTGTGATCACCGCCGGCAACCTATTTTCGGTGGAATCGGTGGCAAATTTGACAATTTTGACCTGTTGGCGTAATCAATTCACGGAATGAACTGTCTGCGAAACTATTTCACAGCCATGACCTTTTTGGGTAGCGCCTGCCACGACGGCGCTGCACCCTACTGTGCAGCGCCTGGCTCAGGGGCGTTGCACGCCTGTCCCCCGTGGCAGCCTCCGGTAGCAGGCGCTACACAGTAGGGTGCAGCGCCTCTGAGCCAGGCGCTGCACAGTAGGTGCAGCGCCTCTGAGGCAGGCGCTACACAAAAAGGTCATGGCTGTGAAATAGTTTCGCAGATAGTTCATTCCGTGAATTGATTACGCCAACAGGTCAAAATTGTCAAATTTGCCGGAATTGGTGGACGCCCTCCGCCAAAGACCGCAGGACCAGCGCCTGTCACATCCAACTGTACCATCAACACGGGCGGGACGTCCCCCATGACATGGAGGCATGGCTATGGCGCTGTCAGGACCGCTGATCGACGTGACCTACTCCCGGACGGCCCAGCACTGGAGAGGTATCATGCCAACCACTTTGTGATGCCATGGTATGCACGCTACATTGACAAGCAGTCGGAGGGCCCCATGGCCGACAGGCCCCAGCAGTCGGTGAGCCCTACGGCCAACAAGACCCCACAGCGGCAGGCCCCACAGGAGGCCAGAGACGTTGTTAGCCGGGGTCCACCCCATTCTCTGGGATATTTTGTAACCTAGCAGGCCCAAGTATAAGACCTCCTAGGAGCCCCCCCTAGGCGGGGGTCGGCTCATTCTCACCACCACACCCACACATACAAGGCATAAGGCAGAGCCGTAGCTCTCCTTCCTCCACCGAATAGCTCGAGGAGCAACCATGTATACCTTGTGATCTTCATAGTGATCCTTGCAGGACTAAGGGTGTTACCTCCCTCGAAGGGCCCTGAACTAGGGTACGTCTCC
>LR738714.1:546984630-547008900 GCA_902687465.1 Secale cereale
CAAAACAAAACCTCAAAGGAAAAGATTCAATTCATCACAAGGTAGAGAGGGAAGAACACCATAAGATCCAACTATAATAGCAAAGCTCGCGGTACATCAAGATCGTGCCAAATCGAGAACGCGCGCGCGCGCGAGAGAGAGAGAGAGAGAGAGAGAGAGAGAGAGAGAGAGAGAGAGAGAGAGAGAGAGAACACATAGCTACTAGTACAAACCCTCAGCCTCGAGGGTGGACTACCCCCTCCTCATCATGGTGGCTGCTGGGATGATGAAGATGGCCTTTGGTGATGATTTCCCCCTGCGGCAGGGTGCCAGAACGGGGTCCTGATAGGTTTTTCGTGGCCACATAGGCTTGCGACGGCGAAACTTCTGATATAGGTTTCTTTCTGGAGGTTTCTATATTTATAGGAGTTTTTGGCGTTGGTCTCATGTCAGGAGGCGCCCTTGGGCTTGTGCCCCCTGGGTGGCTCCCCTACGGTATCTTTTCGCTCTATTATTTTTTATATTTTCCAAAAATATTCTCCGTAAATTTTCAGCCCATTCCGAGAACTTTTATT
This sequence comes from Secale cereale, assembly GCA_902687465.1. NCBI lineage: Eukaryota > Viridiplantae > Streptophyta > Magnoliopsida > Poales > Poaceae > Secale > Secale cereale. Next base: position 546,985,185 of record LR738714.1, read on the forward strand.
TTTGCACAAAAAACGATAGCACGGTAGTTCTACTAAAAACAGTGTCAGTCCGGGTTAGTTCTAATAAAATCATACCAAAACCATATAATTTTTTTGTAAACATGGCATGAATACTTCATAAATTATAGATATGTTGGAGATGTATCGGCATCCCTAAGCTTAATTCATGCTCGGACTCGAGTAGGTAAATGATAAAAGAAATCATTTATGAAATGTGAATGCTAGCATAGTGCAGAAGTTTGATCAATGATAATTTCTGTCACTTTACCTAGCATCATAACGTCAACTCTTTATCATAAAACTCATCTTGATAAAGTGGCAATCAATTCACATGTAAAGTTTCAAACAATGCATTTTATTGATACTATCATGTAATCTTTCTTATAATGGCATGAATGTTACGATCCAAAAGATTGTAAATAAAAGTTTATTGACATAAAAACAATAATACTTCAAGCATACTAGAAAGCGAAATCATGAAACTTCAAATATAACATGGCTAAAGAAAGTTATCCCTACAAAATCATATAGTCTTGATATGCTCCTCTTCTCTGTAGAAAGTATAAATCATGCCCACCCCGATGCCAGCCAAGTAATTATATTCATGCTTTTGCATTCTCAACCCTTTTCAACTCTTCATGCAATACATGAGCGTGAGCCATGGACATAGCATTATGGTTGGAATAGAAGGTGGTAGTAGACAAAAGAAGGGAGAAAGTCTCACATCAACTAGGCAAATCAATGAACTATGGAGATGTTAATCAATTGATATCAATGTGAGTGAGTAGGGATTGCCATGTAATAGATGCACTAGAGTTATAAGTGTATGAAAGCTCAAAAGAAAACTAAGTGGGTGTGCATCCAACTTGCTTGCTAATGAAGACCTAGGGCAATTTGAGGAAGCCCGTGTTGGAATATACAAGCCAAGTTCTATAATGAAAAATTCCCACTAGTAATATATGAAAGTGATAACATAGGACACTCTCTATCATGAAGAACATGGTGCTACTTTGAATCACAAGTGTGGAAAATGATATTAACATTGTCTCTTCTCTCTTTTTCTCTCTTTTTTTTTGAAGACTCCTCTCTTTTTTTAGACTATTTTTCTCTTTTTTTTTCCTTTTTTCTTTTTTTGGAGACTCTTTTGGCATCTCTCCTTTTTATATAACCTCACATGAGACAATGTTCTAATAATGATGATCATCGCACTTTCATTTACTTACAACTCGATATTACAACTCGATACTAGAACAAAGATATGACTCCATATGAATGCCTCCGGCGGTGTACCGGGATGTGCAATGATCAAGAGAGTGACATGTATAAAAAAATATGAACAGTGGTCAAGCCACAAATACTATGTCAACTACATGATCATGCAAATCAATATGACAATGATGGTATGTGTCATAATAAACGAAATGGTGGAAGTTGCATGGCAATATATCTCGGAATGGCTATGGAAATGCCATAATAGGTAGGTATGGTGGTTGTTTTGAGGAAGGGTATATGGTGGGTTTAATGCACCGGCGAAAGTTGTGCGGTACTAGAGTGGCTAGCAAAGGTGGAAGGGTGAGAGTGTGTATAATCCATGGACTCAATATTAGTCATAAAGAACTCACATACTTATTACAAAAAGTTTATTAGCCCTTGAAGCAAAGTACTATTATGTATGCTCCTACGGGGGAGGTTGGTAGGAGTTAACCATCGCGCTCCCCCGACTTTCACGCAAAGATAGACAATCAAGGATAAATTGCGCTCCAACTTCTTCACATAACTAGAAGACCATACGTGCATGATATGGGAATCGCAAACCTTAACATAATTATTTCTTTTATCCCACAATTAACTACTAGCATGACTCTAATATCACCATATTCATATCTGAAAACAAATGCAAGGAACCAAACTTCTCATATTTTCAATGATCTTTATGAAAGTTTTTATTATATCTCCCTTGGATGCCTATCATATTAGGACCAATTTCATAACACATGCATGTTGCCATTACTATTTATAAGACTCTCAAAAAGATATAAGTGAAGCATGAGAGTAAATGACAAACTACTCCAAAAAGATAAAACTGAAGATCAATGAGTAGTTGAATAATTATGTAGCTATGTGAAGACTCTCTCTCATTTAAAAATTTCAGATCTAATGCATTTTATTCAAACAGCAAGCAAAACAAAATGAAATGACATTGCAAGGATGGCACATATCATTTGAAGAGCAAAAACTTAGGCTCAACGAAAACTGACCGATAGTTGTTGAAGAAGAAAGGTGGGATGCCAACCGAGGCATCCCCAAGCTTAGATGCTTGAGATTTATTGAAATATTATTTAGGGATGCCTTGGACATCCCCAAGCTTGAGTTATTGTGTCTCCTTAATTCCTATTATGTCACGGTTTCCCTAAATCTCAAAAACTTCATCCACACGAAACTCAACAAGAACTCATGAGATAAGTTAGTATAAATCCATGCAAAACCTTATCATTCTATACTATAGAAAATCACTAAAATTATAATTTAACATTGCATACTAAATGCATCTGCATATTCAATACTCCTATCCTCAAATAGAATCATTAAACACGCTAACATATGCAAACAATGCAAACATAACAGCAATCTGTCTAAACTGGACAGTCTGTAAAGAGTGCATTTTTACTCATACTTCCCTAGCTCAAAAAATTCTGAAAAATTACCACGCTATAGAGAACTTATTCATCTTAACTTTGTAAAAAGTTCAAGATTTTATAGCGTCCTGACTTTACAGAAGAATTCAGACAATAATAGAAAACTTTCTGTTTTCAAACAGCAACATAAAGACTTGCAAAATAAACATGGTAAAGGCTAGACTTCAATTTTATTGAAATAAAAGATGCAAAACACTATTCTAAATAACAGAAAGCAAATAAAAACAAAACAAAATGACGCTCCAAGCAAAACACATATCATGTGATGAATAAAAATATAGCTCCAAGTGAGGTTACTGATAATGTTGAAGACGAAATAGGACATGCCTTCCGGGGGATCCCCAAGCTTAGTGATACGTCTCCAACGTATCTATAATTTTTTATTGTTCCATGCTATTATATTATCTATCTTGGATGTTTTATATGCATTTATATTCTATTTTATATGATTTTTGTGACTAACCTATTATCCTGAGCGCAGTGCCAGTTTCTATTTTTCCTTGTTTTTGAGTTTCGCAGAAAAGGAATATCAAACGGTTTCCAAATGGAATGAAACTTTTTGGAGATTTTTCTTAGACCAGAAGACATCAGATGGACTTGGAGTACACGCCAGGGGATCTGCAGGGAGACCACAAGGGTGGAGGGCACGCCCAAGGGGTAGGGCGCGCCCCCCTACCTTGTGGGCCCCTCGTGCCTCCCCTGACCTACTTCTTTCGCCTATAAATACCCATATATTCCAGAAACATCAGAACATCCATCGAAACCACTTTTCTGCCGTCGTAACCTTCTGTTCTCGCGAGATCCCATCTGGAGGCCTTTTCCCGTACTCTGCCGGATGGGGAATCAACCACAGAGGGCATCTACATCAACCCTATTGCCCTTCTGATGAAGTGTGAGTAGTTTACCACAGACCTACGGGGCCATAGCTAGTAGCTAGATGGCTTCTTCTCTCTCTCTGATCTTCAATACCATGTTCTCCTCGTTGTTCTTGGAGATCTATCTGATGTAATCTTCTTTTGTGGTGTGTTTGTCAAGATCCGATGAATTGTGGGTTTATGATCAGGTTATCTATGAATAATATTTGAGTTTCTTCTGAATTCTTTTACGCATGATCTTATATCTTAGTAATTATCTTCGAACTATCGGTTTGGTTTGGCCAACTATTGCTTTGGGTTCAATCTTGCGGTGCTCAATCCCAGTGACAGAAAGGGACATGCCACGTATTGTATTGTTGCCATCGAGGATAACAAGATGGGATTTTCATCATATTGCTTGAGTTAATTCCTCCACATCATGTCATCTTGCTTAAGGTGTTACTCTGTTCTTATGAACTTAATACTCTAGATGCAGAATCGTTTTGGTCGACGTGTGGAGTAATAGTAGTAGATGCAGGCAAGAGTCCGTCTACTTGTCACGTACGTGATGCCTATATTCATGATCATTGACATAGATGTTGTTATAATTATTCTCTTTTCTATCAATTTCTTGACAGTAATTTGTTCACCCACCGTAATAGTTGCTATCAAGAGAGAAGCCTCTAGTGAGACCTATGGCCCCGAGTCTATTTTACATCTTATAAGTTTCAGATCTACTATTTTGCAATCTTTTACTTTTCAATCTATAAACTAAAAAACCAAAAATATTTACTTTACTTGTTTATCTATCTCTATCAGATCTCACTTTTGCAAATAACCTAGAAGGGATTGACAACCCCTTTATAGCGTTGGGTGGAAGTTGTTTGATTGTTTGTGCAGGTATTTGGCTACTTGTGTGTAATCCCCAACTGGATTGATACCTTGGTTCTCAAAACTGGGGGAAATACTTACTTCACTTTGCTGCATCTCCCTTTCCTCTTCAAGGGAAATACCAATGCAACCTCAGGAAGTAGCGAGGAAGTCAAGATTTATGGCGCCGTTGCCGGGGAGATCTACGCCAAGTCAAGACCCACCAAATACCTTTCATTAAACTCTCATCTCTCGCATTTACATTATTTGTCATTCGCCTCTCGTTTTCCTCTCCCCCACTTCTAAAATGATTTTTGAAAATATTTACCTTTTCTTCGCCCTTCTTAAGGTTCGCTTGCTTCTTGTGTGCTTGTGTGTTGGATTGCTTGCTTTGTCACTATGGCTCAAGAAAATACCAAATATGTGATTTTTCCAACACCAATAATAATGATTTCATTAGCACCCCGATTTCTCCCACTACTAATGCAGAATCTTGTGAAATCAATGCTGCTTTATTGAATCTAGTCATGAAAGATCAATTTTCTAGCCTTCCTAGTGACGATGTCGCATCTCATCTGAATAATTTTGTTGATTTGTGTGATATGCAAAATAAAAGAGATGTGGATAATGATCTTGTTAAATTAAAGCTATTCTTGTTTTCACGACGAGATCGGGCTAAAACTTGGTTTTCATCTTTGCCTAAAAATTGTATTGATTCATGGAATAAGTGCAAAGACTCTTTTATTGCCAAGTATTTTCCTCCCGCTAAGATCATCTCCCTTAGGAACGATATTATGAATTTTAAACAACCTGATCATGAGCATGTTGCACAATCTTGGGAGAGGGTGAAACTTATGATAAGTAATTGTCCCACACATGGTTTGAATTTATGGATGATTATACAATTTTGTTATGCCGGGTTGAACTTTGCTTCTAGAAATCTTTTAGATTCGGCCGCGGGAGGTACTTCTATGGAAATCACTTTAAGAGAAGCTACTAAACTCCTATATAATATAATGGTTAACTATCTCAATGGCATACTGGAAGATCTTCCACTAGTAAAAAAGTGCATGCAATTGAAGAAATTAATGTTTTGAGTGGAAAGATGGATGAACGTATGAAATTATTTGCTAGCAAGGGTACTAATGTTGATCCTAATGATATGCCCTTGTCCACTTTGATTGAAAATACTAATGAGTCTATGGATGTGAATTTTGTTGGTAGGAACAATTTTGGTAACAATGCTTATAGAGGAAATTTTAATCCTAGGCTTTTCCTGGCAATTCCTCTAAATATTATGGAAATTCCTACAACAATTCTTATGGAAATTATAATAAGATGCCCTCTCATTTTGAGAACATTGTTAAAGAATTTATGATCTCACAAAAGAGTTTTAATGCTATGATTGAAGAAAAATTGCTTAAGATTGATGATTTGGCTAGGAACATGGATAAAATTTCTCTTGATGTTGATTCTTTGAAACTTAGATATATTCCACCCAAGCATGATATCAATGAGTCTCTCAAAGCTATGATAATTTCCATTGATGAGTGAAAAGAAAGAACCGCTAGGATGCGTGCTAAACGAGAATTGTTTGTAACAGCGTGTTTTGCTAGTTTTCATGAAAATAAAGATGAAGATCTTAAAGTGATTGATGTGACTCTTATTGAATCTTTGTTTTCCAACATAAATCTTGATAAATCTGGGACTGGAGATGAGTCAACTTTAGCTAAAAGGTGTACCTGTCATTCGGAGTTTTTAGATCTTGATGCAAAAATTGATAAAAGTAGGATTGATGAGGTTAAAACTTTAAGTAGCGATGAACCTACTAGACTGGATCTCAAGGAATTTAATTATGACAATTGTTCTTTAATATATTGTATTTCCTTTTTTCAATCCATGTTGAATTCTCCTCATGCTTATAATCAAAATAAAGCTTTTACTAAACATATTGTTGATGATATGATGCAATCTTTTGAAGAAAAGCTTGACTTAGATGTTTCTATCCCCAGAAAACTTTATGATGAGTGGGAACCAACTACTAAAATCAAGATTAAAGATTATGAGTGCCATGCATTGTGTAATTTGGGCGCTAGCGTTTCTACGACTCCAACAACTTTATGTCATGTACTAGGGTTCCGTGAAATTGATGAGTGTTCTTTAAATTTGCATCTTACGGATTCCACTATTAAGAAACCTATGGGAAGGATTAATGATGTTCTTATTGTTGCAAATAGGAATTATGTGCACGTAGATTTCATTGTTCTTGATATAGAGTGCAATCCTACATGTCCTATTATTCTTGATAGACCTTTCCTTAGAACAATTGGTGCAATTATTGATATGAAGGAAGGAAACATTAGATTTCAATTTCCATTAAGGAAGGGCATGAAACACTTTCCAAGAAATTAAATTAAATTGCCTTATGAATCTATCATGAGAGCTACCTATGGATTGCATACCAAAGATGATAATACCTACATCTATTTGCGTTTTATGCCTAGCTAAGGGTGTTAAACAATAGTGCTTGTTGGGAGGCAACCCAATTTTGTTTTTGCTTTTTTTACTTTTGGGTTCTGTTTTGAAAGTTTTACACATTATTACTTCTGTAGTAATTGTGTTTTGGTGTTTTGATTAGTGTTTGAGCCTAGTAAGACCTTTGTGATGGCTTACGATGATCGTTGATTTGATTTTGCTGAAAAACAGAAACTTTTGCACTCAGTGCAGAAAATTCATTAAATCACTTGAACGTCAAAACCTTCTGACTTATTTACAAAAAATTGATATACAATTTATCCACGTCTTCCAATTTTTTCAGAAGTTTTAGAGTTACAGAAGTATGCGAAGTTTTCAGATTGCCACAGAATGTTGTGTTTTTGACATATTCTGTTTTTTATGTGTTGTTTGCTTATTTTGATGCATCTATGGCTAGTATCGGGGGTATGAACCATGGAAAAGTTCGAATAGAGTAGATATTACACCAATATAAAATTAGAATAAGATCACAACAGTACCTTGACTGGTTATTTGCTTTGTTTTACTAAAGGAGCTCACGAGATTTTCTGTTGAGTTTTGTGTTGTGAAGTTTTCAAGTTTTGGGTAAGGATTTGATGGACTATGGAATAATGAGTGGCAAAAGGCTAAGCTTCGGGATTCCCAAGGCATTCCAAGGTAAAATTCAAGGACGTCCAAGAGCCTAAGCTTGGGGATGCCCCGGGAAGGCATCCTCTCTTTCGTCTTCATCCATCGATAACTTTACTTGAGGCTATATTTTTATTCACTACATGATATGTGTTTTGCTTGCAGCGTAGTGTATGATTTGAGTATTTGCTTTTTAGTTTATCACAATCATCCTTGTTGTACACACCGTTTGAGAGGGACACGCTTCAATCGTGATTTGTTAGAATACTCTATGTGCTTCACTTATATCTTTTGAGCTAGGCAATTTTGCTCTAGTGCTTCACTTGTATCTTTTTAGAGCGCAGCGGTGGATTTATTTTGTAGAAATTATTGAACTTTCTTGCTTCACTTATATTATTTTGAGATTCTTAAATAACAGCATGGTAATTTGCTTGGGTTATGAATTTAGTCCTAATATGATAGACATCCAAAGGAGATATAATAAAAACTTTCATATAGAGAGCACTAAATATTATGTGAAGTTTGACTCCATGTAATTGTTTTGAGATGTTAAGATGGTAATATTAGAGTTATGCTAGAGGTAGTTTGTGAGGTTAAAGAAATAATTGTGTTAAGGTTTGTGATTCCCGAAGCATGCACGTATAGCCTATGTAACCAAATTGGTGCGCACTATATCTTGATTGTTTCATCTTTGTGGGAAGGTCGAGGGCGCGCGATGGTTAACTCCTACTAACCTCCCCCTGGGGGCATGCATCGTAGTGTTTTGCTTTGAGGGCTAAGTAGATTTTTCGCAATAAGTATGTGAGTTCTTTATGACTAATGTGAGTCCATGGTTTATACGCACTCTCACCCTTCCACCTTTTCTAGCCACTCTAGTGCCGCGCAACATTCGCCGATGCATAAAACCCTCCTTATACCTTCCTCAAAACAGCCATCATATCTTCCTATTATGGCATTTCGATAGCCATTCCGAGATATATTGCCATGTAACTCCACCGTTCCGTTTATTATGACACACTTCATCATTGTCATATTGCTTTGCATGATCATGTAGTTGACATAGTATTTGTGGCTAAGACAGCATTCATATTCTTCATACATGTCACTATTGGTTATTGCACATCCCGGTACACCGCCGGAGGCATCCATATAGAGTTATATCTATGTTCTAGTATCGAGTTCTAATATCGAGTTGTAAGTAAATAAAAGTGTGATGATCATCATTACTAGAACATTTTCCCATGTGAGGTTATCAAAAATAAAAGAGGCCAATGAAGCCCAAATAAACAAAAGAGGCCGAAGAGGCCCACCAATAAAAGAGGTCAAAGATCCCAAAATAAAAAAATGAGAGAAAAATAGAGAAGGGACAATGTTACTACATTTTTCACACTTGTGCTTCAAAATAGCACCATGTTCTTCATGATAGAGTGTCTCCTATGTTGTCACTTTCATATATCACTAGTGGGAATTTTTCGTTGTAGAACTTGGCTTGTATATTACAACGATGGGCTTCCTCAAATGCCCTAGGTCTTCATGAGCAAGCAAGTTGATGCACACCCACTGGTTGTCTTTTTTAGATTTCATACACTTTTAGCACTAGTGCATTTGTTACATGGAAATCCCTACTCACTCACATTCATATCGATTGATGGACATCTCCATAGTCCATTGGTTTTCCTAGTTGATGTGAGACATTCTCCCACCTTTTGCCTATTACCACCTCCATTCCACCCATAGTGTTATGTCCATGGCTCGCGCTCATATAATGCGTGAAAAGTTGAAAAAAAAAGGCTTGAAAGAGTAGAGCATGAAAGCAATTTCTCGGTTGACTCCGGGATGGGCATGAGGGGTGTTTTGTGTTAAGAAAAGGGAGCATAAGGACTATATGATTTGTAGGGATAACGTTCTTCAGCCATGTTATTTTTGAAGCTTTATAGATTGCTTTTAGGATGATTAAAGTATTATTATTTTCATATTTAGAAACTATTGTTGTGAGTCCTATGGATCTGAACATTCATGTCACAATAAAGAATATTGCATTTAAAATTATGTTGGGTAGCATTCCACATCAACAAATATATTTTTATCATTTACCTACTCGAGGACGAGCTGGAATTATGCTTCGGGATGCTTGATACGTCTCCAACGTATCTATAATTTTTTATTGTTCCATACTATTATATTATCTATCTTGGATGTTTTATATGCATTTATATGCTATTTTATATGATTTTTGGGACTAACCTATTAACCTAGAGCCCAGTGCCAGTTTCTGTTTTTTCCTTATTTTTGAGTTTCACAGAAAAGGAATATCAAACGGAGTCCAAACGGAACGAAACTTTTTGGAGATTTTTTTTGGACCAGAAGACATCAGATGGACTTGGAGTACACGCCATGGGATCTGCGAGGAGACCACAAGGGTGGAGGGCGTGCCCCTACCTTGTGGAACCCTCATGCCTCCCCTGACCTACTTGTTCCACCTATAAATACCCATATATTCAAGAAACATTTGAACATACATTGAAACCACTTTTCCGCCGCCGTAACCTTCTGTTCTCGTGAGATCCCATCTGGAGGCCTTTTGTGGTACTCTACCGGAGGGGGGATCAACCACAGAAGGCATCTACATCAACCCTATTGCCCTTCCGATGAAGTGTGAGTAGTTTACCATTGACCTACGGGTCCATAGCTAGTAGCTAGATGGCTTCCTTCTCTATCTTTGATCTTCAATACCATGTTCTCCTTGTTATTCTTGGAGATCTATCCGATGTAATCTTCTTTTGCGGTGTGTTTGTCAAGATCCGGTGAATTGTGGGCTTATGATTAGATTATCTATGAATAATATTTTAGTTTCTTCTGAATTCTTTTACGTGTGATCTTATATCTTAGCAATTCGCTTCGAACTATCGGTTTGGTTTGGCCAACTAGATTGGTTTTTCTTGCAATGGGAGAATTGCTTTGCTTTGGGTTTAATATTGTGGTGCTCAATCCCAGAGACTAAGGGACATTACATGTATTGTATTGTTGCCCTCGAGGATAACAATATGGGGTTTTCATCATATTGCTTGAGTTAATTCCTCTACATCATGTCATCTTACTTAAGGCCTTACTCTGTTCTTATGAACTTAATACTCTAGATGCAAAATCGTTTCGGTCGATGTGTGGAGTAATAGTAGTAGATGCAGGTAGGAGTCGGTCTACTTGTCACAGACGTGATGCCTATATTCATGATCATTGCCATACATGTTGTTTTAATTATTCGCTTTTCTATCTATTGCTTGACAGTAATTTGTTCACCCACCATAATATTTGCTATCATGAGAGAAGCCACTAGTGAAACCTATGGCCCCCGGGTCTATTTTACATCTTATAAGTTTCAGACCTACTGTTTTGCAATCTTTTACTTTTCAATCTATAAACCAAAAACCCAAAAATATTTACTTTATTTGTTTATCTATCTCTATCGGATCTCACTTTTGCAAATAACCTAGAAGGGATTGACAACCCCTTTATAGTGTTGGTGCAAGTTGTTTCATTGTTTGTGCAGGTATTTGGCGACTTGTGTGTAATCTCCTACTGGATTGATACCTTGGTTCTCAAAACTCAGGTAAATACTTACTTCACTTTGCTGCATCTCCCTTCCCTCTTCAAAGGAAATACCAACGCAACCTTGGGAAAGTAGCAAGGAAGTCACTTAGTTGCTTGGATATTTCTTGAATATTACCTTCGGGTGTCTTGGGCATCCCCAAGCTTAAGGTCTTGGCACTCCTTATTCTCCTCATATCGATGTCTCACCCAAAACTTGAAAACTTCAATCACACAAAACTTAACGGAACTTCTAGAGATGCATTAGTATAATGAAGCAAATCATTCACTTGGGTACTGTCAAAGACAAGATTCATAATTGTTCTCTGATACATCTCCGTCGTATCTATAAATTTTTATTGTTTCATGCCAATATTATACAAGTTTTACATACTTTTGGCAACTTTTTATATGATTTATTGGACTAACCTATTGATCCAGTGCCAAGTGCCAGTTCCTATTTTCTGCATGTTTTTTGTATCGCGGAGTATCCATATCAAACGAAGTCCAAATGCAAAAAAACATGGAGAATTATTTTGGAATATATATGATTTTTGGGAGGTGGAAGCTAAGTAAAACAGGGCCCCGTAGGCCCCACAACCCACCAGGGCGCGCCAGAGGTGCCTGGCGCGCCCAGGTGTCTTATGCCCACCTGGAATGTCGGTTGGAGCTGTACTTCGGGCGCAAGGAAGCTTATATCCGGGGAAAAATCGTGTAAAAATCTAAGCACAGTGGGAGTTACGGATCACCGGGAATATAAGAAACGGTTTTTGGCCAGATCTGGGGACGCGAAACAGAGAGAGATAGAGAGACATATCCAATCTCAGAGGGGCTCTCACCCCTCCCATGCCATGGAGACCAAGGACCAGAGGGGGAACCCTTCTCCCACCTAGGTAGGAGGCCAAGGAAGAGGAAGAAGGAAGGGGGCTCTCTCCCCCTCACTTCCTGCCACCGGGGCAACGATCGGGACGGCGATCTACATCAACAATCTTGCTACCGTCCACACCAACTTTCTCCCCATCATTGCAGCGGTGTAACACCTCTTTCCCCCGATGTAATATCTACTAAAACATGGTGCTCAACTCCATATATTATTTCCCAATGATCTATGGTTATCCTATGATGTTTGAGTAGATCCGCTTTGTCCTGTGGGTTAATCGTGGTCTTGGTTGGTATGATTGTATATTTTAATTATGGTGTTGTCCTACGGTGCCCTCCGTTCTCTCGCAAACGTGAGGGGCCCCCGCTATAGGGTGTTGCAATATGTTCATGGTTTATTTACAGTGGGTTGCGAGAGTGAAAGAAACTTAAACCCGAGTATGGGGGATATGACGTATGGGAGTAAAGAGGACTTGATATTTAATGCTATGGTTGGGTTTCACGACCTTAATGATCTTTAGTAGTTGCGGATGCTAGCTAGAGTTCCAATCATAAGTGCATATGATCCAAGTAGAGAGAGTATGTTAGCTCATGCCTCTCCCTCATATAAAATTGCAAGAATGATTATCGGTACTTGTTATCGATTACCTAGGGACAAATAAATTTCTTGTTAGCAAAAGTTATCCACTTTTATTATCTTGCGAAGTACTTTTAGTTTTATTCTTGCAAAGTAGTTCTAGCATCACACCTACAAAATAGTTTCATACTTGTTTCCGGTAAAGCAAACGTTAAGGGTGTGTAGAGTTGTATCGGTGGTCGATAGAACTTGAGGGAATATTTGTTCTACCTTTATCTCCTTGTTGGGTTTGACACTCTTACTTATCGAAAAAGGCTACAAAGGATCCCCTATACTTGTGGGTTATCAAGACCTTTTCCTGGCGCTGTTGCCGGAGAGTTATAGCGTAGGGTGAATATTCCCGTGTGTGCTTGTTTGCTTTATCACTAAGTAGTTTTTATTTTATCTTCTAAGTTGTTCTCTATCTTTAGTCTTGGATATAGAACACGAAACACCAAAAGAGTTAGTGGTACTTGCTGCTCATGGAGATGGGGAACCTCCAAAAAACCTCAATGCTCGTTATGTGAAAAATATTATGCACTACTTTGATAATCCTGAGAAACCCCATTCAACTATATAATGGGAGTGACGTTGGATCAATGTGAATACTTTATGGATTATCGCTTGACACAAAAAGGGAAACTATTATGGGATCAAATTTATATGTTGCATTGGTATGCTCGGGATTTATGCTTAAGATATGATTATACTTGTTGCTCTAGGATGAATGCTCCACACCTTCCATTTTCATGCGAATTTAATGATAATGAAACCTTGGCTTCTTATGCTAGAGGTATATATGATTACTATGATGTGGAAAGAACAGAGGAATTTGTAGCTTTTAGGGGTGCTTATGAAATTGAATATTTGTTTGAAAAGTATGAAGCTTTTGATGATGATGTTTATAGACCTGAAAATTTTGCCATCCTTAAATATTGTTGTGATAATTACAAATAAAATTCCGATATTAATATATTTATTGAGAAAGTCTCCGCTGTCCAGGAAGAGACTAATATTTTGCATGAGTCTATGGAAGAAGAAATTAATGAAATTGTGAGCCCATTGGATGAAAAAAATGAGGAGGAGAGCGAAGAACAAAAGGAGGAAGAATGGATTAGCTACCCGTGCCCACCTTTTGATGATATTAACCCCTCAACTCATACATTGTTTAATCTCCCTTCATGCTTATCGAAGGATGAATGATATGATAATTGCTATGATCCCGTTGATTCACTTGAAATATCCCTTTTTGATGGACTTGATGCTTGCCTTTCTTGTGACCAAGATGCCAATATGAATTATGCTTATGGATATGAACTTGCTATAGTTCCTTATGTTAAGAATGAAATTGTTGCTATTGCACCCACGCATGATAGTCTTATTATCTTTATGAATTCTGCAAACTACACTATAGTAGAGAAGTTTGCACTTATTAAGGATTACATTGATGGGTTGCCTTTTACCGTTGCACATGATGATTTTGATGAATATAATATGCATGTGCTTGCTGCTCCTACTTGCAATTATTATGAGAGAGGAACTACATCTCCACCTCTCTATGTTTCCAACACGACAAAATTGCAAGAAACTGCTTATACTATTCATTGGCCTTTACTTGATGTGCATGAATTGTTCTTTTATGACATGTCGATGCATAGGAAGTGAGTTAGACTTCGTCATTGCTTGATGTATGTTGCTTTGTGCTCATTACTAAATGCCAAATCATTGTTGATTCAAATTGACTTTGATATACCTTGGGATCCGGGTGGATTCATTACTTGAGCACTTTATGCCTAGCTTAATGGCTTTAAAGAAAGCGCAGCCAGAGAGACAACCCGGAAGTTTAAAAAAAGTCATTTATTTCACTTGAGTGCTTTTATAAAATTCAAAAACAAAAAAAGTGGGTAATCTAAAACTTTTTCAAAAAGAAAAGTGAAAGTGAGAGAGACGAGCATTATTGAAGTGGGGGAGCTCCTTAAACTTGTACATGCTCATGGAAAGTTTGTGAATCTTAATTACAGAAAATTTTCAACAAAAATAATTATCCCCTTATAAAATTCCATTGTATTATAAAAATAATGTGCCAAGAGTTTCCTTTAGGATGATTAAATTGCTTGTTGGTTTGTGCGGTGCAAAAACGGAAACTTTGGCTGTAGTGCGCGATTTTACATTTTTTACTGGAATGTCAAAAGGTTCTGAATTTTTATGCAAAGTCTTTCTATACAAAATGTTTATTTTTCCTATTTTTTCCAGATTTTTTAGAATTACAGAAGTATGGTGGATGTTTAAATCTTTACAGAATGTCCTGTTTTCACAGATTGTTGTTATAGCTTCATTATTTGCATATGTTTGAATTCCTCTTGAAGCATCCTTGACTTGGGGCCATAGAATTGTGACAGCATACAGTGGGTAATGTTAGTTTATAATTATACAATAATGTTAGAGCAGTACATGATGGGATTTCATTGATCATATGCACTAACCCCGCTAAAATTTCGGTTAAGTTTTGTGTGGATGAAGTGTTCGAAGATCGAGAAGGTCTCGATGTGAGGAGAAGGAGGAGAGGCAAGAGCTCAAGCTTGGGGATGCCCAAGGAACCCCAAGTAAATATCCAAGGAGACTCAAGCGTCTAAGCTTGGGGATGCCCCAGAAGACATCCCATCTTTCTTCAACAAGTATCGGTATGTTTTTGGATTCGTTTTGTTCACATGATATGCGTAAATTCTTGGAGCGTCGTGTGCTTTATATTTTTATTTTATTAATGTGCCATGCTGGTATGAGATAGTCCTAGGTTGATTTATAGAATGCCCATTGCACTTCACTTATATCTTTTGAGTATGTCTTTATAGAATGCTTCATGTGCTTCACTTATATTATTTGAAGTTTGGATTGCTTGTTTCTCTTCACATAGAAAACCAATGTTCGTAGAATGCTGTCGTGCTTCACTTATATTTGTTAGAGCGTGGTCTTTTGTAGAAAGAATTAAACTCTCTTGCTTCACTTATATCTATTTAGAGAGTCAAACGGAATTGGTCAATTACATGGTTAGTCATAAAATGCTACATAAAACTTATGGATCACTTGATATGATATGTTTGATTCCTTGCAATAGTTTTGTGATATAGAGATGATAATATGTGGGAGGTACTAGTGGATGATCATGTTTAGTAAGATATTGGTGATAAGGTTTGTGATTCCCGAAGCATGCACGTATAGTCTCTCGTTATGCCAGGAAGTTGGAGCACAATTTATCCTTCATTGTCCTATCTTTGTGTGAAGGTCGGGGGCGCGCGATGGTTGACTCCTACCAACCTCCCCCCTAGGAGCATGCGTAGTATTACTTTGCTTCGAGGGCTAATAAACTTTTGCAATAAGTATGTGACTTCTTTATGACTATTGTGAGTCCATGGATTATACGCATTCTCAACCTTTCATAATTGCTAGCCTCTCTCGTGTCGTGTGATGATCCACGAGTATAGGGGGTCTATCGTAGTCCTTTCGATAAGTAAGAGTGTCGAACCCAACGAGGAGCAGAAGGAAATGATAGGCAGTTTTTAGTAAGGTATTCTCTACAAACACTGAAATTATTGGTAACAGAAAGTTTTGTGATAAGGTAATTTGTAACGAGTAACAAGTAATAAAAGTAAATAAGGTGCAGCAAGATGGCCCAATCCTTTTTGTAGTAAAGGACAAGCCTGAACAAACTCTTATATAAAGGAAAGCGCTCCCGAGGACACATGGGAATTATCGTCAAGCTAGTTTTCATCACGCTCATATGATTCACGTTTGTTACTTTGATAATTTGATATGTGGGTGGACCAGTGCTTGGGTACTGCCCTTCCTTGGACAAGCATCCCACTTATGATTAACCCCTATTGCAAGCATCCGCAACTACAAAAGAAGTATTAAAGTAAACCTAACCATAGCATAAAACATATGGATCCAAATCAGCCCCTTACGAAGCAGCGCATAAACTAGGGTTTAAGCTTATGTCACTCTAGCAACCCATCATGTACTTATTACTTCCCAATGCCTTCTCCTAGGCACAAACAATGGTGAAGTGTCATGTAGTCGACGTTCACATAACACCACTAGAGGAAACACAACATACATCTCATCAAAATATTGAACGAATACCAAATTCACATGACTACTTATAGCAAGACTTCTCGCATGTCCTCGGGAACAAACGTAACTACTCACAAATCGAATTCATGTTCATAATCAGAGGGCTATTTGTCGGCGTTCTGGGAACGGGGGTACCCAGACTTGCCTGCATGCGGCCTAGGGCGTGGCTCACCAGGCGGCCTTGTATGGCCTAGCATCTTTAGCGACAACTCAAGACCCTTGCGAGGGGCCAAGCCTCGCGAGGCGAACGACACAAGGCATCCCCTGGGGTGGCCTCACCAGGCCGGCTCGTGAGGATCAGAGATATCGAGGCGAGGGACTCCTCGCGAGGCCCTCGTGACGTGAGTAGTGACGACCAAAGCCAGGCGGGCACCAGCGGGTGCAGAGTGCCAGTTTCCCCCTTGGTGCTAAAGGAGCAGATGCAGACGAAGAGTCCCGAGGCATCAGGCAAAGGTTTCCATATCGGTGCAACGAGACCAAGACCCGTAGGACGGCAGGACAGAGGTCATCATGGAGCCCACGGCGGCGTCACCATCAGAGCCTTTGGCAGGTGAAGACCACCTTTTTGTCAGGATAGCTTGTACTAGCTGTCCCCCTTCAAATTTGGTCGTTGTGGGATCCCTTCCCGCTTAATATTTGGGGAGAGGACCCGGGCCGCTATAAATAGGACTAGCCACCACCACAGGGAGGGGATCAGAGACAGAGTTGATCTAACCGAGAGTTGAGCAGATAGAAGGCCACACACCACCAGCTCACTCGAGCCCAAGAACACCTCTCCTCAGGAGGCAGTTCATCCATGCATTAGTTCTTCATTAGCCTACAAGGCAATCCACCACACCACACTGGATTAGGGTATTACACCACTATGGTGGCCCGAACCAATATAAACCTTGTGTCTCTTGTTCATCAGATCTGACGAGCTAGGCCTAGGGTTGTTGAGTAGGCGAGCTAGGGCGGAAGGAGAGATCTTCGTGCGCACCAGAGAGTTCGAACCTTAAGGGTTTTGCCGAAACCCTGGATCCAACATTTGGCGAGCCGGGTAGGGGTGTGCCGAAGCTTCCCTTCCGTCGATCAATGCTCCGTCCTTCCAGCAATTCCATGGCCGACGCTCGTAGAGCCCGTGCTGAGCGGCGGGCTGCCCTCGCTGCACGCGTCGCTCAGACTGATCCTGCCGGCGGGCCACCCCGTCGTTCTCCATCGCCTGCCGCCAACGTCGCCACTGGTCCGGCGCGGCATGAACAGCAGGCATCGTCCATGCACCCCTCCGTGCGACATGATGGACGCACCGCTACCCCGTCGCTGACTCCGAATTCGTCCCATGCTCGTCGCGGACCCGCGAACGTGCAGGCTGCGTTGCTCACGGCACGCGAGCTCCTGCACTACCGCCCCGTCGATGACTTCTACGAAGAATGGTTCGACCGCATCATCGAGCTCGTCAGCGCCGCTGGGGGCTCTCTGGCGCCGTCCCTCTCCCTGCCTTGTCCGCCTCCCCATGAGGACGTCGAGGCCCAAGAAGCTCCACTGCTACCCCCGCGTCAAGGTGTCGTCCAAGACCCAAGGCACGTGGCACCGCGGCGTGACCGCCCACGCGCGGCGCCAGAGCACGAAGAAGGAAGCTGCCAAGAGATTTAGCGGCCCCGCGGAGGAGCACCCGCACTCCCTCCACCGCTACGGCGAGACCGCGCGCCCCCCGCCGTGGCAGCGCGCGAGGACTGAGACCAAGTTCCACCTCCCCAACAAGCTCCAGTGTCGACAGCAGGCTGCAAGGCCCTCGCCCCCGAGCTGCGCAATGTCAACTCACCTGGGAAGTTCAAGCCCGACCTGCCTCCACGCTACGACGGACCCCCGACCCTGCGGAGTTCCTACAGCTCTACGAGCTGAGCATCAAAGCATCCAGCGGCAACGAGAAGATCATGGCGAACTGGTTCCCCATGGCCCTCAAGGATGGCGCGCGCTCATGGCTCTTAAACCTGCCCGCAGGATCGATCTCCACCTGGAGTGAGATGCGCGAGCGGTTCATCGCCAACTTCCAGGGCACTCGAGACCGTCCCTTGGCCACGGGTGACCTGCGGCGTATCAAGCAACAACCAGGGGAAACCCTGCAGAAGTTCATCCAACGCTTCAGTAGTGTCTGCGTCAAGATCCCCAAGGTCACGGACGAGGCCATCATTTCGGCGTTCTCAGATGGTGTCCATGATGTCAAGATGAAAGAAGAGCTCGCCATCCACAAAGATTTGTGCATGTCCTTGAAGATGTTCAACCTCGCGACCAAATGTGTCAGGGCTGAGGAGGGGCGCCTCTCACTCATCGAGCTCCCCACTGCTGAACCCGAAGACAAGAAGGCCAAAAGCAAGGATGTTAAGCGCAAGGGAGCGGTAGTGCTTGCAGCCGAACCAGAAATGAAGTGCGGTCGCGACCACCCGGAGCCGCCCAAGTATGGCCGAGCATTTTGCACCTTCCACAACATGCACAGCCACGACACTCATGACTGTCAAGAGCTCAGGGCCCTCCACGAAGGACGCATCATCCAGCACCCCGAACGCGGCAACCATGGCTACGGGCGCGGGGAAAGTCAGACAGGTGGACACTGGGACGACCGCGACCCCCGCCAGGAGTGGCGTGATCAGCCTCGGGAGGACCATTGGCGTGGCCAGCCTCGTGAGGACGCCTGGAGCGACCAGCCCCGAGAGGACCATCCTTAGGGTAGGGCCGACCTACCACCTCTGCCACCGCCAAGGAGAAACGATGACCGGGACGAGGGGGCTGGGGGCTTCCAGGAGCCGCGTGCCATCGCTTGCATCTTGGGCGGAGCACAGGCCCCAGCTTCTCAGCGCCTCTTCAAGCAGTTCGCCCGTGAAGTAAACGCGGCTCTCCCCAAGCTCGAGGCTACTCGCCCACTTAGGTGGTCCAGGTGCCCCATCACCTTTAGTTCAACAGACTAGCTCAAGTGCGCAGCTACGACTGGCGCCCTCCCGATGCTTTGTTCTCCCGTCATCAGCAACGTCCAAGTTACCAAGACCCTCATCGACGGTGGCGTAGGACTCAACGTCCTGTCCATCGAGACATTCGACAGCCTCCAAGTACCCTACGATCAACTGCTGCCTACCAATCCCTTCTCCAGAGTAACTGACGGCTCCACCACCCCCGTGGGGCAAGTTCGCCTACCCGTAACCTTCAGAAAGCATGACAACTACCACACTGAGCTCATCGACTTCGATGTTGCCCACATCCATCTCCCTTACAACGCCATTCTCGGGTACCCAGCCCTGGCCAAGTTCATGGCAGTGACTCACCACAGCTACAATGTTCTCAAGATGCCGGGAAGCAGCGGCATCATCACCATCGCCTGCGAGGAGAAGGACGAGTGTGCTCACTCGAGCGTGCTTACCAGGCGGCGGCGGTCGAGGATCCAGACAGCGACAACATCATCTACTCACCTGAGGTCGTCCCCAAGAAGAATAAGAAGTTGCTGGCCCTGGAGCCTCGTGAGGACGCAGCATAGGGCGGCAGCACCTCGGGACCTACACCTAGGGAGGGGGCTTCCCCCTCTCTCGCATAGGAAAGCGCGCCCGGCGCCCCCCTCAGGCTGGGCTCGGGGGCTCTCCTCTGGAGGGCCTCTGACCTAGCCAATGTCACGAGGGAGGCGCTCGGGCACCATGTGGAAGAGTGCTTTGTTGCACACTTCCCTCCGGAGGCCTCAAGGCGTGAGGCACCAAACGCTTAGGAGTTCGTCAGCCACACCATTGAAGACCTACAGGAGCTGAGAGCCATGCGGGGCGAGAGTCGCCCGCCTCCTCTAAGGGCAGCTGTCGATCCAGGCTCAGGATACGGGTTGCGCGTCTGCGTCAACGTCGATGTGTCGGTGTCCTGGGAACCAGGGTACCCAGACTTGCCTGTCTGCGGGCCGCGACGCGCTCCTACAAGCGGCCTGGTATGGCCCAGCTGATTGACCAGCCGTCCAAGACCCTCGTGAGGGGGCTAAGCCTCGCGAGGTGAACGATGTCAAGACCCCCTCAGGAGTGGCCTCGGCAAGGTGCTCCGGAGGGGCGGAGAATCTAAGGCCAAGCCTGCCTCGGGAGGAGGCAGTGATGTCAGCAGTGACACACTGCGCCAGTGGGTGCCAGCGTCCGCCAGCGGCGCAGTTCCCATTTCAGTGCAAAGGGGACAACGCAGCCACGGGTTCCCATGGAGCGGGGCAAAGGTTTCCCCTTTGGTGCAACAAGACCGAAGACCACGAGAACGACACGGAGGATGTCACTGTCGAGCCCACCACCGCGTCACCGCCTGATCCTTTTGCAGGCGAATACCGCTTTTGTCAGGATAGGAACGTCCTTGTGTTCCCGCTCAAAAATGTCCGTTGTGGCATCCCTTCCCGCCTAAACATTTCGGGGGAAGAGGACCATGGCCGCCTATATAAGTAGCTAGGACCCCCACTATGGGAGGAGAGGTCGAACCAAACCTAGCCAAGTAGAGCACATCCATAAACTCTGCCACCACATAAAGGAGCAAGAACACTTGCCTCCTGACTCTCCTGAGCTCAGGAACCACTGTACTAGCTCATATTCCAGCCCTCCCGAGGATAATCCACCAAAGCAGGAAGTAGGGTCTTACACCACAAGGTGGCCCGAACCTGGGTAAACTCTTGCGTGCTCTATCTGTTGTTTGCTTGAATCCCTTCACCAAGAAGAGAGCCAGACGCTAGGTAGACGTGAGTGGGAGAGATCTTCGTTCACGCCCCTATGTTCGAACTTCTTGGGTTTTGCGGAGCCCTAAATCCGACATTTGGTGCGCCAGGTCAGGGGCGTGTCGAAATATCGCCTCTCCGACGACCTCGTCGCGTTCTCGTCGTCGACTCCGCTCCACAGCCATGGTGGACACACGCCGAGCTCGCGCCGCCCGCCGCGCCGCGAACGTCGCTCAAACGATGCCCGCGGGCAACGGTGCACCGCTCCGCCCGAACTCGCTGGTCGCCAACGCCGCCACCGACCCGGCCGTCCATGAGCAGAAGGACTCATAGCTGCCACCGTCTGTGCGGCGAGATGGCCGAACGGCGACGCCTTCACCCTCGCCGGCCGTGGCGTCATCCTCGTTGGTCTGCCGCGGGCCGGTCTACCAGCAGCCTGCGCTGCTGATGGTGCGGGAGCTCTTGCGCTACCGCCCGGCAGATGACCTCTACGACGAGTGGCTCCACCACATCACCGAGCTCGTCAATGCCGCTGGAGAAGCACCTGCACCAACGCACTCATCACGTCCTCCGTCGCCCCCTGCGGGGAACGAAGGCCACGGAGTCCCGGCTCTGCCTCCACTCCACGGCGTCGGCCAGGAGGTCCGGCGTGAGGCTCCTTGACGTGGGCAACCCCGTAGAGCCCATGCGCGCGACGAGGAGAGCTGCCAGGTGATTCCGCGTCCCCATGTAGGGGCTCGCGGGCCCCCTGGCCCGCAGCGCCAAGACCGCGCGCCACAAGAGGTGGTGGCGCCAGCACCCCAAGAACCAGCACCGCAAGGGCAGGGGGCGCCTGCGATCATGAGCATGGTTGGGTGTCGCGCCCTAGCTCCAGAGCTACGATGCCTCATCTCGCCCGGCAAGTTCAAGCCGGACCTGCCTCCGCGCTACGACGGCACCACCGACCCCACGGAGTTCCCCCAACTCTATGAGCTGAGCATCGAGGCGTCCAACGGCACTGAGCAGGTCATGGCGAACTGGTTCCCCATGGCTCTCAAAGATGGCACACGCTCCTGGCTCCTGAACCTCCCCGTGGGATCCATCTCCTCCTGGGAAGAGCTTCGCGAGCGTTTCATCGCCAACTTCCAAGGCACCCGCGACCAAGCCCCGGCAGCTGCTGATCTGCGCCGCGTGAGGCGGCAGCCGGGAGAGACCCTGCAAAAGTACATCCAACGCTTCAACACCATGCGCCTCGGATCCCAAGGGTCTCGGACAAGGCCATCATCTCGGCGTTATCCAACGGCGTCCGCGACATCAGGATGAGGGAGGAGCTCACCATTCACGAGGACCTGTGCACAACCCTCGAGATGTTCAAGCTCGCAGCAAAGTGCGCCAGGGAGGAGGAAGGACGCCTCTCCCTCCAGGAGCTGCCTGAGGCGGAGGCGGACGATAAGAAGACCAAGGCCAAAGAATCAAAGCGCAAGGGACATGCCATTCTGGCTGCGGAGCCAAAAGTGAAGCGTGGCTGTGGCTACGATGACCTCCCCACAGACAACCGACCATACTGCGTCTTCCACAATGTCCACAGCAACAACACTAACAACTGCCAGGAGCTCAGGGCAATGCGCGGCGGGCAGCGCCCTGAGCGCGACAACCGCGGCTACGGCCGTGGAGGAGGACGAGGAGGAGGACGTTGGGACGGCAGGAACTCACGCCAGGGGTGGCGTGAACAGCCTCGTGAAGACCACTGGCAGGAGCAGCCTCGTGACGCCCCCTAGCGCGACCAGCCTCGTGAGGGTCACCCTAAGGGCAAAGGAGGCCTGCCTCCGCTGCCACCACCGCCAAGAAGGAACGACGACGACTGCTAGGGAGACAGAGCAGGGGGCTTCCAGGAGCCGCGTGCAGTTGCATGCATCTTGGGAGGAGCCCATGCTCCGGCTTCCCTTCGCATCTTCAAGCAGTTTGCCCATGAGGTGAACGCGGCGCTTCCAAGGCCTGACGCTGCGCGCAACCTCAGGTGGACCAAGCAAGTCATCTCCTTCGACCCCAAGGACCGGCTCAAGTGCACTGCGGCCCTAGGCGCCCTCCCGATGCTCTGCACCCCGACCATCAGCAACGTCCTCGTGACCAAGACCCTCATCGACGGCGGAGCTGGACTTAACGTCCTCTCCGTCTAGACCTTCGAGACGCTCCAGGTTCCCTACGATCAGCTCCACCCAACCAAGCCATTCTACGGAGTCACGGATGGCTCCACACTCACGATGGGGCAGGTCTGCCCGCCCCC
>LR738714.1:547009057-547023985 GCA_902687465.1 Secale cereale
CCCCCATCACTTTTGGTGACCGTGACAACTACCACACCGAGCTCATCGATTTCGACGTTGCAAACATCCACCTCCCGTACAACACCATCCTTGGGTATCCTGCCCTCGCCAAGTTCATGGTGGCGACCCATCACAGCTACAACGTCCTCAAGATGCCTGGGAGCGGCGGAGTCATCACGATCGCCTCCGACGAGAAGGAAGCAGTGCGTTCCCTGGAGCGCGCCTACCAGACCGCGGCAGTCGAATGCTCCGATGAGGATGGAGCCGTCCTCGCCCTGCAGACCGCCCCCAAGAAGAAGAAAAACCTGCCTGTCAACGGACCTCAGGACGCAGGGGCTCCTGACGGCCTAGCCTCAGGACTCGCGCCTGCTGACGAGGCGCCCACCACCCTCGCATAGGGGGGCGCGCCCGACGCCCCTCTCATGACGGGCTCGGGGGATCTCCTCTGGAGTGTCTCCGGACTGACCGACGTTCCGAGGGAGGTGTTCGGGCACCACCTACAAGCGTGTCTTGACGCGCGTTTTTGTGAGCCTAGTGTGAACCGCTCAGCGCTGGGGGCTCAGGACTTCATCAACCAAGTTACCGAGGAACTTCAGTACGCAAGACTCATCCGCGGTGGGTGTAACCGCGCAACCCCAAGTTCACCTGCTCGCAGCCTGAGCGACCGCTTCCGCGTCTGCGTTGACATCACGGGTCTCAACCGAGCCGCCTCTCAGGAGCCCTTTCGGCTGACGGCGGTCGATCGAAGGAGGGCCCTCCCCTGCAGCTACGTCTGCACACTCTTTGGCTTCCACAACGCAGCGGCCACATTCCATCATCTCGCGCAGCAGGCCTTGGGGGCTCGGGAGGTTCAGTGGCAGGCGGTCCGGACGGAGCAAGAACCGGACCCGCGCGACCACTGAGAGCCTTCGGAGCCCCTCGGCCTCAGGAGCCCGACGATCCTCAGGAGCGACCCGCATGGCTCGTGTCTTCAGCTACCCCAACTCCTCTTTGACAAGTATCAGGTGACGCTTCAGGTATCCAATCGAGGGCGCCCCTCAGGCTACATCATCCTCGGACTGCTGAGGGCTGTTCCCCCACGGTTGTCTCCCTTTTTGCGTGATCAAGGCTAGTTGTTTCTTTCCATTCGCATTATCTGCATGCTTGGTGTCCTCACCGCCACTAAGGTCATGAGCCCTTGTGATCCCATTACCGACCGCCCCATGATTAAGGACTGGCACGGCGTCTGTGCTCGGGTCCGTCCCTGCAGCGTTGCTAAACCCAAGGGTTGAGCTCTGTCTCGCGAGCCATTCCCGTGACGTCACCTCCCATGGTCCTTGGTGCCTTGTTCTTGCATGGGCTAATCATGGATGGGTAAGCACGGGCCCGTGGTGGGTGCCTCGCTCACGCGGGAACCGCGCGCCGGTTGTTTTTCTTTTGGATCGTTGCATGAGAAGACTGGGCACGACGTATGTGCTCGGGTCCGTCCCTGCAGCGTTGACAAATCCAGCGGCTGAGCTCTGTCTCGCGAGCCATTCCCGTGACGTCACCTCCTGGTGTCGCTGGTGTTGCGGCCTTCTCATGCGATACCCTCTAGAGATGCACTCGGCGTAGGTCGACACAACACCTCTCTTTTCACATTTTGCAGAAGAAGACTCAGGTGCAACCTGCCTCAAGGTAGGGTCTCGTGAGTGATGCATAAGCTCACGGGAACTTCCTCAGAGTCGTTCAGCTCGTCCTGAGGAGGGCCCATATACACCTTGGCTGTCCTACCATGCAAGCCACATGTCAGGACGGGGCTGTACACACCCCAGAGTCTCTCCGGGTGGGAGGCTCCCTCCCACGGTCCAGTGGAAGTACCAAGCTCCGCGCTGGCAGATCCAACCGAGGAGCGGTTATGCCCACGAACCAGTGGAAGCACCAAACTCCGCGTTGGCTGCTACGACCGAGGCGCGGTTATGCCCACACTCCGCGCAAGTGTGGTAGCTCTATGCTCCGCGCTAGTTATAAACAACTGAGGGCGGCCCCAGTGGTCGCACCAACCTCAGGGAGCTTTTCAGCTCACGACGCTCACATCTTCTCCTTGGATGGGTGTCGTGAGGGGGGCTAGGCACGGGGGCTATGCTCAGGTCACGCCTGGCAGATGCCACCCTACCAGGTGCCCAGACACCTGGCCTTCTCGCGCCCCCATCCCAGGCGAAGGCTCGTGGGCAAGGTATGGTGCTCGTTCTCCTTCATGAGAGCCGTTCGTACGTCAAAGGGGACCCCTGGGTATCGCGACCCAGGGGCCTAACTAGCCACGTAGCCCCTCATCCCTTGAGTCTAGTTATGACGATATCCCCGGTCACCCGGAGGGCTCAATGGCGATCGAGGTATGCGCGGGGTTGGGCCCTGCCGACGCAAAACGCAAACGGGGTTGCTTGAACGTCAAGGGGGACCCCTGGGCATCGCGACCGAGGGGCCTCACTAGCCACGTAGCCCCTCATCCCTTGAGTCTAGTTATTACGATAACCCCGGTCATCCAGAGGGCTCAATGATGATCGAGGTATGCGCGGGGTTGGGCCCTATTGACGCAAAGCACCTAAGCAAACATGAAAGGAAGCAAGCATGGAAATCATATAGCTATTAAAATAATACCAAGTTTTTCAAATTCAAACAAAGTTCTTACGCCTCCCCGAGGCACTCGCACTTCTCTCTCTAAACAGGAATAGATCAGGCATCACCAAGCGCACCATCATCGGTCTTCTCCTCTTCGGCTGTGATCGTAGCGGCCTGGAGGAACGCCTCCACCAGCTCCGTTACCCTTGCCCCCAGGCCTCGGAGCAACCACCGTCACCCCCTCATGAAGACAGCTAGACACAGAACCTCGCCTCGAAGGAAGGGTAATAGAAAATCAAGTGCCACCACCTGACCACAGGGGATTGCTAAGATAAGTTTTCAACGCCGCATCTACTCGCGTACCTACACCTCTATCCACTATAATCATGAATCCACTGGGGCATGAAAACCCTTCCCGACGGACGGGTGGGCGGTTTCCTGCACGCCACAAGGGACCTCCTGAGCATCGCGCCTCGGGGGCTCTTACTGGACCCTGGATCACTCACGTCCTGGCCTTGACCACGGCATCGCGACCTGGCATACCAGCGCAGGCTGAGGCTTGTCTGGGGGTGGGTCTCGCAGGCGTAGGGCCCTAAACTACCGCGGGGACAGAAGGAAGGGAAAGTCATGCTTTAACAAGGGTCTCATGAAGGACATAAGTTTATAACGCCGTGCAATATCAAAAGTATTACAAGAATTTACATGCCCTCATGGAGCCCTCCATGATGTCCCGCAGGAACTAAGATAAGAGGGTCACTCTCGAGGAACGCGGCTTGAACTCCTTCAACAACGACGGTGCAGGGAGGACACTGTTTCCCTCCGGCGATAGGAGCGGCGACTTGGCGGCTCGTAGCTCTCGTCGGAGCTCGAGGCCGTCTCAGGGGTAGCGTAACTGCTACCTGAAGAATCGGAGGCGCAACCGATGGCGAGCGCCTCACTGCCCTGTTGGCATGAGGAATGGTCGCCGGCGAGCCCGTTCCCCACGCCACACGACAGCCGGCGGCCATCCGCCCCGAAGACTTTGAAGGTCATCGTGCCCATCATGTCCAGCGCGAAATGAAGAATGTGCCTCCCAGCGGGGGCACAGGCGCGGTGCACCACACCCCAACCCCAGGTCATGAAGACCTGGCCAGAGAAGATCACCTCCACGTCAGCATACGAAGGAGGAAGGCGACACCCCTCGTGCCTCAGCTGCATCGTCACCCGGCCGCGAGCCCGGGAGCACCACCCTCAGGAACGGAGGAAGAAGGATCCATGAATGCGAAGGGCCCCCTGCCCACACGATGAACTCGCGGGCATCATCCTCTGAATGGGACGGCAGCAGGGCGTGAGGAGTCGCCCGTCTCTCCGGGCGACTGATGGCGCGACCTCTGTCGCCGTCCCCGCTTCATCCGCCTGCCTCTGGAGCATACAAGGGAAGCAGAAATCCTGGCGGCGCCCGCGTGCACCATGTGCGGGTGTCCGACGGCCTCAGGGACGCACTCGGAGAACTATGGTGCCTCTTCTTTGGGGGGAGCCGCTCAGGCTCTACCATCGGGCTCTTCCCCTTCTCCGTGGCCGGGAACCTGCGAACCGGCGCCATGGAAGCCCTTGGAGTAGTGGAAGCAGCAGGGATCGGTCTGCAATAGTTGAATGAGAGGCTTGGTGTCTCACCCCCTGTTTATAGACCAAGAAGATCAACCGGCGGCCACTCACGCGCAGCCATAATGGCCCCGCCGCCCGCGCCAAGGAGTTGTCAGGAAGCAGGCGATTCAGGAAGGCAGGAGGCGTAGGAGGGAGAAATCCGAGCAGGAAGGAAGGGAAGCGATAACTCCCCCAGCGGAGGCGGACCCTTTTGTCAAGATGCACGGTAGCCTAGACGGCGTGGGGAGCGGGGTCACCCGCGTCCCATCCAACTATCACGCGCCAGCCTGGCCCACAGCCTTTTTCGGGCCCGTGGCACTTCGTCCTCGACTAAGGCTTCGCCCCGAAGTCAACTCCGCGCGCGCCTTGGGCCCGGGGGCTACTATCGGCGTCATGGGAACCAGGGTACCCAGACTTGCCTGTCTGCGGGCCGCGACGCGCTCCTACAAGTGGCCTGGTACGGCCCAATTGATCGACCAGCCGTCCAAGACCCTCGCGAGGGGGCTATGCCTCGCGAGGAGAACGACGTCAAGACCCCCTCAGGAGCGGCCTTGGCAAGGTGCTTTGGAGGGGCGGAGAATCCAAGGCCAAGCCTGCCTCAGGAGGAGGTAGTGATGTCAGCAGTGATGCACCGTGCCAGCGGGTGCCAGCGGCGCAGTTGCCATTTCGGTGCAAAGAGGACAGCGCAGCCGCGGGTTCCCAAGGAGTGGGGCAAAGGTTTCCCCTTTGGTGCAACAAGACTGAAGACCATGAGAACGACAAGGAGGATTTCACCGTCGAGCCCACCACCGCATCACTGCCTGATCCTTTTGCAGGTGAAGACTGCTTTTGTCAGGATAGGAACGTCCTTGTGTTCCCGCTCAAAAATGGCCGTTGTGGTATCCCTTCCCGCCTAAACATTTCGGGGGAAGAGGACCCTGGCCGCCTATATAAGTAGCTAGGACCCCCACTACGGGAGGAGAGGTCGAACCAAGCCTAGCCAAGTAGAGCAGATCCATAAACTCTGCCACCACATAAAGGAGCAAGAACACTTGCCTCCTGACCCTCCTGAGCTCGACTCCTAAGCTCAGGAACCACTATACTAGCTCATATTACATCCCTCCCGAGGCTAATCCACCAAAGCAGGAAGTAGGGTCTTACACCATACGGTGGCCCGAACCTGGCTAAACTCTTGCGTGCTCTATCTGTTGTTTGCTTGAATCCCTTCACCAAGACGAGAGCGAGACGCTAGGTAGACGTGAGTGGGAGAGATCTTCGTTCACGCCCCTGTGTTTGAACTTCTTGGGTTTTGCGGAGCCCTAAATCCGACACCCTGCACTCAACAGGATCGCGTCTCAGGAGCTCTACTAGCCTTCCCACGTGGGCCGGTGCCAGGGTCCCCCTGACATCTACGTGTGCATGCCCTTCGGCCTGCCGAACCAGGAGGCCCTGCACGAGCGCCACATGCGGGAAATCCTGGCGGCTCGCAAGGCCAGGCATAAGGAGAACCAGGCGTAGTTGGACTCGGCCCTCTGCGAGATCTGGGGAGCCCCGGAACCTCGCGATGGGCCGGAGCCAGGCGGCACGTGAGTAACAGCGTCTTCGTCGAGCACCTTCAGCTACACCAACACTACTTCAGCAGCTATGCCAGGTGACATCTTCCGATTTTTTTTCAGCTGGGAGCGCCCCTCGGGCTGCATCGTTCCCAGGTCACACGGGCATGTCCCTGCGATGCGTATCTTTTTGCATCTCAGGTCACCTTGTGGGGGACGCCCCTCGGGCTGCATTATCCCCAGGCCACGCAAGTTTTTCCTGGTGGCATGTATCTCCCTTGCATTTTACCTAAGCTAGTGTTGTCGTCTCTGTCATGTTGCATTCGAATCACTTGACTAACCGTCACCCCTCCGGGTCTCCCTCGCCACCTAACGGCCTTCTCTTCATCTCGCAACGGGGCTGCAGTTGGCACGGCGCTTGTGCTCGGGTCCGACCCTGCAACGCTGACAAACCCAAGGGACCGAGCTCTGACCCGTGGCCCGCTCCGCAAGCGTCACCTCACCAGGTCCTCGGTGCCTTCGTCTCCCTGTGAATTATCAGAAGCTCAGCGTGGGCGCGGCCCTAAGTCGTTCTGCTGCAGGCTAACCCACCAGAGTCTCTGGAGCATGGCGACGGGCAGTCCCGCCGGTCTCCCCTCCTCACGTAGTTCGCTTGCGCGTTAAAGAGGGGGTCCATGAGCATCACGTCTCAGGGGCGCTTACCGATTCTCTAGCCCTCACCCCTTGGCCTTGACCACGGCATCTCGATCTGGCATACCAACGGCAACTGAGTTCCGCTCGAGGGTTGGGACCCGAGGACGCGGAGCACCATGAAGGACGAGGGGAGGGGGAGCCGGTTCAGAGAGCTTGGGAATGTTCGTACGTCAAGGGGGACCCTTGGGCATCGCGACCCAAGGGCCTAAATGGCTCTGTAGCCCCTCACTCCCTGGTCTTGTCCTAGTTTCCAGTCAAGGCCAGCGGCGGCTGAGGTACGCGCGGGACCGGGGCCTGCCGACACCGAACATCAAGGCTTGAGTCCAGCATTCCCTTCCTTCAGGTCCGTTCGTACGTCAAGGGGGACCCTTGGGCATCGCGACCAAAGGGCCTAACTGGTCCCGTAGCCCCTCAGTCCCTGGCCTTGTCCCGGTTTCCGGTCAAGGCCAGCGGCGGCTGGGGTACGCGCGGGGCCGGGCCCTGCCGACACAGAACTCCAGGGCCAGCAGGAGGAAATCACGAAATCTCAGCCTGATGGAACAAACTAGGTGCGCTGTTTGGGGGAACCACCCCGTGATCGTCAAGATAAGTCGTTAATCCCTTGGTGCCCCATCCTCACTCGCCCAGCGGGATTCAGTAGTATCGCTTCAGCAATGCCGCCTCACTTTCTTAGCCTCTGGAAGCCGCTTGCACGCCAAGGGGGGCC
This sequence comes from Secale cereale, assembly GCA_902687465.1. Classification (NCBI taxonomy): domain Eukaryota; kingdom Viridiplantae; phylum Streptophyta; class Magnoliopsida; order Poales; family Poaceae; genus Secale; species Secale cereale. The sequence continues at coordinate 547,016,189 of LR738714.1, forward strand.
TCTTGAGCATCGCGCCTCAGGAGCTCTTACCGGACCTCGGGCTGCTCACCTCCTGGCCTTGACCGCGGCATCGCGACCTGGCATACCAGTGACGGCTACAGCTTGCCTTGGGACTGGTGCCTGCCGACGTAGAGCACTATGCTACCGAAAGGGTAAAAAAGGGGGGCGATATTGCTGAAACGAGGCTAGCGAGCAGAGTGTGCTGGCAAAACAGCAAGATAGAAGCAAAAGCATTACAAGTTCTTTACACACCCCCGTGGGGTTGGCTTTGAATCCTCGCAGGGAACGCCGCAAAAGGCCTTCAAGGGATCCTAACTATGGTCGCCATCACCGATGCCATCATCAACAGCGGGCCACGATGGCCCACCTCCTACCCTAGGCGAGTCACTACCAGCGACGTGCCCGCGAGCCTGACGCATTTCGGGCACGCCGCGAGCTCGGGGGCATGTAACTGTCGTCGCTCGTCTCCGGAGACTCGGCATACTCAGAGGAGCTGCTGGACCTCCGAAGGCCATCGCTGCCGTTGGATGAGCTGGTGACGGAATCGATGTCCAGTGCATTGTCGGCAGTAGCATCCCCCTGGTGGCACCCCCCAGGGCAACATTCCAGGCGGCGTCCTTCCTCATCAAACACCTTGAAGCACATCATTGAGACGCCGTCGAACTTGAAGTGGATGGCGAGGGCGCCTTCCGAGCCACGGGCGTGGGCGACCTTACCCCACCCGTGAGTCATGAAGACCTTGCCTGGGCAGACGACCTCAACCTCCGCCCTCGTCGCCGGGGCCCGGCACTTGGCGTGTCGCAACCACAGCCCGAGAGGCCCCCTCGGCGGCACCTCCGCTACGAAGAATGGCGGGAGGCGAATCCAAGATCTAGGAGGCATCGCAGCCCACACCACGAACTCACGCAGGAGCTTCTGGCGTGAGCTCGCGGAACGGAAGCATGCACCACAATGGCACGGTTGCTACGGCCACGACGCGGACGGTGCTGAGCGCCAACCCCCTCACCATGATCCGGTGCCCTGGCGTAAAGGGGCAACGGATAGCCGGGGGGAGGCCACTCGTTCCAAGGCCTCGGCACTTCCGGTCTCATGAGGGCGCCATGAGGACGGAGTGGTCTTTTCTTCGAAGGAAGTACCTCTAGCTCCTTGCGAGGAGTCTTCCCCTTCTCGGTGGCAGAGAATCGTCGGATTGGCGCCATGAGCGACATGTCTGAGCACGAGGCAAAGAAGAAGAGGCGAGAGGAACGAAGGAAGAAGATGGGCAGCGGAGGCTCCGCTCGCCGCCTTATTTATAGCCAGGAGAAGGCCAACCGCTGGCCTCTGAAATCACAGGTAATGATGATTTGCTACGCATGCAGTGACTTGTCAAGTCACGCAGTTGCCAAGGCTGTGTGGGGAAGTGGAGACACCCACGTCCCATCAACCGCCACGCGTCAGACAAGGCCGCACGCTTTGAGGGACCGCGACGCTTCGTGCTTAGCCCTTGGCTTCGCCGCGAAGCTGAGCCCGAGCGCACCTCGGGCAAGGGGGCTACTGTCGACGTTATGGGAACAGGGGTACCCAGACTTACCTGCTTGCGGCCCAGGGCGTGGCTCACCAGGCGGCCTGGTATGGCCCAGCATCTTCAGCGACAACTCAAGACCCTCGCGAGGGGCCAAGCCTCGCGAGGCGAACAACACAAGGTATCCCCTAGGGCGGCCTCACCAGGCCGGCTCGTGAGGACCGGAGATATCGAGGCGAGGGACTCCTCGCGAGGCCCTCGTGACATGAGCAGTGACGACCAAAGCCACGCGGGCGCCAGCAGGTGCAGAGTGCAAGTTTCCCCTTTGGTGCTAAAGGAGCAGATGCAGACGAAGAGTCCCGAGGCGTTAGGAAAATGTTTCCATATCGATGCAACGAGACCAAGACAAGTAGGATGGCAGGACGGAGGTCATCGCAGAGCCCACGGCAGCGTCACCACCAGAGCCTTTGGCAGGCGAAGACCACCTTTTGTCAGGATAGCTTGTACTAGATGTCCCCCTTCAAATTTGGCCGTTGTGGGATCCCTTCCCGCTCAATATTTGGGGAGAGGACCCGGGCCACTATAAATAGGACTAGCCACCACCACGGGGAGGGGATCAGAGACAGAGTTGATCTCACCGAGAGTTGAGCAGATAGAAGGCCACACACCGCCAGCTCACTCGAGCCCAAGAACACCTCTCCTTAGGAGGTAGTTCATCCATGTATTAGTTCTTCATTAGCCTACAAGGCAATCCACCACACCACACTGGATTAGGGTATTACACCACAACAGTGGCCTGAACCAGTATAAACCTTATGTCTCTTGTTCATCGGATCTGACGAGCTAGGCCTAGGGTTGTTGAGTAGGCGAGCTAGGGCGGAAGGAGAGATCTTCGTGCGCACCCCAGAGTTCGAACCTTAAGGGTTTTGCCGGAACCCTAGATCCGACAGTATTAATATGCATAAGATCTAAACATATGATCTTCCACCGAATAAACCAACTAGCATCAACTACAAGGAGTAATCAACACTACTAGCAACCCACATGTACCAATCTGAGGTTTTGAGACAAAGATCGGATACAAGAGATGAACTAGGGTTTGAGAGGAGATGGTGTTCATGAATATGTTGAGGGAGATTGACCCCCTCCCGGTGAGAGGGTCGATGGTGATGACGATGGTGACGATTTCCCCCTCCCGGAGGGATGTTTCCCCGGTAGAACAGCTCCATCGGAGCCCTAGATTGGTTCTGGCAAGGTTCCGCCTCGAGACGGCGACGCTTCATCCCGAAAGCTTCCTTCTGATTTTTTTTCCAGGGAAAAAGACACCTTATACCAGAAGATGGGCATTGGGGGGCTTCCAGGTGGCCCACGAGGTAGTGGGCGCGCCCAGGGGGTAGGGCGCGCCCCCCACCCTCGTGGACGGTGGGTGGCCCCCCTCTGGTGCTTTCTTCACCTCAAGATCCATGTGAGGAATATGCTGATGATCGAAGACTTTGTCTTTATTGTACAGCACTGAGGAATAGAAATTTGCCTGACTGGCAGTCCAGAAATGCCTCTTCCTTATGCAAGCAGAGTCATAGGGATTGAAATCAGTGAAGAACACATGCTCGCCGAAGAAATCATCCTTCTTGAAAAATTGCTTTCTTGAGAAATGATCATTTGGTTTGGGTTGAGGAGTGTTAGTCAATTGCATCACAACCTCTGGATTCGCAATATCAGGTTCTTCAGTCTAAGGAATTTCTGGTTCCTTTTCAGTGGCAGTCTTCACAGATTCAGCAACAGCAGCAGTTTCTTCAGCACTAGTGGCTGGAATGTCTTCATGAACAGATTCAGTGGGATGAGTTTCTTCAGAGCCCAATGGAACAGTTTGTGCTGGTGAATGAGGAATTTGTTGCAGCGGCGTGAACAGAGGAGAGTTGGGATGCTGACTATCCCAAAATTTATCATTAATCAAAGGAGTGGCATTCCCAATGTCCACGTCCGAGTCTTGTTCTTCCAATTCCTCAATGTCGGCCTCTTCAGCAGTAAACTGAGGCATAGGCGAGGAGATGATTGGGGTTGAAGGGATTTCATCCACTTCAATTTCTTCGTCCGTCTGCTCTGAGGAAGCAGCAGAGGGAATATCTTCATCTGATTCACTATGAATCACATATTCTTCATCAAATGGAATAAGTTCCTTTGATGGCATGGAGGAAATTGGAATGGCATCAATTGGATTTTCAGCTGAGCTTATCAAAGGCTTCATCTTCTTCGGGGCTAAAGAATCTGATGAAGCTGATGCCTTCCTTTTCTTCACAGCTGCACGTTCTGCAACCTTTGTCTTCTTCACATCTGATGCAGATGGAAGGGTTGGAGTTGGTGTAGGCGCAGGAGGGGCAGAGGAATCTGGTTGTTTTTTCAGGCACAACTTATGCAGTTGCCCTGACTTCTTCATGTTCTTCAGGCACAGCCTTTGGAGCTTCAGCTGGCCTCACATTTTCTTTAGGCGCAACACTAGAGGTTGCCCTGGCAATTTCTTCGGTAGCTGGAATGCAGTCATCAGCCCTGGTATTTTCTTCAGCAGCCTGATGTTCTTCAGCGATGCTGGCATATCCTTCAGCAGACTGTGTAGATGCTTCAGCCTGAGGAATTTCAATGTGTGTTTGACAAGCGGCACTTGAAGAAAAACCTTTAGTCAAATTCACAAATCTGACTTTGGCGCCCATCCAGTCTACGCGATATGCATCAAATTAATCACTAAGGGTTTTGATTTCACCCTGTAGCTTGACAAGTTCTTCAGTTGTCATGTTGACAACATTCTTCTTCAGGAAGCGCTCTTTCTTGTACTGCGCTTTCTTCGTCTTCCTAGCCCTTTCAAATTTCCATTTTTCTTCACCTATGAAGGCGGTCAGCATATGACTTTGGCCAGGTGTCAAGTTGAAGTTAGGCATAGGAGTGTTGGGGTCCTGATGCCAGAGATCAATGAAATCAAGGATCACCTTTAGATCCAAAAGCAGTGGCACTTTGCTTCCTTTGGCTCTAGCGGCCCTTTCTTGCATGTCTCTGATGATTTGAACAAGTTCTGCATCATCAGCTTCGTCATCAGACGGCACTTGGAAAGCAACTTGTTTCTTATGAGGACTTGGGCGAGAGCCGCGTCCAGCAGTGGTCTTTTTCTTCAGCAACGAGGGACCAGCTGAGGAACTTGGTATCGCTGAGGAACTAGGAGAAGCTGAGGAACTTGCAGAGGCTCCTAAGGAAATGGATATGCCCGCAGTCCTTTGACATGTGGCAAGATGCACTGGAGCAGATGATTTTGCTGTAGCATCTGAAGACTTTGGCGGAGGAGCTGAGGACTTTGGAGGAGCAGGAGCAGTCTGAGCAATTTGTCGTGAGGGCTTCGAAGAATCTGGCCGTGAGGGCATTGAGGAAGAAGCACTTGGCTTGTGAGCGGGCTTCTTAGCCATGGCCTTCTTAGGCTTGGAGGCAGAGGCCTCGGCAGTGGCAGCAGCAGCAGCAGAGTCTTCATTGAATTTCCTCACTGCTTCTTTAGCTTGTTTGGCCAACTTGGCCTGGCGCTTAGCACATTCTTCAGGATAATCCTCACCACGCTTGAGGCTAGTGGGTTCAGCAACTTGGCCATGTGCCAATGGAGGTCTTGGGCAGGGAGGATTGAGTGTGAATTTCTTCATGTATTTGGGAGTCACATATCTGTACTCCCTCCACTCTCTTGCACATCTCCTCTCTATTCTTTGTATGCGCACCTTGCACTGATTCTTGTCCTCTTTTCCGAACTTTGCCTCATCAGGACTGCAATAGTCAGCATATATGTCTTCAGGTATCTCAAAAGTAGTATTGACCTCAGGCCTCTTTCCTCCTTTCTGTGGCTTCTTTCCATCAGCCATTTTCTTCAGACGAGGAATTTGAACAATTGAATTCTCTGAAGAAGTATGTAACTTTTCTTCGAGGAACGCTGCAAATGAGTTAAGTTGATGAGAACCTAGTGATTCAGCAGCGGACATGAGTACCTATGAACAGAGTATAGTTGCGAGGAATTTGGAGAGGTCATATGCGTTCTCAGAAGGTTTTTGTAAAAAGAACAAGTTGGGGGAATTTGACCAGATGAGTCTTTAAAATTTTGACTAAGCATTCTTAGTCTTAGGTTCTAGAGTTGTATAGATTGAAAATCCATACAATTGAGGAATCTTGAAGAAAAACATAGCTTAGAGAAATCAAATCAAGAACAGATGACATGTGAGGTGTTTAGTGTGTGAAGATTTGAAGAAGAAAATACCTTTTGAAAATTTTGAAGAAAACATTTGAATCAAAGAGGGTAGTAAAAGTAACTTTTAATTACCCTGGATGAAGAACACAACGAACTGAGAGATGGAGAAGTGAAGTTCGTCTATGCGGATCTTCCACGCCCTAACTCGGCAGAGGAAGACAGCTATGGCGGCGGTGGAGTGAAGAAATCCGTGGCCAACGCGAGTACGACGGCGACGAGGTCGAGGCAGTGAAGCTCTTCCTCACCGGCAATGATGAAGTAGCGGCGGCGCTAGGGTTGGAGAAGCTCGAGCGGGAGAGTGAGAACGAGCGGAGTAAAAAGTTGTAATGCCCCGGATGTAATACTTTCCCTTTTGGGCATATAATATATCTCCGGCTTCATCAATTCCATTTCGGGTTCTTCGTCTTTTGGGATTTCGCCATTTTGTTGTGTGCGTGTGTGGCATTCATTCATATCATGTAGTCATGTGCATCGCATTGCATTTGTGTTGTCGGTTGCATCCGGTTCCATGCGTTCCTTCCCGTTGTCCGTTTCGCGTTCCGGAGCTCCCTCACGTGTCCGTGGCGTCCCGTAGGCCTACTTTGGTGTTTGGCCGTGTAACGTTACCGGTTTGGTGCGAGACTTGTCGTGTGTTGTTGTTTTGGTGTGTGTAACCCGCCTGTCAAATCTCGTCGCATTTGGAGCTCGTTTGCTACCCCAACAGTTATTCTCGTGGGCTCAAAGTGCCTCCACTTTGAGGCCCAAGACACCCCTCCAACAGCCCACCAAACCAGCCCAAACCCCTCCATTCATCTAGGCCATCCAATTCTGATCGCGTGGCCGAAAACCACACCTCATTTGGACAACCCTAGCTCCTTATGCCTATATATTTGTCCAACCTCCCCCAAATTTTGCCCTAATAGAAAACCCTAGTAGTCATCCCCTTCCTCTCCTTCTACCTCCAGCCGCCGGAGCTCGCCGGAGGAGCCGCCGGAATCCCGCCAGAATCCTCACCGCCGGCATCTCCACGTCTCCAACCACCACCGCGCCGCCCTCTCCAACCACCACCGCCGCCCTCGCCTCACCGACGCCGCGGCAACCGCCACCGCCGCCTCCCTCGGGCGCCGCCGCCGGCCGGGCGTACCTCCGCCGCCGCGCCCCGGCTTCCGCGTCTCCCCGCCGCCCCGGCCTCTCCGCGCCGCCGCCAGGCGTCGCCACCCACCGCCGGTCGCCGGCCGGGCCGCCGCGGCCCTCGCCCCTGCCCGTCGGCCGGTCACCGAGGGGCCCTGCCTCGCCCTGCCGGGGCCTCGTGCCTCCAGGCGCCACCGCCGTCGGGATCGACGGGAGGTTCCCCGATCCGTCGGGCATCCCTCTATCCAGGCGTCAGACGGGCCGAAGCCCGATCCGCCGGCCAGATCCGGCCCGTTAGCGGGTGGGCCGGCCCGATCCATGCCCGTTAGGCGCTGACCCGATCCGGTTGTTCCCGTTTGACCGCCGCCACCGCCGTTGACCGTTGACTTCGAGGAGGTTGATTTCTGTTAAGTCCCTGTGATTTGTGTGTCTGATGCATTTTTTCAAATAGAGATAACTTTTTGTGCGTAGCTCCGAATTGAGTGAATGACATGTCCAGACGTTCGTGGTGACATGCTCTACATTTCATTCCATTGTGCCATACTTGTTTGAGTTCATCTAGGTGCTTAAAATTCTGTTGCAAGAGTGCATCGTGATATAAACTGCTGGTTGTAGTTATATTCATGCCACCTTTGCATAGTGATAACTTGGTGCTCGTTTATCCGAATGGTGCAAATGACATGTCCACGTGTTCGTCTTGTCATGTTCTACATGATGATTGCTTAGACTTGCATGATAGAATTAATCTTGCCATGTTTATCTCCGTTGCAAAGTGCTATGTGGCTGTTAAGTTTTTAAGCTTGTTATGAAATGCCAACTTGAGGAGCTCATTGCTATCATTGTGATTGTCCTCTTGAGGCATGCTTAGGTGTTTTGGGATCACCATCATATGTACTTTGATGTGGTGCTTACCACTTGCCAT
>LR738714.1:547023995-547067009 GCA_902687465.1 Secale cereale
CCTCCAGCCGCCGGAGCTCGCCGGAGGAGCCGCCGGAATCCCGCCAGAATCCTCACCGCCGGCATCTCCACGTCTCCAACCACCACCGCGCCGCCCTCTCCAACCACCACCGCCGCCCTCGCCTCACCGACGCCGCGGCAACCGCCACCGCCGCCTCCCTCGGGCGCCGCCGCCGGCCGGGCGTACCTCCGCCGCCGCGCCCCGGCTTCCGCGTCTCCCCGCCGCCCCGGCCTCTCCGCGCCGCCGCCAGGCGTCGCCACCCACCGCCGGTCGCCGGCCGGGCCGCCGCGGCCCTCGCCCCTGCCCGTCGGCCGGTCACCGAGGGGCCCTGCCTCGCCCTGCCGGGGCCTCGTGCCTCCAGGCGCCGCCGCCGTCGGGATCGACGGGAGGTTCCCCGATCCGTCGGGCATCCCTCTATCCAGGCGTCAGACGGGCCGAAGCCCGATCCGCCGGCCAGATCCGGCCCGTTAGCGGGTGGGCCGGCCCGATCCATGCCCGTTAGGCGCTGACCCGATCCGGTTGTTCCCGTTTGACCGCCGCCACCGCCGTTGACCGTTGACTTCGAGGAGGTTGATTTCTGTTAAGTCCCTGTGATTTGTGTGTCTGATGCATTTTTTCAAATAGAGATAACTTTTTGTGCGTAGCTCCGAATTGAGTGAATGACATGTCCAGACGTTCGTGGTGACATGCTCTACATTTCATTCCATTGTGCCATACTTGTTTGAGTTCATCTAGGTGCTTAAAATTCTGTTGCAAGAGTGCATCGTGATATAAACTGCTGGTTGTAGTTATATTCATGCCACCTTTGCATAGTGATAACTTGGTGCTCGTTTATCCGAATGGTGCAAATGACATGTCCACGTGTTCGTCTTGTCATGTTCTACATGATGATTGCTTAGACTTGCATGATAGAATTAATCTTGCCATGTTTATCTCCGTTGCAAAGTGCTATGTGGCTGTTAAGTTTTTAAGCTTGTTATGAAATGCCAACTTGAGGAGCTCATTGCTATCATTGTGATTGTCCTCTTGAGGCATGCTTAGGTGTTTTGGGATCACCATCATATGTACTTTGATGTGGTGCTTACCACTTGCCATGTTTAGTTTTGAGGTGACTTAAACTTGCTCTCAAAGATGCCATGATGAAACTGCTGTTGTAACACTTAGTGAAATTTCACTAAGTCTGGAATCTGTAATTTCCAGATGCCATGATTGCTTGTTGTTCTAGGCCAATCCATGATAGTTTTGGGGTGACTCTTGATGATTCCTTGTATTATATATTGTTGGATATCCATTCATGCTCTCACATGCTTATTTGAGTGGTTGTAGCATATTTAACTTTTGCTCCCAAGTTGCAATAAAATACTGCTGTCAGGATTTTGTTGTCAAGTTCAATATGTCCAAGCTTGTTGCTATTGATCCGTGGCTCCTTTGGGGGTGCACCAATGGACTTATTTGCTGTAGGATATATCTAGTTTATGTTCATGCTCTTTGCCATGATGTTTGAGTGTTGTAGCTTATTTATCTAGTGCTCTGAAGTTGCTATGTGGCTGTAATTTTCAGCTTGTGCATATTTCTTGTTTCGGGCATAACTTTTAGCCCGTAGCTCCGATTGCAGCAAGTCTTATATGAAACTTGATTGATTTTTCGTGTAGATTCATAATATCCTATTGTGATCTTGTTTTGAAGCATTTTGCTTGATCGCATATTGTCATGCTCATTGTGCTCCCTTAGTGCATAAGACATGCATCCATCATTTTTGTGTGCGCATTGCATCTTGTTGATTCGTGCCTTGTGTGGTTGTGTTGATTAGAGCCGGAAGCTGAGACCGAGTACGAGTACGAGCACGAGGTTACCACCGAGCTTGAGAACGAGGACCCCTCTTTCGATCCGAACGACAACTCTTCAGGCAAGATGACCGAACCCGGATACCATTACTATTTTTGTCTATTGCTAGAAGTCTCGATCTATAGTTTTTCCTCGATGCCCATGTCTTTCATGTCAGCCTCCTACTTGTAACCATGATCATGTCTAACCACCCTACCTATGCAAACCATTGATTGGCTATACGTAGGCTTCGCTCAGCCCCTCTTATAGCGTTCCTAGTTGCAGGTGAAGTTGAAGATGCTTGCTTCATGTTGAAAATTTGTTGGGTTATATCACACTATATAAATGCTTAAAATGAAATCATCTATATATTGGCAATGTGTGGAAGGCTAAGCCTTTTGCTTGGTGATTTGTTCCACTCATGCCGTTAGGAACCGTATAAACCGGTGTTATGTTCCTTGATTATGCGTTCCTCACACGGTTGGGGTTATGGGACCCCCTCGATAAACCGCTAAGTGCTAAGTCTTTTCCAGCAAGTCCCAACATTGGTACTATTTGCCTAAACAACTAAAACCTTACCGAGGGAGTAATTAACCCGAGGATTAATTAATTCAACCCCCCTGGGTCAGTGCTCGATTTGAGTGTTGGTCCAAACTAGAGTCGTGTGCGGGGCCCCCCTTGGCAACTTGGGTTTTTGGTCACTGTACGCTGTGCTCATCCGGTCGTGGCCTGAGACTAGATACGCGCGGCTACTATCAGGGTATCGGCACGCCGGGAGGATTTGCTGGATTAGCCTTACCTTAGTTCGGAGTATCTTAAGCACGGGATTCCGGGAATACTCGGGCCTTCCCACCTTGGAGTTGCGACTCCGCGGATCGTGGGCTTGTCATGGGCCAAGTTGGAACACCCCTGCAGGGTTATGAACTTTCGAAAGCCGTGCCCGCGGTTATGTGGCAGATGGGAGCTTGTTAATATCCGGTTGTAGAAAACTTGACACATTGTTCTAATACACTACCAGCGTGAGTACCGTGACTGTCATTTTCCGAAAGGGGTTTCGGGAGATGAACACGGTGGGGTTATGTTTGACTGGCTTTAGTTAGGATCACTTCGTGATCATCTCTCGACCGAGGCGCCTTCTCTTCTTGCTATCTTTTGCGTAAGCTAGGCTAGTGCTGCTGCAACCACTTATTCTTATTCTTTCTTCGGCCTTGTTCCACACCCAAGGCTTAGATAGTCGTGTTACCCGGGAACGGGATTGCTGAGTCCTCTATGGCTCACAGTTACTTTACCACACCAGATGCAGGTCCGATGGTGAGCTATCCAGGTGAGGGCACCGAGCTAGACTGGGAGTACGACGAGGAGCGTAGCCGTTACTATGTTTGGTATCCTGATGATCAGTAGTGGAACTTATACTAGGATTCGATCCGACCTGTGGATTTAAATTATGTTTGGTATCTTGTCATTTGGATTTTACCCTTAGATGGGCTGTGATGTTTTTGTATGATTTTTGAAACATGTAATGTATTTGTACGACGTGGCGATTGTAAGCCAACTATTTTATGTTTTCCATCCCCATCTTTTACATGAGTTGTGCAAAGATACCAAACTTGCGATCATTCCAGCATGGGGTTATGTCTCTAAGTCGTGCCTCGACACGTAGGAGATATAGTCCCATCCTGGGCATTACAAGTTGGTATTCAGAGCCTTCTCCGACCTAGAAGCTCCCACTGATTGATCGAATCGTTGACGGTCGAGTCTAGGCACACACTGAAAAATATTTTGAGTCCTATATTTATATCGTAGAGTAGGATTTCTTTGCTTCTCATCCCCTTTCACTCTGGTGAGGACTCCTGATGTCTACTCTTGCCTCTTCTACTTTCAAAAATTGCACCAATTTTTTTTAGGAATCTCGCGAGTATTGTGGGATTGTTTCGATGTTCTTGTGACGAGAATATTGTTCTCGATGCCTCCTGACATTAGGGGTTGTGGCAGTGTCCCGGGGAGTTGAGCTTTGGGGTATTGTTGTCACAAGTATATCGCGGCAGTACTAAATACTTAAGACGGCCGACATCGAAAATCTCTCCTATACGGTTGGTGGCAAGATAACCCCGACATCACCCAGTACTGGGGAGGTAGTTCGGGAGTATTGCCATAGCTTGGTATAGTGGATGCTTTTCGAAGGTCCGAGGTAGACGGTTTCCGAGAAAGACTGGTTATGTGTTGAAGGATGGATACAGTTGGATGTAGGTTTAGAGTTGATTGCGCGGTGCTTCCCCTGTATCGCCAACACCTGATTGCATAACTGAAAACTTTCGGAAATTCATAGGTGGGTTTATCCAGTAGATCGTAGGCATTCTTCCAACGAATGCAGGTTAGCAAGTTCGGGGTTCTACATTGAGTGAAGTGGTTTTATGACCGATGTTCCGATCGGGAGTTGCATCTTAAAGGGTCCTTGGCTATGCTGATCCGGGGATTGCAAAACCCTTTCGTAACACGTTCATAAGCTTTTAGCACAAAGATGTTAGAACGAAGCTCCTATCTTGTGTTGTTTCCGTTTGTACCTTGTTGTTTTTCTTATTTACCTTTTGTCCTCTATGTGGCTTCTCGTGAAGATTGATGTTATCATTTAAGCTGAGAATTTCATTCGTTCCTCTTGTTCGAATGATTTCATTCGTTCCTCTTGTTCGAATGATTATTGTGAAGACTATGTTGCATTTCAATCCGTTGATTCAGCTTATACCTTCTTTCTATCAATTGTTGATTCGTGGTCATCTCTTTCAGGATGGCTCCGAAACGAGTTCCCAACGCTAACCCAGAGGGTGAAGAGGTCCCAGATCGTCCTCCTTCCCCTCCTCCTCTGTCTGAGGCTTGGAGAGCGATTATGCAGACTACAAATCAGAACACCCAGATGTTGATGCAGATGATGCAGCAGATGCAAGCTAATCAAGCTAATCAGGGTGCTCCAGGGAACCAAGGCAATTTCTTCAACCAACAGCACCATGCTACTCTCAACCAGTTCTTGGCCAATAATCCAAAAGCTTTCAGTTACTGTGTCGACCCTCTTGATGCTGAAGATTGGTTAATCGATATAAAGAAGCATTTCGAGTGCAGTAACGTAAGGGAAGAGGATTATGTGAAGTTTGCACTCAAAGACCAAGCAGCTGACTGGTGGCAGTAGTACAAAGACTCCAGGCCAGGTCGTGTGATCACTTGGGAGGATTTCTGCAAGGACTTTCGCTCTCACCACATTCCAACAAGTGTCATCGAGGGTATGCGTGAGCAATTCCGCAACCTGAAGCAGGGCTCTATGACTGTCTACCAGTATAATGTCAAGTTCCAAAACCTTGCCCGCTATGCTAAGCAAGACATTCCTGATGCCAAGAGCAAAATCTATCAGTTCCGCGGAGGCCTGAAAGATGAACTTCAACTTGCTCTCACCTTGTTCGAGCCCGATGAGTTCGACAAATTCTATAACATGGCTTTGAAACAAGAGGCAGTCCAGCTCAAGATGGAGGCTTCTAAAAAGAGGATTCGATATGCCGTTCACTCTTCCTCATCGTCTCAAATGGTCTCGAAACAACAGAAATTTTGGCTTCCTCCTCCTCCAGTGATTCGAGCTCCCTACAACAACTCCAACAGCAACAAGAACTCTAGTGGACGTGGTTTCTCCCACCCACCCAACCCGAGCAACCAGTCGAAGAATCAGTTTCAGTCTCAAGGTTCCAAGTCAAGTGGTTCTCATTTCCGTCCTCTCTCAGAAGTTGTCTGCAACAAGTGCTCTCAGAAGGGTCACTATGCTAACAGATGCCCGAACCCAAGGCGCCTTCCGCCACCTCCACCTGTCAGCACAGCTATTGTCAAGCATAATCCAAAGTCTGCAAGGGTGAATCTCATGAATGCAGCGCAAGCGGAGAATTCTTCTGATGTGATTTTGGGTAACCTATCAGTTAACTCTTTTCCTGCAAAAGTCTTGTTCGATTCAGGCGCTTCACATTCTTTCATGTCAAGACCTTTTGCATTGTCACATGATATGCCATTGCATGCTTTGCCTAGACCGATGTCTGTGCTTTCTCCGGGTTTGCTTATGAACTCCAACAACTTTGCTCCGAATGTGTCTATTCGCATGGGTGATTATCGCTTTCTGGCTAATCCGGTTATTCTCGGCAATTCCGACATCGACCTTATCCTCGGAATGGACTGGCTTTCTCAGCATGATGCTCAAATTGACTGTGCACAGAAGGAAGTAAAGATGACTCATCCTAATGAAGATGTGATTATCTTCGCCTCCAGGGATAACACTATCAGGCTTTTCTCTCTCAATGATAAGGGCGAGATTAATGCCATCTCTCAAATTCCGGTGGTAAATGAATACCAAGACGTCTTTCCTGAAGAACTTCCAGGCATGCCTCCACACCGTAAGGTGGAATTCGTCATTGAACTCGAGCCGGGTACTGAGCCAGCATGCCGGCGTCCGTACAAGCTCTCTCCCAAAGAATTGAAGGAATTGAAGAAGCAGCTTGATGAACAGGAGCGTATGGGTCTCATCAGGCCTAGTACGTCTCCTTGGGGTTGTGGTGTCTTATTTGTCAAGAAGAAGGATGGCACGGAGCGTCTCTGCGTTGATTACCGGCCATTGAACAAGAAGACAATAAAGAACAAGTATCCGCTCCCCAACATCAACGAACTGTTCGAGCAGCTCAAAGGAGCTAAAGTGTTCTCTAAGCTGAATCTCCGAATGGGCTATCACCAAATTCGCATTCGCGAGGAAGACATCCCCAAGACTGCCTTCAGAACGAGCTACGGCTCATACGAGTATACGGTCATGTCTTTTGGTCTCGCCAATGCTCCTCCTACCTTCTCGAGAATGATGCACTACATCTTCAACCCCTACACCGGCGAGTTTGTGCTTGTGTATCTGGATGATATTCTGGTATTTTCCAAGAATGAAGAAGATCACGAAAAGCACTTACGTCTTGTTCTTGACCGACTCCGTGAACATAAGTTCTATGCCAAGTTCTCCAAGTGCGAATTTTGGCTCGATAAGGTCTTGTATTTGGGCCATATCATCTCCGCTGACGGTATTGCAGTAAACCCCGAGAAAGTTGAAGCAATTGTCAACTGGGAAGCTCCTCAGAACATCAAGCAACTCCGAAGCTTTCTTGGTCTTGCCAGCTATTGCAGAAGGTTCGTTGAGAACTTCTCCAAGATTGCCAAGCCTCTTTCCAACTTGCTGCAGAAGAATGTCAAATACTTTTGGTCTCCAGAGTGTGAAGTGGCATTCAGAACTCTCAAAGAAAAGCTCGTCTCTGCTCCAGTTCTAACTCCTTCAGATGAATCCAAGCCCTATGAAGTATTCTGTGATGCTTCTCTTCAAGGACTTGGGGGTGTGCTTATGCAAGACAAGAGAATTGTGGCTTACACTTCTCGTCAGCTCAAGCCAAGTGAGAAGAACTATCCAACACATGATCTTGAGCTAGCAGCTGTGGTACATGCTTTGATTACGTGGAGACATCTGCTGTTGGGCAGAAAAGTCGTCATCTTCACCGATCACAAGAGCTTGAAGTACATCTTCACACAGCCGAATCTGAACCTCCGTCAGACTCGTTGGGTTGAAATGATCCAAGAGTATGATCCCAGCATTGAATACACTCCTGGCAAGGCGAATGTGATTGCAGATGCTTTGAGCAGAAAGGCATATTGCAACAGCCTTCTTACCAAGCCGTTCCAGCCTGAGCTTTGTGAAGCATTCAGGAAGCTAAACCTCCAAGTTGTTCCGCAGGGTTTTCTTGCAAATCTTCAAGTTGCTCCTACCTTGGAAGATCAGGTCCGTGAGGCCCAACTCAGTGATGCCATGGTGCAGAAAGTGAAACATGGTATTGCAAAGGGCACTCCTAAATACAAGTGCTATCGTGTTGATGAGAGAGATACCTTGTTCTTCGAGGACAGACTTGTTGTTCCCAAAGGTGATCTCAGGAAGCTCATAATGGAAGAAGCACATGATTCTCTCCTTTCCATTCATCATGGCAGTTCCAAGATGTACCAAGACCTCAAGCAATCTTACTGGTGGACACGCATGAAAAGGGAGATTGCCCAATTCATGAATGAATGTGATGTCTGCAGAAGAGTGAAGGCAGAGCATCAACGTCCAGCCGGTCTTCTCCAACCTCTTCCTATTCCCGAGTGGAAATTAGACCACATTGAAATGGATTTCGTCACTGGCTTTCCAAAGTCCAAGAGAGGGAATGATTCTATCTTCGTGGTGATTGACAAGCTTACCAAAGTCGCTCACTTCCTTCCAGTCAAAGAATCCATCAATGCAGCTCAATTGGCAGAGTTGTACACTTCCAGAATTGTGTCCTTACATGGCATTCCTCAAGTTATCTCCTCAGACCATGGAAGTATGTTCACATCAAAGTTCTGGGACTCCTTTCAGTCCGCCATGGGCACTAAGATCAGGTTCAGCACTGCTTTTCACCCTCAGACTAGTGGTCAAGTCGAGCGAGTGAATCAGATTCTAGAAGACATGCTCAGAGCCTGTGTCATATCTTTTGGCGTGAAATGGGAGGATTGCCTTCCATTTGCCGAGTTCTCTTACAACAACAGCTTTCAAGCAAGTGCCGGCAAAGCTCCGTTTGAAATCCTCTATGGCAGAAAGTGTCATACCCCTCTCAACTGGTCCGAGACAGGCGAACGTCAACTTCTTGGCAATGACTTGATCTCAGAAGCCGAAGAGATGTGAAAATTCATACGTGAGAATCTCAAGGCCGCTCAATCACGTCAGAAGAGCTACTATGACGGCAAGCATCGTGACTTGGCTTTCGACATTGGTGATCATGTCTATCTCCGTGTTTCTCCGATGAAAGGCACCCAAAGATTCGATATCAAAGGAAAGCTTGCTCCTAGATACGTCGGGCCTTTCAAGATCCTTGGCAAAAGAGGCGATCTAGCCTATCAACTTGAGCTCCCTTCCAACTTCGCCAATGTTCATGATGTGCTTCATGTGTCTCAACTCCGCAAATGCTTCAAGACTCCTGAATGCATGATTCTGTTTGAAGAGATTGATCTTCAACAAGACTTGTCTTACCGAGAGCATCCCGTTGCTATTCTCGAAGAAACCGAGCGCAAGACCCGCAACAAGTCCATCAAATTCTTGAAAGTCAAGTGGTCACACCATACCGACCGAGAAGCTACGTGGGAACGAGAAGATCATCTTCGTTCCGAGTACCCTTCCTTTTTCCAATCCTAGATCTCGGGACGAGATCTTTTTGTAGTAGAGGAGAGTTTGTAATGCACCGGATGTAATACTTTCCCTTTTGGGCATATAATATATCTCCGGCTTCATCAATTCCATTTCGGGTTCTTCGTCTTTTGGGTTTTCGCCGTTTTGTTGTGTGCGTGTGTGGCATTCATTCATATCATGTAGTCATGTGCATCGCATTGCATTTGTGTTGTCGGTTGCATCCGGTTCCACGCGTTCCTTCCCGTTGTCCGTTTCGCGTTCCGGAGCTCCCTCACGTGTCCGTGGCGTCCCGTAGGCCTACTTTGGTGTTTGGCCGTGTAACGTTACCGGTTTGGCGCGAGACTTATCGTGTGTTGTTGTTTTGGTGTGTGTAACCCGCCTGTCAAATCTCGTCGCGTTTGGAGCTCGTTTCCTACCCCAACAGTTATTCTCGTGGGCTCAAAGTGCCTCCACTTTGAGGCCCAAGACACCCCTCCAACAGCCCACCAAACCAGCCCAAACCCCTCCCTTCATCTAGGTCATCCAATTCTGATCGCGTGGCCGAAAACCACACCTCATTTGGACAACCCTAGCTCCTTGTGCCTATATATTTGTCCAACCTCCCCCAAATTTTGCCCTAATAGAAAACCCTAGTAGTCATCCCCTTCCTCTCCTTCTTCTACCTCCAGCCGCCGGAGCTCGCCGGAGCTTGCCGGAGGAGCCGCCGGAATCCCGCCAGAATCCTCACCGCCGGCATCTCCACGTCTCCAACCACCACCGCGCCGCCCTCTCCAACCACCACCGCCGCCCTCGCCTCACCGCCGCCGCGGCAACCGCCACCGCCGCCTCCCTCGGGCGCCGCCGCCGGCCGGGCGTACCTCCGCCGCCGCGCCCCGGCTTCCGCGTCTCCCCGCCGCCCCGGCCTCTCCGCGCCGCCGCCAGGCGTCGCCACCCACCGCCGGTCGCCGGCCGGGCCGCCGCGGCCCTCGCCCCTGCCCGTCGGCCGGTCACCGAGGGGCCCTGCCTCGCCCCGCCGGGGCCTCGTGCCTCCAGGCGCCGCCGCCGTCGGGATCGACGGGAGGTTCCCCGATCCGTCGGGCATCCCTCTATCCAGGCGTCAGACGGGCCGAAGCCCGATCCGCCGGCCAGATCCGGCCCGTTAGCGGGTGGGCCGGCCCGATCCATGCCCGTTAGGCGCTGACCCGATCCGGTTGTTCCCGTTTGACCGCCGCCACCGCCGTTGACCGTTGACTTCGAGGAGGTTGATTTCTGTTAAGTCCCTGTGATTTGTGTGTCTGATGCATTTTTTCAAATAGAGATAACTTTTTGTGCGTAGCTCCGAATTGAGTGAATGACATGTCCAGACGTTCGTGGTGACATGCTCTACATTTCATTCCATTGTGCCATACTTGTTTGAGTTCATCTAGGTGCTTAAAATTCTGTTGCAAGAGTGCATCGTGATATAAACTGCTGGTTGTAGTTATATTCATGCCACCTTTGCATAGTGATAACTTGGTGCTCGTTTATCCGAATGGTGCAAATGACATGTCCACGTGTTCGTCTTGTCATGTTCTACATGATGATTGCTTAGACTTGCATGATAGAATTAATCTTGCCATGTTTATCTCCGTTGCAAAGTGCTATGTGGCTGTTAAGTTTTTAAGCTTGTTATGAAATGCCAACTTGAGGAGCTCATTGCTATCATTGTGATTGTCCTCTTGAGGCATGCTTAGGTGTTTTGGGATCACCATCATATGTACTTTGATGTGGTGCTTACCACTTGCCATCTTTAGTTTTGAGGTGACTTAAACTTGCTCTCAAAGATGCCATGATGAAACTGCTGTTGTAACACTTAGTGAAATTTCACTAAGTCTGGAATCTGTAATTTCCAGATGCCATGATTGCTTGTTGTTCTAGGCCAATCCATGATAGTTTTGGGGTGACTCTTGATGATTCCTTGTATTATATATTGTTGGATATCCATTCATGCTCTCACATGCTTATTTGAGTGGTTGTAGCATATTTAACTTTTGCTCCCAAGTTGCAATAAAATACTGCTGTCAGGATTTTGTTGTCAAGTTCAATATGTCCAAGCTTGTTGCTATTGATCCGTGGCTCCTTTGGGGGTGCACCAATGGACTTATTTGCTGTAGGATATATCTAGTTTATGTTCATGCTCTTTGCCATGATGTTTGAGTGTTGTAGCTTATTTATCTAGTGCTCTGAAGTTGCTATGTGGCTGTAATTTTCAGCTTGTGCATATTTCTTGTTTCGGGCATAACTTTTAGCCCGTAGCTCCGATTGCAGCAAGTCTTATATGAAACTTGATTGATTTTTCGTGTAGATTTATAATATCCTATTGTGATCTTGTTTTGAAGCATTTTGCTTGATCGCATATTGTCATGCTCATTGTGCTCCCTTAGTGCATAAGACATGCATCCATCATTTTTGTGTGCGCATTGCATCTTGTTGATTCGTGCCTTGTGTGGTTGTGTTGATTAGAGCCGGAAGCTGAGACCGAGTACGAGTACGAGCACGAGGTTACCACCGAGCTTGAGAACGAGGACCCCTCTTTCGATCCGAACGACAACTCTTCAGGCAAGATGACCGAACCCGGATACCATTACTATTTTTGTCTATTGCTAGAAGTCTCGATCTATAGTTTTTCCTCGATGCCCATGTCTTTCATGTCAGCCTCCTACTTGTAACCATGATCATGTCTAACCACCCTACCTATGCAAACCATTGATTGGCTATACGTAGGCTTCGCTCAGCCCCTCCTATAGCGTTGCTAGTTGCAGGTGAAGTTGAAGATGCTTGCTTCATGTTGAAGTTTGTTGGGTTATATCACACTATATAAATGCTTAAAATGAAATCATCTATATATTGGCAATGGGTGGAAGTCTAAGCCTTTTGCTTGGTGATTTGTTCCACTCATGCCGTTAGTAACCGTATAAACCGGTGTTATGTTCCTTGATTATGCGTTCCTCACACGGTTGGGGTTATAGGACCCCCTCGATAAACCGCTAAGTGCTAAGTCTTTTCCAGCAAGTCCCAACATTGGTACTATTTGCCTAAGCAACTAAAACCTTACCGAGGGAGTAATTAACCCGAGGATTAATTAATTCAACCCCCCTGGGCCAGTGCTCGATTTGAGTGTTGGTCCAAACTAGAGTCGTGTGAGGGGCCCCCCTTGGCTACTTGGGTTTTTGGTCACTGTACGCTGTGCTCATCCGGTCGTGGCCTGAGACTAGATACGCGCGGCTACTATCAAGGTATCGGCACGCCGGGAGGATTTGCTGGATTAGCCTTACCTTAGTTCGGAGTATCTTGAACACGGGATTCCGGGAATACTCGGGCCTTCCCACCTTGGAGTTTCGACTCCGCGGATCGTGGGCTTGTCATGGGCCAAGTTGGAACACCCCTGCAGGGTTATGAACTTTCGAAAGCCGTGCCCGCGGTTATGTGGCAGATGGGAGCTTGTTAATATCCGGTTGTAGAAAACTTGACACATTGTTCTAATACACTACCAGCGTGAGTACCGTGACTGTCATTTTCCGAAAGGGGTTTCGGGAGATGAACACGGTGGGGTTATGTTTGACCCAAGCCAGAAACTGAGTGCTTCTATTGCAAGGGAACTGGCCACTAGAAGCGGAATTGCCCCAAGTATCTAGCGGACAAGAAGGGGGCAACAAAGGTATATATGATATACATGTTATTGATGTGTACCTATCCAACTCTCGTTGTAGTGCGTGGGTATTTGATACCGGTGCGGTTGCTCACATCTGCAACTCTAAATAGGAACTACGGAATAGACGATGGCTGGCCAAGGATGAAGTGATGATGCGCGTGGGAAATGGTTCCAAGGTTTATGTGATCGTCGTCGGCACACTCGCTCTTCGATTACCATCGGGATTAGTGATAGACCTGAATAATTGTTATTTAGTGTCTGCGTTGAGCATGAACATTATATCTGGATCTTGTTTAATGCGAGATGGTTAATCATTTAAACCAAAGAATAATGGTTGTTCTATTTATATGGGCAATATCTTTTATGGTCATCCACCCATTGTGAGGGGTTTATTCTTATTGAATCTCAATAGTGGTGATACACATGTTCATAACATTGATGCCAAAAGATGTAGAGTTGATAATGATAGTACCACTTTCTTGTGGCACTGCCGCCTAGGTCATATTGGTGTAAAGCGCATGAAGAAACTCCATGTTGATGGACTTTTGGAGTCTCTTGATTTTGAATCACTTGACACATGCGAACCATGCCTCACGGGCAAGATGACAAAAACCCATTTTCCGGAACAATGGAACGGGCAAGTGACTTGTTGGAAATCATACATACTGATGTGTGCGGTCCAATGAGTGTTGACGCACGCGGTGGATATCATTATTTCCTCACCTTCGCCGATGATTTGAGTAGATATGGGTATATTTACTTAATGAAGCATGAGTCTGAAACGTTTGAAAAGTTCAAGCAATTTCAGAGTGAAGTCGAGAATCATCGTAACAAGAAGATTAAATTCCTACAATCTGATGGAGGGGGAGAATATCTGAGTTATGAGTTTGGCAATCACTTAAGACAATGTGGAATTGTTTCACAGTTGACACCACCTGGAACACCACAAGGTAATGGTGTGTCCAAATGTCGTAATCGTACCTTATTGGATATGGTGCGTTCTATGATGTCTCTTGCCGATCTGCCACTATCATTTTGGGGTTATGCGTTAGAGGCAGCTGTATTCACTTTAAATAGGGAACCATCTAAGTCAGTAGACACGACACCGTATGAACTATGGTTTGGCAAGAAACCTAAGTTGTCGTTCCTTAAAGTTTGGGGCTGTGATGCTTATGTCAAAAGGCTTCAGCCAGAAAAGCTCAAACCCAAAGCGGACAAATGCGTCTTCATAGGATACCCAAAGGAGACGGTTGGGTATACCTTCTATCTCAGATCCGAGGGCAAAGTGTTTGTCGCTAAGAACGGGTCCTTCGTCGAGAAAGAGTTTCTCTCAAAAGAATTGAGTGGGAGGAAGATAGAACTTGATGTGGTTGTTGAACCTTCACTTCAACCAGATAGTAGCACGATGCAGAAAGAAGTTTCTGTGGCACCTACGTCAGTTGAAGAGGAAACTAATGATGGTGATCATGAGCTTTTGGATCAAGTTACTATCGAACCTCGTAGGTCGACAAGGATACGTTCTGCTCCTGAGTGGTACGGTAACCCTGTCTTAGAGGTCATGTTGTTGGACAACGCTGAACCTACGAGCTATGGAGAAGCGATGGTGGGCACGGATTCCGACAAATGGTTAGAGGCCATGAAATCCGAGATGGGGTCCATGTATGAAAACAAAGTATGGACTTTAGAAGTATTGCCTGAAGGGTGAAAGGCCATTCAGAATAAATGGATCTTCAAGAAGAAGACAGACGTGGACGATAATGTCACCGTCCATAAAGCTCGACTTGTGGCAAAGGAGGTTTCACAAGTTCAAGGAGTTTACTACGATGAGACTTTCTCACCCGTAGTGATGCTTAAGTCCGTCAAAATCATGTTGGCAATAGCTGCATTTTTCGATTATGAAATCTGGTAGATGGATGTCAAAACAGTGTTCCTTAATGGATTCCTTAAGGAAGAGTTGTATATGATGCAACCGGAAGGTTTTGTCGATCCAGAGAATGCTGACAAAGTGTGCAAACTCCAGCGATTCATTTATGGACTGGTGCAAGCATCTCAGAGTTGGAATCTTCACTTTCATGAGGTGATCAAAGCGTTTGGGTTTATACAAGTTTTTGGAGAAGCTTGTATTTACAAGAAAGTGAGTGGGAGCTCTATAGCGTTTCTAATATTATATGTGGATGACATATTGATGATTGGAAACAATATAGAGCTTTTGGAAAACGTGAAGGAATATTTGAACAAGAGTTTTTCAATGAAGGGCCTAGGAGAAGCTGCTTTCATATTAGGCATCAAAATCTATAGAGATAGATCGAGACGCTTAATAGGACTTTCACAAAGCACATACCTTGATAAGATTTTGAAGAAGTTCAAAATGGATCAGTCCAACAAGGGGTTCTTGCCTATTTTGCAAGGTGTGAAGTTGAGTAAGACTCAATGCCCAGTGACTACATAGGATAGAGAAAAGATGAGTGTCATCCCCTATCCATCAACCATAGGCTCTATCATGTATGCAATGTTGTGCACAAGACCACATGTCAGCCTTGCCATAAGTATGGCGGGAAAGTTTCAAAGTAAACCTGGAATGGAGCACTGGACAGCGGTCAAGAATATCCTTAAGTACCTGAAAAGGACTAAGAAAATGTTTCTCGTTTATGGAGGTGATCAAGAGCCCGTCGTAAAAGGTTACGTCGATGCTAGCTTTGACACTCATCCGGATGACTCTAAGTCTCAAACCGGATATGTATATATTCTTAATGGAGGAGCGGTAAGCTGGTGCAGTTCCAAGAAAAGCGGGGTAGCTGACTCTACATGTGAAGCAGAGTACATAGCTGCCTCGGAGGAAGCAAAGGAAGTTGTCTGGATGAAGCAGTTCATGACAGATCTTGGAGTTGTGCCCAGTGCACTGGACCCAATGACTCTGTTTTGTGACAACACTGGTGCCATTGCTCTAGCCAAGGAACTAAGGTTTCACAAGAGGACCAGACACATAAAGCGACGCTTCAATTCCATCTGTGATTCGATCAAGGAGGAGGACATAAACATTTGCAAAGTATACACAGATTTGAATGTTGCAGATCTGTTGACTAAACCTCTTCCATGGGCAAAACGTGATCGACACCAGGACTGCATGGGTGTTAGATTCATTACCATGTAATACTATATTATTGACTCTAGTGCGAGTGGGAGACTGTTGGAAATATGCCCTAGAGGCAATAATAAATTGGTTATTATCATATTTCTCTGTTCATGATAATCGTTTATTATCCATGCTAGAATTGTATTGATCGGAAACTCAAATACATGTGTGGATACATAGACAACAAGTTGCCCTAGTCAACCTCTACCGGACTAGCTCATTGATCAAAGATGGCTATGGTTTCCTAGCCATTGACATGAGTTGTCATTTGATAATGAGATCACATCATTGGGAGAATGATGTGATGGACAAGACCCAAACTATGAACGTAGCATATGATCGTGTCAAGTTTATTGCTATCGTTTTTTTACTGTCAAGTATATGTTCCTATGACCATGAGGTCATGCAACTCACTGACACTGGAGGAATACCTTGTGTGTACCAAACGTCGCAACGTATCTGGGTGACTATAAAGGTGCTCTACAGGTATCTCTGAGGGTGTCTGTTGAGTTGGCATGGATCAAGACTGGGATTTGTCACTCCGTGTGACGAATAGGTATCTCAGGGCCCACTCGGTAATACAACATCACAAGAAGCTTGCAAGCAATGTGACTAATGAGTTGGCCACGGGATCTTGTATTACGGAACGAGTAAAGAGACTTGCCGGTAACGAGATTGAACTAGGTATGGAGGTACCGACGATCGAATCTCGGGCAAGTAACATACCGATAGACAAAGGGAACTACATATGGGATTATCTGAATCCTTGACATCGAGGTTCAACCTATGAGATCTTCGTAGAATATGTGGGAACCAATATGGGCATCCAGGTCCCGCTATTGGTTATTGACCGTAGAGGTGTCTCGGTCATGTCTGCATAGTTCTCGAACCCGCAGAGTCTACACACTTAACGTTTGGTGACGATATTAGTATAGTTGAGTCATAATGGTGGTCACCGAAGGTCGTTCGGAGTCCTGGACGTGACGAGGAACTCCGGAATGGTCCGGAGGTGAATATCGATATATTGGACAAAGGGTATTGGAGTCCGGATGTGTTCTGGGGGTACCGGGTGATGGCTAGCATGACCGAAAGAGGTTTCGGGGGCCTCGGCATGTGTTGGGGGGCTCGTGGGCCAAGGGGAGGGGGCAGCCCAGCCCACTAAGGGGTTGTGCACCCTCCTCGCCGTTTCCCACTTTACCAGGGGGTTGGGGCGCTCCTTCTAGGGTTTCCCTCAACCTGGCTTGGGGGCCAAGTCACCCTGGGGGAGATCTGATCTACCATGGCCGCCGCCACCCCCTGGGGAAAACCCTAGGGGCGCCTCCACCTCTCCCCTCCCCCTATATATATAGAGGGAGAGAGAGGGAAGCCGCACCCCCACATGCCTTGGCGCTGTCCCTCTTCTCCCTCATAGCATATCTTCTTCTCCGTAGTGCTTAGCGAAGCTCTGCTGAGATTTCTCCACCACCACCGCCACCACACCGTCGTGCTGACGGAGGACTCGAGCTACTACCTCACCATTGCACTCTAGATTAAGGAGGTGAAGGTGTTATCAAGCCGTACGTGTGTTGAACGTGGAGGTGCCATCCGTTTGGCACTAGATCGCAGTTCGCGGGACGGATCGTGATTGGATCGCGAAGACGTACCACTACATCAACCACGTTCTTGGACGCTTCCGCTTAGCGATCTAAAAAGGTATGTGTATCCAACTCTCCTCTCGTAGATGTGAATCTCCTAGATTGATCTTGGGTGTTCGTAGGAAAAAATTTGTTTCCCATGCAACGTTCCCCAACACTTTTGACACACGTATTTGAGAGAAACCAGAATAACCATCTAGAAAGCAAAAATGTGTATGTTTGAATAATCTTTCCAGCATTTGATCAATAAAAGGTGAGGGTTAGTGATCCTTTTTAGTAGCTTTATTTAGTTTGCGAAAATCAATTACCATTCTATAGCATGTAACAATTTGTAACATCCCAAATTTTCAATTTGGAATGTTACACATAGATCATGTTGCATAGCATGGTTTTATTTCTTTTGTGTGTTGCGATCCTCGAAAATTCTAAGCAACTCAAGGACCCACGGAGAGAGTTGGGGATTTTACCGTTTTCGTATTTGAGTTTTCTCAAATACCGGTACGGGGATCACCTTGGTTTTTATTATTTTTCTCTCTGAAAAATATTTCTTAATAAAATATATGAGCGGAGATAATATGACTTCTCCAAAATAAAAGAAATATTGGAGGAAAAATGTGAAAATCAACTTTTGGTATTTTATTCGAATTTATTTGTGATTTTACTTGCATAGGAAAAATGCGCGTTTTTCAAAATTGCATTTAGGTCCGGGAAGAATGTTCACTTTGTCCTAAATATTATTAGAGGACAGTGAAAATTTATTTCGGAATTTTTCGAGTCCATTTAGTAATTTTTTCGCCTGTTTTAGTACGTGAGGACTGTTTTAAAAAAAAGGTGCACCGACCTACCGGGCCGTGTCCGGCTAGGACACTGCGCCCGGGGCCCCTATAAAAGCCCAGCCGCCGCCACCCCAGCCCACCCCGTTGCCCCGCCCCAGCCTGCCCTAACCCTAGCCGCCGCCGCCTCGATCCGCGCGTTGCCGCCATCGCGAATCGCCGCCGCCGCCTCACCCCGCCACCTTGCGCGCCGCCGCCGTCGAGTTAGCCGCCGAATCGCCGCCGCCACCGGTTTTTTTTAGAAAACCGATCGGTTTTTTTAGAACCCTAGATCCGTTTTTTATAGATCGGTTCGGTTTTCCGTCGGTTTAGTTATTTAGTGGACGTTCGTCCGTTCGTTCGTTTTAACAAACGCTTTTCGTCTTTTAGTTACAGACAGCGAATGTTCATTCGTTAGCCTGTTCGTCCGTTTTTCTTTTTCAGGGTTTTTCCGTGATTATTTTTTATCGCGATTTCTGCCCTGATTTTCTTTTTAGTTTTTCTTTTCGCTCGTAAGTCGGAATTAGGCGATTCAAGCGCCCAGATCTTCGTCTCGAAGCCCTCTTTCCGTTTAACCAACTTGAACAAGGTTTTGCTACTGTAAAATTTTACTTTAGATCAATCTGGTAAATAGATCTTGTTTCTTTCGTAGTTTGAGTTTCGATGCTCCGTTTGAGTTGATTCTTTTTGCAAACTGGAGTTCTTAAGTTGAAATTTCTGGTTAGATCTTCTTATTTGGAGTTTTAACTGTGCATCTTTGTTTGATTGCTTATGTATGCTATTGTTTACTTACGATAGAATTCCCAGAGTGCGAAATGTACTACTACGAGTCCCAAGGTTTTGTGAATCATCAGCAAGGCTAGTAACACTTTGACCATACCCTTTTATTACCCAGTTTTTATGCATTAGATTAAACCCTCACACATTGCATGAGTAGGATCTCTTAACTTGTGGGTCTGGGAAGTAGATTGAGGTAGAGCCTATTACCTGCATTATTTTCAAACCCCTCGGAGTTACCTCTACGTTATGTTTAGGTTGCTATTGTATGCTCGTAGACGTGGATTGGGTTTGAGAGTATCCATGACAGATGTGAGTTATTAATTAATGGTACAACTTAAGGTGGTAACTTGAATACACATCTGGGTGGATTGGTTGCAGGGCACCTGGAGAATCCAGTGTTGTCCTAGGAAATCCCGGAGGAACCGTGTGATTATCCTATGGAATGCCACCCAGGCTCAAAGGGATCATAAAAGTATTCATGCTAGAAGCCTCCATGTGCAGCCACAATGCCATTATGGGCTGTAGCATAGTATGAGTGAGTTGTGTGAGCTCTTTCAGTGGTGGACTAGCAGATGTAGGGGAAGGTAGGTGTACGGGTCCACCCGGTCTAAAGAGTAAATGCTTCTGAAAGACTGTGTCTTGGTCATCCGTTTCTCAAATACCATGCAGTGCGAGAAATTCAACGGAGGAGATCGAGTCTTGTGGGGAAAAGTGTGCAAACCTCTGCACAGTGTACAAACTAATCATGATTAGCCGTGTCCCCAGTTATGAACATCTTGAGTATCTGGTATTTGAATTATTGGTTGCTCTCATCACTCTAAAATTAATTTGTTGGGTTAACGATGACTACTTTAATTGGGATTGAGTTGGAGGAACCTTCTCAATGATGTTTCAACCACCATGATAGTTACAATAAAAGTTATTCCTTTGTTGTAGGGAAAAATTGGCTTTACGCAAAAACATTAACCTTAGAGCCTCCACCAGCCAAATATGCATATTGTGTTAGCCTTTATTCTGTTACTTGCTCTACTGTGTTATCTTGCCAACATATTCCATGTGCTGACCCGTTTCAGGCTGCAACATGTTACGTTGTAGACTTTTAAGAAGAAGAGTAAGGTGTGCTATGTCGTTTTTCATGCACTCAGCTATGTCGTTGGAGTTGATGGACTCACTTATCTTCCAAGCCTTCCGCTGTTATTTGGGAACTAGGCTAGAGTTCAGTACAGCCTTCCACCCGTAGACTGATGGACAGACCGAGAGAGTCAATCAGATTCTGGAGGACATTGTTGAGAGCTTGTGTGCTATATTATGGATCTAGTTGGGATGACAACTTGCCTTATGCAGAGTTCTTGTACAACAACAGTTACCAGGCCAGTTTGAAAATGGCACCGTTCGAAGCATTGTACGGGAGGGGATGTCGAACGCCGTTGATGTGGGATGAAGTCGGAGACCGTCAGTTATTCGGACTAGATCTGATCAAAGAGTTAGAAGAGAAGGTTAAGCTGATTCGAGATAGACTGAAGGTAGCTCAGTCCAGGCAGAAGAGTTATGCAGACTCGAAGTGCAAGGAAGTAGTCTATGAAATCGGAGACAGAGCGTACCTGAGAGTGTCGCCTCTGCGGGGAGTTAAACATTTTGGAGTTAAGGGAAAGTTAGCCCCGAGATTTGTGGGACCGTACCGTGTTTTGGAACGCATGGGAGAGGTTGCCTACAAGTTGGAGTTACCCGAAGGATTGTCAGGAGTTCATGACGTCTTTCACGTCTCTCAGCTTAAGAAGTGCCATGCTGAGATGGCCGATATTCCTTTAAGAGACATCGTGCCCCTGGGGGCAATTCAGTTGGATAGTGATCTAACTTACGAGGAGAAACCCGTCAAGATCCTCAAGTTTGCGAGCAGAGTTACCCGCAGAAAGGTTATCAAGTTCTACAAATTTCAGTGGAGTCACCATACCGAAGATGAAGCCACCTGGGAACGAGAGGATGATCTACGCAAGGACCACCGACACCTATTCTCTAGCCAAACCGAATCTCGAGGGCGAGATTCATTCTAAGGGGGTTAGGTTTGTAACATCCCAAATTTTCAATTTGGAATGTTATACATAGATCATATTGCATAGCATGTTTTTATTTCTTTTGTGTGTTGCAATCCTCGAAAATTCTAAGCAACTCAAGGACCCACGGAGAGAGTTGAGGATTTTACCGTTTTCGTATTTGAGTTTTTTCAAATACCGGTACGGGGATCACCTTGGTTTTAATTATTTTTCTCTCCAAAAAATATTTCTTTATAAAATATATGAGCGGAGATAATATGACTTCTCCAAAATAAAAGAAATATTGGAGGAAAAATGTTAAAATCAACTTTTGGTATTTTATTCGGATTTATTTGCGATTTTACTTGCATAGAAAAAATGTGCGTTTTTTAAAATTGCATTTAGGTCCGAGAAAAATGTTCACTTTGTCCTAATATTATTAGAGGACGGTGAAAATTTATTTCGGAATTTTTTGAATCCGTTTAGTTTTTTTTCACCTATTTTAGTACGTCGGGACTATTTAAAAAAAAGGTGCACCGACCTACCGGGTCGTGTCCGGCTAGGACACTGTGCCCAAGGCCCCTTTAAAAGCCCAGCCGCCGCCGCCCCAGCCCACCTCGTCGCACCGCCCCAGCCTTCCCTAACCCTAGCCGCCGCCGCCTCGATCCGTGCGCCACCGCCACCGCGAATCACCGCCGCCGTCGCTGCTCGCCGCCGCCGCCTCACCCCGCCACCTCGCGCGCCACCACCCGCCGCGCCGGACGCAGCCACCGTCGCCACCGCCGGACCCGCCCGCCGTCACCGAAGCCGCCACCGCCGAACCGCCGCCGCCGCCAGTTTTTTTTAGAAAACAGATCCGTTTTTTAGAACTCTAGATCCGTTTTTTATAGATCGATTCGGTTTTCCGTCGGTTTAGTTATTTAGCGGACGTTTGTTCGTTCGTTTGTTTCAACTAACGCTTTTTGTCATTTAGTTACAAACAGCGAACGTTCATTCGTTAGCCTGTTCGTCCATTTTTCTTTTTCAGTGTTTTTCCATGATTATTTTCGATCGTGATTTCTGCCCTGATTTTCTTTTTAGTTTTTCTTTTCGCTCGTAAGTCGGAATCAGGCGATTGAAGCGCCCAGATCTTCATCTCGAAGCCCTCTTCCCGTTTAACCAACTTGAACAAGGTTTTGCTACTATAAAATTTGACTTTAGATCAATCTAGTAAACATATCTTGTTTCTTTCGCCGTTTGAGTCTCGTTGCTCCGTTTGAGTTGATTCTTTTTGCAAACCCGAGTTCTTAAGTTGAACTTTCTGGTTAGATCTTTTTATTTGGAGTTTTACATGTGCATCTTTGTTTGATTGCTTATGTATGCTATTGTTTGCTTACGATAGAATTCCCGGAGTGCGAAGCGTGCTACTACAAGTCCCTAGGTTTTGCGAATCATCAGCAAGGCAAGTAACACTTTGACCATACCCTTTTATTACCCAGTTTTTATGCATTAGATCAAACCCTCACACATTGCATGAGTAGGATCTCTTAACTTGTGGGTCTGGGAAGTAGATTGAGGTAGAACCTATTACCTACATTATTTTCAAACCCCTGGGAGTTACCTCTGCGTTATGCTTAGGTTGCTATACTATGCTCGTAGACGTGGATTGGGTTTGAGAGTATCCATGATAAATGTGAGTTGTTAATTAATGGTTCTACTTAAGGTGGCTACTTGAATACACATCTGGGTGGATTGGTTGCAGGGCACCTAGAGAATCCAGTGTTGTCCTAGGAAATCCCGGAGGAAACGTGTGATTATCCTATGGAATGACACCCAGGCTCAAAGGGATAATAAAACTATTCATGCTAGAAACTTCCGTGTGCAACCACAATGCCATTATGGGCTCTAGCATAGTATGAGTAAGTTGTGTGAGCTCTTTCAGTGGTGGACTAGCAGATGTAGGGGAAAGTAGGTGTACGGGTCCACCCGAGGTAAAGAGCAAATGCTTCTGAAAGACTGTGTCTCGGTCATCCTTTTCTCAAACACCATGCAGTGCGAGAAATCCAATGGAGGAGATCGAGTCTTATGGGGAAAAGTGTGCAAATATCTGCAGAGTGTACAAACTAATCATGATTAGTCGTGTCCTCGGTTATGGACATCTTGAGTATCTGGTATTTGAATTATTGATTGATCTCATCACTCTAAAATTAATTCATTGGGTTAATGATGACTACTTTAATTGGGATTGAGTTGGAGGAACCTTCTCAATTATGTTTGAACCACCATGATAGTTACAATAAAAGTTATTCCTTTATTGTAGGGAAAAATTGGCTTTACGCAAAAACTTTAACCTTAGAGCCTCCACCAGCCAAATATGCATATAGTGTTAGCCTTTTGATGTAGGGTGGAACCCTAATCAGCGGATCTTTCACGTTTGGAGAGTATCCCACGACAAACACGAAGAACACAAGGCGGAAACGAGGGAAAACACGAGGGGAAAACACTCAAATCAACACAAAGATAGTCACACAGGTGCTAGATCCATGATACACATAGAGATACACGGTCCATAGTCAACGATGGTGATACAAAGATAGTCTTCTCCCGGAGGAGGTCTTGATATCCCTTGGGATCTTCTCCGATGTGGAGGTCCTGAATCCGAGGTGGATCTTCTCCGTAGAGGCGCACGGTCTCGTGGGAGAAATCCACACAAGTCTGAAATGAGCTATGTCTCAGCTAACCCTAAACGGAATGGGGAAAGGAGTATATATAGTGTACGGGGCGAGAGGGTACACGGGCCTCGGCCCAAGTGTTGCGCGCAGGCAAATCAGGGGCCGGACGTCCGGGCGTCGGGCCGGATGTCCGGGGCTTCGCGGGGCGCCGGATGTCCGGGGCGAAGGGCCGGATGTCCGGGCTGGAGCGGTCTGGTCTCGGGTGCTCTCTGGACAGAGGCGCCGGATTTCCGGGTCCGAGGCCGGATGTTCGGGCCATGCTTGGCCGGATGTCCGGGCCCTGGCCGGATGTCCGGGCCCTGTAGCTTCGGCTGCTGCTGGCCTTCTGTAGATGATTGCCCAGGGGCCGAATGTCCGGGCCATGGGGCCGGATGTCTGGGGCCTGGAGCTTCCTTCTGCCCTTTTTGATGCATCACCTCGTCCGTGAACTTGGGGACTTGTCCATCTTCACGCCCTTCTCCAATGTGGTCTTCTCCACACCTGAGCACACAGAGCACATCCGTTTGAGGTAGCAACCATGTCCCGCAAGATTCGTATGGAAGTAGGGCTAGGAGTGACGTCACCTCGGTCTCGAGAGCTCTAGCACGATCACGTGTCATTGGTCCTTGAGGCACTTGAGGGGGTGAAGGAGGGTCCATGGGGATGACCTTGGGATGCTCCGCATCACCTTTATTCTGTAACTTGCTCTACTGTGTTATCTTGCTAGCATATTCCATGTGCTGACCCGTTTCGGGCTGCAAAATGTTACGTTGCAGACTTTTCAGAAGAAGAGTAAGGTGTGCTAGGTCGTTTGTCATGCACTCAACTATGTTGTTGGAGTTGATGGACTCACTTATCTTCCAAGCCTTCCGTTGTTATTTTGTTAGATGGCCTTATGCCATATACTTTTGTAATAAGTTCTCTTTTGAGACATTTGATGTAATAAGTGCGTGATTGCCACTCTGTTATAAATCCTTCAAGTACTGTGTGTGTCAGCATTACCGATCCAGGGATGACACAGAACACGGGGACTTTGGTCCATTCGGATCGTGGTCGCTACACAATTCTTTGTGGGATCAATTCATCTTTATCATTAGGAACAATAGTAATACCTCTCTTCTTAGGAACACAATGGACAGGACTTACCCACTGACTATCAGCAACATGATAAATTATACCTGCCTCTAGAAGCTTTAGTATTTCTTTCCTTACCACTTCTTTCATCTTAGGATTTAACCGTCGTTGGTGATCAACAACCGGTTTAGCATCTTTCTCCAATTTTATTTTGTGTTGGCATAGAGTGGGACTAATGCCCTTAAGAACATCAAGAGTATATTCAATATCAGCACAGTGCTTCTTCAGAGTTTCCAATAATTTATCTTCTTCCTGCTCTGAAAGGTTAGCACTAATAATAACAGGATATATCTTCTTTTCATCAAGATAAGCATATTTAAGAGTATCAGATAATGGTTTAAGCTCAAACACGGGATCACCCTTGGGTGGAGGAGGATCTCCTAGGATTTCAACAGGCAAGTTGTGTTTCAATAAAGGTCCCTGTTTAAAGAATACTTCATCTATTTCCCTTCTCTCATTCATAGACATATCATTTTCATGGTCTAGCAAATATTGTTCTAAAGGATCATTAGGAGGCACGACAATAGAAGTAAGACCAATAATTTCATCCTTACTAGGCAATTCTTTATCATGGGGTTTTCTACGAAATTTAGCAAAGTTAAAATCATGAGACATATCCCCTAATCCAATAGTAACAACATCTTTTTAGCAAATTTAACAGTATTCAAGAAGGGTCTACCAAATATAATGGGACAAAAATCATCTTGTGGGGAACCAAGAACAAGAAAATCAGTAGGATATTTGACTTTCCCACACAAGACTTCAACATCTCTTACAATCCCAACTGGTGAAATAGTATCTCTATTAGCAAGCTTAATTATAACATCAATACCTTCTAACTCAGCAGGTGCAATATCATGCATAATTTATTCGTATAAAGAATGAGGTATTGCACTCGCACTAGCACCCATGTCACATAAACCATGATGGCAATGATCTCCTATTTTAATAGAAATAACAGGCATGCCTACAATAGGTCTATGTTTATTTTTAGTATCGGGTCTAGCAATTCTAGCAGCTTCGTTACAGAAGTAAATAACATGCCCATCAATGTTATCGACCAAGATATCCTTAACCATAGAAATACCATGTTCAACTTTAATTTGCTCAGAGGGTGTAGGTGTTCTAGCATGACTTTTTTGACCATAGTTGAAGCTTTAGCATGATCCTTTATTCTAGCAGGGAAGGGTGGTTTCTCAATATAAGCGGTAGGAACAATGGGATCAACATTATAAGTGATAGTATTTTCTTCGACTTTAATAGGTTCAACTACTTTTACTTCAATGGGAGGATGATATTTAAACCACTTCTCCTTAGGGAGATCAACATGAGTAGCAAATGATTCACAGAAGGAAGCTACCATCTCAGAGTCAAGTCCATATTTAGTGCTAAATTCACGAAAAACATCGGTATCCATAAAAGATTCAACACAATCAAACTTAGGTGTTATACCTGACTCCTTACCTTCGTTGAGTTCCCAATCTTCAGAGTTGCGTTTAATTATTTCCAATAAATCCCATTTGAATTCAACAATCTTCATCATAAAAGAACCAGTACAAGAAGTATCGAGCATGGAGCGATTATTGAGAGAAAGTCGAGCATATTTTTTTGAATAATAATTTCTCTTGAGAGCTCATGATTGGGGCATGAATATAATATGGATTTAAGCATCCCCCAAGCTTGAGAGATATTTTCTCCTTCACGCCAAAAATTATATATATAATTACGATCACGATGAACCAGATGCATAGGATAAAACTTCTGATGAAATTCCAATTTCAGTCGGTTGTAGTTCCATGATCCCATATCATCACATAGCCTAAACCATGTCAATGCCTTTCCCTTCAAAGATAAAGGGAAGACCTTCTTCTTGATAACATCCTCGGGCATACCTGCAAGCTTAAATAATCCACAAACTTCATCCACAAAGATTAGGTGCAAATCGGGGTGCAATGTTCCATCTCCTGTAAAAGGATTAGCTAGCAGTTTCTCTATCATACCCAAAGGAATTTCAGAGTAAACATTTTCAGTAGGTTCATCAGGTTGAGGAGCAACTCTTTGCTCTACTGGTCGGGGTGAAGATACCCCAAACAAGACCCTCAAAGGATTATGTTCCATAGTAACAAGTGAGAGTAAATTTCAGCTCACTATATAACTTTTTCCTTACCAAATTCCACTTACCAAAGGCGCTTCACTCACCGGCAACGGCGCCAGAAAAGAGTCTTGATGACCCACAAGTATAGGGGATATATCGTAGTCCTTTCGATAAGTAAGAGTGTCGAACCCAACGAGGAGCAGAAGGAAATGATAGGCAGTTTTCGGTAAGGTATTCTCTGCAAGCACTAAAATTATCGGTAAGAGACAGTTTTGTGATAAGGTAATTTGTAACAAGTAACAAGTAATAAAAGTAAATAAGGTGTATCAAGATGGCCCAGTCCTTTTTGTAGAAAAGGACAAGCCTGAACAAACTCTTATATAAAGCAAAGTGCTCCCGAGGACACATGGGAATTATCGTCAAGCTAGTTTTCATCACGCTCATAAGATTCGCGTTCGTTACTTTGATAATTTGATATGTGGGTGGACCAGTGCTTGAGTACTTCCCTTCATTGGACAAGCATCCCACTTATGATTAACCCCTATTGCAAGCATCCGCAACTACAAAAGAAGTATTAAGGTAAACCTAACCATAGCATGAAACATATGGATCCAAATCAACCCCTTACGAAGCAACGCATAAACTAGGGTTTAAGCTTTTGTCACTCTAGCAACCCATCATCTACTTATTACTTCCCAATGCCTTCCTCTAGGCCCAAACAATGGTGAAGTGTCATGTAGTCGACGTTCACATAACACCACTAGAGGAAAGACAACATACATCTCATCAAAATATCAAAGGAATACCAAATTCACATGACTACTTATAGCAAGACTTCTCCCATGTCCTTAGGAACAAACGTAACTACTCACAAATTGTACTCATGTTCATAGTCACAGGGGTATTAATATGCATAAAGGATCTGAACATATGATCTTCCATCGAATAAACCAACTAGCATGAACAACAAGGAGTAATCAACACTACTAGCAACCCACAAGTACCAATCTGAGGTTTTGAGACAAAGATCGGATACAAGAGATGAACTAGGGTTTGAGAGGAGATGGTGCTGGTGAAGATGTAGATGGAGATTGACCCCCTGCCAATGAGAGGATCGATGGTGATGACGATGGTGATGATTTCCCCCTCCCGGAGGGATGTTTCCCCGGTAGAACATCTCCGACGGAGCCCTAGATGGGTTCCGCCAAGGTTCCGCCTTGAGACGGCGGTGCCTCGTCCCGAAAGCTTCCTTCTGATTTTTTCTAGGGCAAAAGACACCTTATACCATAAGATGGGCAATGGGGGGCTTCCAGGTGACCCATGAGGCAGGGGGCGCGCCCCCCACCCTCGTGGACGGTGGGTGGCCCCCCTCTGGTGCTTTCTTCGCACAATAATTTTAATATATTCCAAAACTGACTTTCATGGAGTTTCATGACTTTTTGAGTTGTGCAGAATAGGTCTCTAATATTTGCTCCTTTTCCAGCCTAGAATTCCAGCTGCCGGCATTCTCCCTCTTCATGTAAACCTTGCAAAATAAGAGAGAAAAGGCATCAGTATTGTGACATAATGTGTAATAATAGCCCATAATGCAATAAATATCGATATAAAAGCATGATGCAAAATGGACGTATCACCGCGTAACTCTCGCCGGTGCATAAACTTTATTATACCTTCCTCAAAGCATCCACCATACCTACCTATTATGGAATTTCCATAGTCATCCCGAGTTATATTGCCATGCACTTCCATCATATAGTTGACTTGAGAATTCATTTTCATATTGCTTTGCATGATCCTAAGACAGCTAGCACAATATTTTCATGGCTTGTCCATTTTTTGATATCTTTGCTATGCTAGATCATTTCACATCATGTTACACTGCCAGCGGCATTCATTTAGAGTCATACTATGTCATAGGTATCGAGTTGTAATTTCTATTTCTTTTGAGTTATAAGTAATAGAAGTGTGATGATCATCATTAGAGCATGTCCCAATGAGGAAAGGATGATGGAGACAACGATTCCCCCACAAGTCGGGATGAGACTCCGTATTTTAAAAATAATAAAAGAAGCCAAAGAAGCCCAAATAAAAAAATGGCCAAAGAAGCCCACCAAAAACAGAAAATATATAAAAAAATGAGAAAAAAAATGAAAGGAAAAGAAAAGGGGCATGCAAATACCACGCTTGTGCTTCAAATTAGCACCATGTTTTTCATATAGAGAGTCTCCTATGTTGTCACTTTCATATACTAGTGGGAATTTTCCGTAGTAGAGTCTGATGCATACCCACTTAGTTTCATATTGAGCTTTCATACACTTATAGCTCTTAGTTGCATCTGTTGCATGTCAATCCCTACTCCTCACATTGATATCGATTGATGGAGATCTCCATTGTCCATTAGTTTGCCTAGTTGATGTGAGACTTTTTTCCCTTCTTTTGTCTACTACCACCGCATTCTATTCCACCTATATTGCAATATCCATGGCTCGCGCTCATGTATTGCGTGAGAGTTGAAAATGTTGAAGCGCGTTAAAAAATATGAACCAATTGCTTGGCTGACACCGGGTAGTATATGATTTATACTTTGAGCTGGGAAGACAGAGCATGACAAGACTATATGATTTTGTAGGGATAACGTTCTTTAGCATTTTATATTCTGAAAGACATGGTTGTTTGTTGGGATGCCCAAGTATTGATGTCCTTATGTCAAATTATAGACTATTTCTTTGAATCACTCATGTCTTAATATTCATGCCATGACTAGATATATGATCAAGTTTATGCTAGGTAGCATTCCACATCAAAAAATTATCTTTTTTATCATTTACCTACTCGAGGACGAGCATGAATTAAGCTTGGGGATGCTGATACGTCTCCGTCGTATCTATAATTTCTAATTGTTTCATGCCAATATTATACAAGTTTTACATACTTTTGGCAACTTTTTATATGATTTATTGGACTAACCTATTGATCCAGTGCCAAGTGCCAGTTCCTGTTTTTGCATGTTTTTGTATCGTGGAGTATCCATATCAAATGAAGTCCAAATGCAATAAAATTTCACGAAGAATTATTTTGGAATATAAGTGATTTTTGGGAGGTGGAAGCTATGTAAACGGGGGGCCATAGGCCCCACAACCCACCAGGGCGCGCCCAGGTGTCTTATGCCCACCTGGAATGTCGGTTGGAGCTGTACTTCGGGCGCAAGGAAGCTTATATCCGGAAAAAAAATCGTGTAGAAATCTCTGCGCAGTAGGAGTTACGGATCTCCGGGAATATAAGAAACGGTTTTCGGCCAGGTCTGGAGACGCGAAACAGAGAGAGACAGAGAGACAGATCAAATCTCGGAGGGGCTCTCGCCCCTCCCATGCCATGGAGACCAAGGACCACAGGGGGAACCCTTCTCCCACCTAGGGAGGAGGCCAAGGAAGAAGAATAAGGAGGGGGCTCTCTCCCACTCGCTTCCAGTGGCGCCGGAGTGCCACCGGGGCAACGATCGGGACGGCGATCTACATCAACAATCTTGCTACTATCCACAGCAACTCTCTCTCCCCCTCATTGCAACGGTGTAACACCTCTTTGCCCCGTTGTAATCTCTACTTAAACATGGTGCTCAACTCCATATATTATTTCCCAATGATCTATGGTTATCCTATGATGTTTGAGTAGATCCGCTTTGTCATGTGGGTTAATTGTGATCTTGGTTGGTATGATTGTATATTTTATTTATGGTGCTGTCCTACGGTGCCCTTCGCTCTCGTGCAACCATGAGGGGCCCCCGCTGTAGGGTGTTGCAATATGTTCATGGTTCGTTTACAGTGGTTTGCAATAGTGACAGAAACTTAAACCCGAGTAAGGGGGTAAGATGTATGAGAGTAAAGAGGACTTGATACTTAATGCTATGGTTAGGTTTCACGACCTTAATGATCTTTAGTAGTTGCGGATGCTTCCTAGAGTTCCAATCATAAGTGCATATGATCCAAGTAGAGAAAGTATGTTAGCTCATGCCTCTCCCTCATATAAAATTGCAAGAATGATTACCGATACATGTTATCGATTACCTAGGGACAAATAAATTTCTTGTTAACAAAATTTATCCAC
Source organism: Secale cereale (assembly GCA_902687465.1). Lineage (NCBI taxonomy): Eukaryota > Viridiplantae > Streptophyta > Magnoliopsida > Poales > Poaceae > Secale > Secale cereale. The sequence continues at coordinate 547,055,139 of LR738714.1, forward strand.
TTTTATTATCTTGCGAAGTACTTCTAACTTTATTATTGCAAAGTAGTTCTAGCATCACACCTACATAACAGTTTCATACTTGTTTCCGGTAAAGCAAACGTTAAGCGTGCGTAGAGTTGTATCGGTGATCGATAGAACTTGAGGGAATATTTGTTCTACCTTTAGCTCCTCGTTGGGTTCGACACTCTTACTTATCAAAAAAGGCTACAGACGATCCCCTATACTTGTGGGTTATCATTCTCACACAAAGCCTGTTGTACCTTATCATTTCCACAATTTATATCACTAAATATAAGCTATGGAAACACTAAGACAAGCAAACTAAACATTGAAAATGGAATCTACCAAAAATAGAACAGTCTGTAAAGATCTAAATTTTTATCCAAGTTGTGCACCTCTGAAAATTCTAAAAAATTAGGACCATGTGCAAAATTTCTTCAATCATGTGTACAAAATTCGGAAGCTTATCACGTTCCACTGAATCACAGAAATTCCAGCACTGGACCAAATGTTTCTGTTTTTGCACAGAATCAAGTCAACTATTATCCACACTATCTATAAAACATGATTAATACAGTAGCTAAATCACGTGGACACACAAAAACAGTAAGTATAAATATTGGGTTGACTCCAAACAAGCGCTTTTCTTTAATGCCTTTTAGCTAGGCATGATGATTTCAATGATGCTCACGTAAAGATAGGAATTGAAACATAAAAGGGAGCATCATGAATCACATTGCAAACACACTTTAGTGTAACCCACTTCCTATGTGTAGGGATTTTGTGAGAAAGCAATTTATGAGAACAAGAATCAACTAGCATAGGAAGTCAAAACAAGCAATACTTCACAACTTTCAACATAAAGAGAGCAAACTTGATATTATTGCGAAGCCCACAAGCATATGTTCCTCTCTCATAATAATTTTCAGTAGCATCATGAATTAATTCAACAATATAGCTATCACATAAAGCATTATTTTCATGATGCATAAGCATATAAAATTTTCTACTCTCCACATAAACAGATTTATTCTCATAAATAGTAGTGAGAGCAAACTCAACAAAATAACTATCATGAGACACTTGATTGGCATAATCAGTTTGAGCATTGAAATTATGATGACAAGTTTCATGGTTATCATTATTCTCTATAGCATACATGTCATCATCATAATCATCATAAGTAGGAGGCATGCTACCATTATAACAAATTTGCACATCAAATCTTGGGGGGGGGGGGCTAAAAATATCATCTTCATCAAACATAGCATCCCCAAGTTTATGGCTTGGCATATCATTAGCATCATGGATATTCAAAGAATTCATACTAACAACATTGCAATCATTCCCATCATTCATAGATTTAGTGCCAAACATTTTATTGACTTCTTCTTCTAACACTTTGGCACAATTTCCTTTTCCATCATTTTCACGAAAGACATTATAAAGATGAATAATATGAGGCAATCTCAATTCCATTTTTTGTAGTTTTCTATTATAAACCAGACTAGTGATAAAACAAGAAACTAAAAGATTCAATTGCAATATCTAAAGACATACCTTCAATAACTCACCTCCCCGGCAACGGCGCCAGAAAAGAGCTTGATGTCTACTACACAACCTTCTTCTTGTAGACTCGTGTTGGGCCTCCAAGCGCAGAGTTTTGTAGGACAGTAGCAATTCTCCCTCAAGTGGATGAACTAAGGTTTATCAATCCGTGGGAGGCGTAGGATGAATATGGTCTCTCTCAAATAACCCTGCAACCAAATAACAAAGAGTCTCTTGTGTCCCCAATACACCCAATACAATGCTAAATTGTATAGGTGCACTAGTTCGGCGAAGAGATGGTGATACAAGTGTAATATTGATAGTAGATATAGGTTTTTGTAATCCGAAAATATAAAAACAGCAAGGTAACTAGTAGGAAACATGAGTAAAAACGGTATTTCAATGCTTGAAAACGAGGCATATGGTTCATACTTTCGCTAGTGCAAAATCTCGTAACATTGATAACATAATTGGATCATATAACAATCCCTCAACGTACAACAAAGAATCACTCCAAAGTTCCTGTCGCGGAGAACTTAGGATAAAATTGCTTGTAGGGTACGAAACCACCTCAAAGTTATTCCTTCTTATCTATCTATTGGGCTATTCCTATAAGTGTCACAAACAACCCTAGAGTTCGTACTAAAATAACACCACATTACACATATCAATCCACCCTAATGTCACCTAGATACTCCAATTGTTGGGGAACGTAGCAGAATTCAAAAAAAATTCTACGCTTCACCAAGATCAATCTAAGGAGTCATCTAGCAACGAGGGAGAAAGGAGTGCATCTACATACCCTTGTAGATCGCGAGCGGAAGCGTTCAAGAGAACGTGGATGATGGAGTCGTACTCATCGTGATCCAAATCACCAATGATCCCAGCGTCGAACGGACGGCACCTCCGCGTTCAACACACGTACGGTGCAGCGACGTCTCCTCCTTCTTGATCCAGCAAGGGGGAAGGAGAGGTTGATGGAGATCCAGCAGCACGACGGCGTGGTGGTGGATGCAACGGTATTTCTGCACGGTTTCGCTAAGCGCTGCGGGAGGAGCGAGAGGTGTAACGGGAGGGAGAGGGAGGCGTCGGGAGCAAGGGTGCGGCTGCCCTCCCTCCCCCCCCCCACTATATATAGGGACCCTGGGGGGGCGCCGGCCCTAGGAGATCCAATCTCCTAGGGGGCAGCGGCCTAGGGGGGAACTTGCCCCCCAAGGCATGTGGGGCGCCCCCACCCCTAGGGTTCCCAACCCTAGGCGCGGGGGGGAAGCCCAAGGGGGGCGCACCAGCCCACTATGGGCTGGTTCCCTTCCCCCTTCGGCCCATGGTGCCCTCCGGGATAGGTGGCCCCACCCGGTGGACCCCCGGGACCCTTCCGGTGGTCCTGGTACAATACCGGTGACCCTCGAAACTCTCCCGATGGCCGAAATAGGACTTACTATATATAATTCTTTACCTCCGGACCATTCTGGAACTCCTTGTGACGTCCGGGATTTCATCCGGGACTCCGAACAACATTCGGGTTACCGTGTGCATATATCTCTACAACCCTAGCGTCACCGAACCTTAAGTGTGTAGACCCTACGAGTTCGGGAGACACGTAGACATGATCGAGACGACTCTCCGGTCAATAACCAACAGCGGAATCTGGATACCCATGTTGGTTCCTACATGTTCCTCGATGATCTCATGGGATGAACCACGGTGTCAAGGATTCAATCAATCCCGTATACAATTCCCTTTGTCTATCGGTATAGTACTTGCCCGAGATTCGATCGTCGGTATACCGATACCTTGTTCAATCTCGTCATGGCAAGTCTCTTTACTCATTCCGTAATACATCATCCCGTGACCAACTCCTTAGTCACATTGAGCTCATTGTGATGATGTCTTACCGAGTGGGCCTAGAGATACCTCTCCGTCATACGGAGTGACAAATCCCAGTCTCGGTTCGTGCCAACTCAACAGATACTTTCGGAGATACCCGTTGTGTACCTTTATAGCCACCCAGTTACGTTGTGACGTTTGGCACACCCAAAGTATTCCTACGGTATCCGGGAGTTGCACAACCTCATGGTCTAAGGAAAAAATACTTTGACATTGGAAAAGCTTTAGCATTACGAACTACACGATCTTGTGCTAGGCTTAGGATTGGGTATTGTCCATCACATCATTCTCCTAATGATGTGATCCCGTTATCAATGAGATCCAATGTCCATGGTCAGGAAACCGTAACCATCTGTTGATCAACGAGCTAGTAACTAGAGGTTTACCAGGGACACGTTGTGGTCTATGTATTCACACATGTATCACTGTTTCCGGATAATACAATTCAAGCATGAATAATAGACAATTATCATGAACAAGGAAATATAATAATAACCATTTTATTATTGCCTCTAGGGCATATTTCCAACAGTCTCCCACTTGCACTAGAGTCAATAATCTAGTTACATTATGATGAATCGAACACCCATAGAGTTCTGGTGTTGATCGTGTTTTGCCGTGGAAGAGGTTTAGTCAACGGATCTGTGACATTCAGATCCGTATGCACTTTACAAATATCTATGTCTCCATATTGAACATAATTCCGGATGGAGTTGAAACGGCGCTTGATGTGCTTTGTCTTCTTGTGAAACCTGGGCTCCTTGGCAATGGCAATAGCTCCCGTGTTGTCACATAAGAGAGTCATCAGGCCCGACGCGCTTGGAATAACTCCTAGGTTGGTGATGAACTCCTTCATCCAGACTCCTTCCTGCGCTGCCTCGCAAGCAGCTATGTACTCTGCTTCACATGTAGAATGTGCCACGACGCTCTGCTTGCAACTGCACCAGCTGACTGCCCCACCATTCAAAATATACATGTATCCGGTTTGTGACTAGGAGTCATCCAGATCTGTGTCGAAGCTAGCATCGACGTAACCCTTTACGACGAGCTCTTCGTCACCTCCATAAACGAGAAACATATCCTTAGTCCTTTTCAGGTACTTCAAGATGTTCTTGACAGCTGTCCAGTGCTCCATACCGGGATCACTTTGGTACCTCCCCACCAAACTTATGGCAAGGTTCACATCAGGTCTCGTACACAGCATGGCATACATAATAGAACCTATGGCTGAGGCATAGGGGATGACACTCATCTTTTCTCTATCTTCTGCCGTGGTCGGGGATTGAGCCGTGCTCAATCTCATACCTTGCAATACAGGCAAGAACCCTTTCTTGGACTGATCCATATTGAACTTCTTCAATATCTTATCAAGGTATGTGCTTTTTGAAAAACCAATGAGGCGTCTTGATCTATCTCTATAGATCTTGATGCCTAATATGTAAGCAGCTTCTCCAAGGTCCTTCATTGAAAAACTCTTATTCAAGTAGGCCTTTATGCTCTCCAAGAATTCTACATCATTTCCCATCAGCAATATATCACCCACATATAATATGAGAAATGCTACAGAGCTCCCACTCACTTTCTTGTAAATACAGGCTTCTCCCCAAGTCTGTATAAACCCAAAAGCTTTGATCACATCATTAAAGCGAATATTCCAACTCCGAGATGCTTGCACCAGCCCATAGATTGAGCGCTGGAGCTTGCATACCTTGTTAGCATTCTCAGGATCGACAAAACCTTCCGGTTGCATCATATACAATTCTTCCTTGAGGAAGCCATTAAGGAATGCCGTTTTGACGTCCATTTGCCATATCTCATAATCATAGAATGCGGCAATTGCTAACATGATTCGGACGAACTTCAGCATCGCTACGGGAGAGAAAGTCTCGTTGTAGTCAATCCCTTGAACTTGTCGATAACCTTTAGCGACAAGTCAAGCCTTATAGATGGTCACATTACCATCCGCGTCAGTCTTCTTCTTAAATATCCATTTATTTTCTATGGCGTGCCGATCATCGGGCAAGTCCACCAAAGTCCATACTTTGTTTTCATACATGGATCCTATCTCGGATTTCATGGCTTCAAGCCATTTGTTGGAATCTGGGCCCGCCATCGCTTCTTCATAGTTCGAAGGTTCACCGTTGTCTAACAACATGATTTCCATGACAGGGTTGCCGTCCCACTCTCGTGCGGAACGTGTCCTTGTGGACCTTCGAAGTTCAGAAGTAACTTGATCTGAAGCTTCATGGTCATCATCATTAACTTCCTCCATAGTCGGTGCAGGCACCTCAGGAACAACTTCCTGCGTTGTGCTACTTTCTGGTTCGGAAGGGGTGACTGTCACCTCATCAAGTTCCACTTTCCTCCCACTCACTTCTTTCGAGAGAAACTCTTTCTCCAGAAAGGATCCATTCTTGGCAACGAAGACCTTGCCTTCGGATCTGAGGTAGAAGGTGTACCCAATAGTTTCCTTTGGGTATCCTATGAAGACGCATTTTTTCGATTTGGGTTTGAGCTTTTCAAGTTGAAGTTTCTTGACATAAGCATCGCAACCCCAAACTTTCAGAAACGACAGCTTAGGTTTCTTGCCAAACCAAAGTTCATACGGTGTCGTCTCAACGGATTTAGACATAGCCCTATTTAAAGTGAATGCGCCAGTCTCTAAAGCATAACCCCAAAATGATAGCGGTAAGTCGGTAAGAGACATCATAGATCGCACCATGTCCAACAGAGTACGATTACGACGTTCGGACACACCATTACGCTGAGGTGTTCCAGGCGGTGTCAATTGCGAAACAATTCCACAGTTCCTTAGGTGCGTGCCAAATTCGTGACTTAAATATTCTCCTCCACGATCCGATCGTAAGAACTTTATTATTCTGTCACATTGAATCTTAACCTCATCCTGAAATTCCTTGAACTTTTCAAAGGTCTCAGACTTGTGTTTCATCAAGTAGATTTACCCATATCTAGTTAAGTCATCTGTGAGGGTGAGAACATAACGGTAGCCTCCGCGAGCTTCAACACTCATTGGACCACACACATCAGTATGTATGATTTCCAATAAGTTGGTCGCTCGCTCCATTGTTCCGGAGAATGGAGTCTTGGTCATCTTTCCCAAGAGGCATGGTTCGCACGTGTCAAATGATTCATAATCAAGAGACTCCAAAAGTCCATCTACATGGAGCTTCTTCATACGTTTGACACCAATATGACCAAGGCGGCAATGCCACAAGTATGTGGGACTATCATTATCAACCTTACATCTTTTGGCATTCACACTATGAATATGTGTAACATCATGTTCGACATTCATCAAGAATAAACCATTGACCAGCGAGGCATGACAAACATATCTCTCATATAAATAGAACAACCATTATTCTCGGATTTAAATGAGTAGCCATCTCGCATTAAACGAGATCCAGATACAATGTTCATGCTCAAAGCTGGTACTAAATAACAATTATTAAGGTTTAAAACTAATCCCGAGGGTAGATGTAGAGGTAGCGTGCCGACGGCGATCACATCGACCTTGGAACCATTCTCGACGCGCATCGTCACCTCGTCCTTCGCCAGTCTCGCTTATTCCGCAGCTCCTGCTTTGACTTACAAATGTGAGCAGCTGCACCGGTATCAAATACCCAGGAGCTACTACGAGCGCTGGTTAGGTACACATCAATGACATGTATATCACATATACCTTTGACGTTGTCGGCCTTCTTATCTGCTAAGTATTTTGGGCAGTTCCGCTTCGAGTGACCCGTTCCCTTGCAATAAAAGCACTCAGTCTCAGGCTTGGGTCCATTCTTTGGCTTCTTCCCGGCAACTGGCTTACTGGGCACGACAACTCCTTTGTTGTCCTTCTTGAAGTTCTTCTTACCCTTGCCTTTCTTGAACTTAGTGGTTTTAATTTTATTCACCATCAACACTTGATGTTCTTTCTTGATCTCCACCTCCGCTGATTTTAGCATTGAATACACCACGGGAATGGACTTCCCCATCCCTTGCATATTGAAGTTTATCATGAAGCTCTTGTAGCTAGGTGGGAGCGACTGAATGATTCTGTCAACGACCGCTTCGTCTGGGAGATTCATTCCCAACTGAGACAAGAGATTGTGCAACCCAGACAATTTGAGTATGTGCTCACTGACAGAACCACTCTCCTCCATCTTACAACTGTAGAATACGTCGGAGACGTCATATCTCTCGACTCGGGCATGAGCTTGGAAAACCATTTTCAGCTCTTGGAACATCTCATATGCTCCGTGGTGCTCAAAACGCTTTTGGAGCCCCAATTCTAAGCTGTAAAGCATGCCGCACTGAACCAGGGAGTAATCATCACAACGCGACTGCCAAGCATTCATAACGTCTTGGTTTGCCGGGGTGGGAGCGTCACCTAGCGGTGCTTCAAGGACATATGTTTTCTTAGCAGCTATGAGGATGATCCTGAGGTTACGGACCCAATCCGTATAGTTGCTACCATCATCTTTCAGCTTGGATTTCTCTAGGAACGCGTTGAAGTTGAGGGTAACATGAGCGTGAACAATTGGATCTACAAGACATATTGTAAAGATTTTAGACTTTGTTCATGACAATTTAAGTTCATCTAAATAAATTTAATGAACTCCCACTCAGATTGACATCTCTCTAGTCATCTAAGTGATACATGATCCGAATCGACTAGCCCATGTCCGATCATCACGTGAGACGGACTAGTCATCAACGGTGAACATCTTCATGTTGATCGTATCTTCTATACGACTCATGTTCGACCTTTCGGTCTTCCGTGTTCCGAGGCCATGTCTGTACATGCTAGGCTCGTCAAGTGAACCCTAAGTGTATTGCGTGTGTAAATCTGGCTTACACCCGTTGTATGCGAACGTTAGAGCCTATCACACCCGATCATCACGTGGTGTTTCGGAACAACGATCCTTAGCAATGGTGCACAGTTAGGGGAACACAATTCTTGAAATTTTAGTGAGAGATCATCTTATTTACTATCGTCGTTCTAAGCAAATAAGATGCATAAACATGATAAACATCACATGCAATCAAATAGTGACATGATATGGCCAATATCATTTTGCTCCTTTGATCTTCATCTTCGGGGCTCCATGATCATCATCGTCACCGGCATGACACCATGATCTCCATCATCGATCTGCATCATCGTGTCTTCATGAAGTCGTCTCGCCAAACATTACTTCTACTACTATGGCTAACGTTTAGCAATAAAGTAAAGTAATTACATGACGTTATTCAGTGACACGCAGGTCATACAAAAAAATAAGACAACTCCTATGGCTCCTGTTGGTTGTCATACTCATCGACATGCAAGTCGTGATTCCTATTACAAGAACATGATCAATATCATACATCACATATATCATTCATCACATCTTTTGGCCATATCACATCACACGGCACATGCTGCAATAACAAGTTAGACGTCCTCTAATTGTTGTTGCAAGTTTTTACGTGGCTGCTATAGGTTTATAGCAAGAACGTTTCTTACCTACGCCAAAACCACAACGTGATATGCCAATTTCTATTTACCCTTCATAAGCACCCTTTTCATCGAATCCGATCCGACTAAAGTGGGAGAGACAGACACCCGCTAGCCACCTTATGCAACTAGTGCATGTCAGTCGGTGGAACCTGTATCACGTAAGCGTACGTGTAAGGTCGGTCCGGGCCGCTTCATTCCACGATGCCGCCGAATCAAGATAAGACTAGTAGTGGTAAGAGAATTGAACAAATATACGCCCACAACTGCTTTGTGCTCTACTCGTGCAAGATACTACGCAAAGACCTAGCTCAAATGCCACTGTTGGGGAACGTAGCAGAATTCAAAAAAATTCTACGCTTCACCAAGATCAATCTAAGGAGTCATCTAGCAACAAGGGATAAAGGAGTGCATCTACATACCCTTGTAGATCACGAGCGGAAGCGTTCAAGAGAATGTGGATGATGGAGTCGTACTCGTCGTGATCCAAATCACCGATGATCCCAGCGCCGAACGGACGGCACCTCCGCGTTCAACACATGTATGGTGCAGCGACATCTCCTCCTTCTTGATCCAGCAAGGGGGAAGGAGAGGTTGATGGAGATCCAGCAGCACGACGGTGTGGTGGTGGATGCAACGGTATTTCTGCAGGGCTTCGCCAAGCGCTGCGGGAGGAGGGAGAGGTGTAACGGGAGGGAGAGGGAGGCGCCGGGAGCAAGGGTGCGGCTGCCCTCCCTCCCCCCCCCCCCCACTATATATAGGGGACCTGGGGGGCGCCGGCCCTAGGAGATCCAATCTCCTAGGGGGCGGCGGCGTAGGGGGGAACTTGCCCCCCAAGGCATGTGGGGCGCCCCCACCCCTAGGGTTCCCAACCCTAGGCGCAGGGGGGAAGCCCAAGGGGGGCGCACCAGCCCACTATGGGCTGGTTCCCTTCCCCCTTCAGCCCATGGGGCCCTCCGGGATAGGTGGCCCCACCCGGTGGACCCCCGGGACCCTTTCGGTGGTCCCGGTACAATACCGGTGACCCCCGAAACTCTCCCGATGGCCGAAACATGACTTCCTATATATAATTATTTACCTCCGGACCATTCTGGAACTCCTCGTGATGTCCGGGATCTCATCCGGGACTCCGAACAACACTCGTGTTACCATGTGCATATATCTCTACAACCCTAGCGTCACCGAACTTTAAGTGTGTAGACCCTACGGGTTCGGGAGACACGTAGACATGATCGAGATGACTCTCCGGTCAATAACCAACAGCGGGATCTGGATACCCATGTTGGTTCCTACATGTTCCTCGATGATCTCATCGGATGAACCACGGTGTCAAGGATTCAATCAATCCCGTATACAATTCCCTTTGTCTATCGGTATAGTACTTGCCCGAGATTCGATCGTCGGTATACCGATACCTTGTTCAATCTTGTCATGGCAAGTCTCTTTACTCGTTCCATAATACATCATCCCGTGACCAACTCCTTAGTCACATTGATCTCATTATGATGATGTCTTACCGAGTGGGCCCAGAGATACCTCTCCGTCATACGGAGTGACAAATCCCAGTCTCGGTTCGTGCCAACTCAATAGATACTTTCGGAGATACCTGTTGCGTACCTTTATAGCCACCCAGTTACGTTGTGATGGTTGGCACTCCCAAAGTATTCCTACGGTATCCGGGAGTTGCACAACCTCATGGTCTAAGGAAAATATACTTTGACACTGGAAAAGCTTTAGCATTACGAACTACACGATCTTGTGCTAGGCTTAGGATTGGGTCTTGTCCATCACATCATTCTCCTAATGATGTGATCCCGTTATCAATGACATCCAATGTCCATGGTCAGGAAACTGTAACCATCTGTTGATCAACGAGCTAGTAACTAGATTTTTACCAGGGACACGTTGTGGTCTATGTATTCACACATGTATCACTATTTCCGGATAATACAATTCAAGCATGAATAACAGACAATTATCATGAACAAGGAAATATAATAATAACCATTTTATTATTGCCTCTAGGGCATATTTATAACACCAATGTCACCACAAGTATTTGTGGGTCAATTGTACGATATGCATCAGACAATTTCAGATTCATAATATTCAATCCAACACAAAGAACTTCAATAGCATCCCGAGATTTATATCGGAGAAAGGAATATGAAAACGCATACCAACCCCTATGCATAGATTACCCTAATGTCACCGCGGGAATACGCAAGCTGATAACAAAAACATACATCAAGTGGATCAATAGAACATCCCATTGTCACCACGGATATCCCAGCACAAGACATACATCAAGTGCGCACGCATCCAAAGATTCAATCCAACATAACAAAACCTCAAAGGAAAAGTTTCAATTCATCACAAGGTAGAGAGGGAAGAACAGCATAAGATCCCACCATAATATCAAAGCTCGTGGTACATCAAGATCGTGCCAAATCAAGAACAGAAGAGAGAGAGAGAGAGAGAGAGAGAGAGAGAGAGAGAGAGAGAGAGAGAGAGAGAGGGAGAGAGCGAGAGAGAGAGAGAGAGGTAAAAACACATAGCTACTGGTACAAACCCTCAGCCCCGAGGGTGAACTGCTCCCTCCTCATCATGGTGGCCGCCAGGATGATGATGATGGCCTCGGATGATGATTTTCCCCTCCGGTAGGGTGCCGGAACGGGGTACCGATAGGTTTTTTTGTGGCTACAGAGGCTTGCGGCGGTGGAACTTCCAATCCAGGTTTCTTTCTGGAGGTTTCTGTATTTATAGGACTTTTGGCGTCGGTCTCACGTCACGGGGCTTCGGGAGTCCACAAGCCAGGGGGCGCGTCCTAGGGGTCCCACTGGGCTTGTGGCCCTTGGGTGGCTCCCCTCTCGTATCTTCTCGCTCTAGTATTTTTTATATTTTCCAAAAATATTCTCCATAAATTT
>LR738714.1:547073387-547085241 GCA_902687465.1 Secale cereale
CTTCCACTACTACCACTATGAACTCGTACCCCTCCGAGAACGAACGTTCCGAAGGTATAACCCCGAGACGATGACCCGTGTGATGCATGTGTTGTATGAAATTTTTCACTTGTGTGCTCCATGCCCGTTGTGCCCATCTTTTGCCATGCTCCTCGGTTGCCTCGTCGCCGACCCGTGGGAACCCGGTGACGGGATCACCCCCACCTTTCATCTTGTTCGACTCGCTCACTCCACCTTTTCTTTTGCACCGGTCTCTCAACGAGTTACCGGAACCGAGTTGTTGCCGTTGCAGCATTTTCGGATCGTTGCCATGGCACCTTTTCCTTCCACCACGGTGACAATACTTCATATCTTCTTCATGTCAACTTTTAATAAAAATTGCATAAAACTTGATCATGTCATCCGCATCATGTTAACAACAGTATTTGTGTGAATTGTTGTTTGCTCAAATTACTAAACATGCTCATGGGGATTTTTCCGGAATTGTTGTTGTTATTTTCCGGCCTCATTTAAATTGTCTAAATAGGTAGTTTGTTTTTGCTTCACCTCTTGCCATGTCAACAAACATTTAATCTTGTCTTGTAAATAAACGGGAGTCAATTAAATAATTAAAATGTGGTGTTTCGTCAATATGCAACTCGTTGCATATTGAGCTCCACTTAAATTGTAGTCTTGTTTGTGCACTCTGCCATGCCATGCATAATTAAACCGGACATGCATCATACTTGGATGTGCATCGTATGCCATGTTTATGCTTGTGTGTTTACCGAGTTGTTTGCTTCTTTCCGGTTGCTTCTCTTGATAGCTTCGGTTTCGTTCCGGAGTTGTGAGGATTCGCTCGACTGTTGCTCTGTCTACTTCTTGGACCCGTTCTTCTTCCTTGCGGAATCTCAGGCAAGATGATCATACCCTTGGATACCTTTACTACCATTGCTATGCTTAGTTGTCTCGATGCTATCGTTACATGTCGCGCTACCCATCTTTTAAGTCAGCCTCTCCTTGTTGCCATGAAACCTCTAACCTTTTGACACCTTCCTAGCAAAACCACTGTTTGGCTATGTTACCCGCTTGCTCAGCCCCTCTTATAGCGTTGTTAGTTGCAAGTGAAGATGAAGTTCGTTCCAGGAGGGAACTTGTTGTTGGTATATCACAATATCTATAATTATTATTAACACACCTATATACTGGGCATGGGTGGAAGGCTTGGCCTTTTGCTCGGTGTTTTGTTCCACTCATGCCACCTTAGGCACCGATAAACCGACATTATGTTCCTTGATTTTGCGTTCCTTACACGATGGGTGGATGGGGACCCCTTGACAGTTCGTCTTTGAATAAAACTCCTCCAGCAAGGCCCAACATTGGTTTTTAATTTGCTCATAATAACAACTTAATTAATTAATTAAATTTGCATAGGGAGTTAGCGCTACCCGAGGATTCTTCCTACATAGCAGGGGGGGCCAGTGCTGATGGTGTTGGTCCCAAACGGGGGTTCTGCGGGGTCACCACGAGGAAACTCGAGGATTGATATAAACCTGTAGAATCGCCCATCCGGTCGTGGCCTGAGACGAGATACGCGCGGCTACTATCAGGGTGTCAACACACCGGGAGGTCTTGATGGACTTGTTTTACCATTGTCGAAATGTCTTGTGCACAGGGAAGCCGAGCCTGGTCGGATTTCCCTAAGATAAGGGGTGATGATACTATATTTATCACTTCAGCTAATCGTGAGAGCTTGTGATGGGCTAAGTTGGGACACCCCTGCAGGGTTATGATCTTTCGAAAGCCGTTCCCGTGGTTACGTGGCAGATTGGAATTTGTTAATGTCCGGTTGTAGAAAACTTGACAGAGGATCCGAAGTAAAACACACAACTGTGTGAGTAACCGTGACTGTCTCTTTTCACTTTGAGAAGAGAACACGGTGGGGTTATGTTTGATTCGTATGTAGTTTAGGATCTTTAGCGATCACTACTAGTTTGCGACCGTTTGCGTAGATGCTCATCTTATTCTTGTACTCGTAAGTTAGCCACCATATTATGCTTAGCCGCTGCTGCAACCTCACCAATTTGCCTCTTCCTACCCATAAAGCTTTGCTAGTCTTGATACCCATGGTTATGGGATTGATGAGTCCTCGTGGCTCACAGATACTACAACACCAGATGCAGGTTCAGCCGAGATGATGCAGGAGCTGGTTCAAGTACTTCACCGGGAGTTCGATGAAGAGTTTGGCCGTATGCTTGTGACGTTTTTCGACGATCAGTAGTGGTTTCTACTAGGGGCGATTCGGACCTGTGGCTTTATGTTTTGGTATCTTTCTTTTGGATCTTCGCCCGTAGTCGGGTTGTGATGTTTTGGATGATGATTGCTTATGTAATGTATTGTGTGAAGTGGCGAGTGTAAGCCAACTATCTCCTTTTGCAATTTAATCCCTCTTTACATGAGTCGTGCAAAGATACCAAACTTGAGATCATTGCAGAATGGGCTTATACCTTTAAGTCGTGCCTCGACACGTGGGAGGTATAGTCCCATCCTGGGCATTACAAGATAGTTGTAAGCCGGTAGACAGTTATAACCCGACAGACAGTTATAACCCAGCACACACATTGAGACCCGATAGCTTGTGACCCGGCAGGCACGTTGAGTCACGGAGAGTCTCAGAGATGAGAATTTGAAGATGAGTCGTGTGGAGTTAAGACGCCCAGGCAGTAAGAAGCCCACGAAGAGAAACCCAGGGTTGAGAAGCCCGTGAGAAGAAGCCAGAATAGGTTAAGTCTTAATCTGACTTGGACTCTACATGTAACCCGCCCCTTCAACTTCTATAAGGAGGGGCGGGGCACCCAAAGAGGGCCAGGTTTTTACGGGTCACAACAGACAGGTCTTAGAGAGACAGGTCTTAGAGAGACAAAGTAGATGCTCTTGAGATAGAGGTAGCGAAACATCGCCCTTGTAACCGAGATCATCATCATCAACAATATCAATCAAGCAGGATGTGGTCTTTTACCTCCACCGTGAGGGGCCGAACCTGGGTAAAAACTCACGTCTCTCGTCCCGCTCAACCCCGTTCAAGCTACCACTTAGATGTGTATCAAGCAGGATGTAGGCTTTTACCTCCACCCCGAGGGGCCAAACCTGGGTAAAACTCCGCGTCTCTCATCCCGCTCAACCCCGTTCAAGCTACCACTTAGATGTGTTGGCCTCACGATTAAGTCCTCACTCTAGGACAGCTTGCTGTGACAAAACTACGACAACGACACTACTACTTCATGAGCTTGCATTGATTTTTCCCTTGAAGAGGAAAGGGTGATGTAGTAAAGTAGAGATAAATATTTCCCCTAGTTAAGAACCAAGGTATCAATCCAGTATGAGGCACAAGCAAGTCCCCAATATATGCACCTGCACAAACTAACAAACACTTGAACACAACACGAAAAAGGGGTTGTCAATCCCTTCACGGTCACTTGCAAGAGTGAGATCTGATAGAGATAGAGTTAAAATAAAGTAGAAGGCAAAATAAAGTGAACACAAAATAATTGCAGCAAGGTATTTTTAGGTTTTTGGTTTTATAGATCTGAAAATATAAGATGGAAAATAGACCCAGGGGCCATAGGTTTCACTAGAGGCTTCTCTCTCGAAGAAAGCATACGGTGGGTAAACAAATTATTGTTGAGCAATTGATAGAAAAGCACAAAGTTATGACAACATCTAAGGCAATGATCATGAATATAGGCATCACGTCCATGATAGGTAGACCGACTCATGCATGCATCTACTACTATTACTCCACTCATCAACCGCTATCCATCATGCTTCTAGAGTATTAAGTTCATAAAAACAGAGTAATGCCTTAAGCAAGATGACATGATGTAGAGGGATGATGTAGGGTGGAACCCTAATCAGCAGATCTTTCACGATTGGAGAATATCCCATGACGAACACGGAGAACACAAGGCGGAAACGGAGGAAAACACGAGGGGAAACACTCAAATCAACACAAATATGATCACACAGGTGCTAGATCCACGATACACATCGAGATACACGGTCCATAATCAATGATGGTGGTACAAAGATAGTCTTCTCCCGGAGAAGGTCTTGGATATCCCTTGGGATCTTCCCCGATGTGGAGGTCTTGAATCCGAGGTGGATCTTCTCCGAAGAGGCCGCGGTCTCGTAGGAGAGAATCCACAGAGGTCTAAAATGAGCTATCCAAAAGCTACCTCCAAAGGAGGGAAGTCAACGAGTATATATTACACGAGTGGTCGCCGTCGGGGCGGACGTCCGCTGGTTACCGGACGTCCGGAGGTTCCGGAGGGACCGGACGTCCGGTAATCCTCGGATTTCCGCTATTTAGCTTCTGTGGTCGTTGTCACGGACGTTCGGTGGCTTCCGGTCGTCCGGTTGTCTGGGAGTGGCCGGACGTCCGGTGGCTTCCGGTCGTCCGGTGCCTGGAAGTCGTCGGTCGTCCGGTGCAGGCCGGACGTCCGGTGCCTGTAGCATCTTCAACCTTCCTTCTTCTTGTTCCGGGTACTTGTCGAACTCGCCGTCTTGACCATTGTGCTGAGCTGTCCCGTGGCCTTCATCCAAGTACCTGAGTATGCACAGAGTTCCTGATGAGGGTAGAAGCCATCTCTCATGTATATCGGAAGGATTTAGAGCAAGGAGTGAAGTCACCTCGGTCTCGAGAGCTCTT
Organism: Secale cereale; assembly: GCA_902687465.1. Lineage (NCBI taxonomy): Eukaryota > Viridiplantae > Streptophyta > Magnoliopsida > Poales > Poaceae > Secale > Secale cereale. The sequence continues at coordinate 547,078,075 of LR738714.1, forward strand.
GCACGGGCTCGAGTCATTGGTCCTTTGGGCACTTGATGAGGCGATGAAGGGTCCATGGGGATGACCTTAGGATGCTCCGCATCATCTCCCCTCCCTTGGGAAAGATCCGACCTCGGATCGAAATCTTCATCACCATGGAAAGGAGATAGGTCCTTGATGTTGAAAGTATCGCTCACGGAGTACTTGTCTCGTGGGATGTCGATCTTGTAGGCGTTGTCGTTGTAGCGTGCTAGCACCTTGAAGGGTCCGTCAGCGCGAGGTAGAAGTTTGGACTTGCGCTCGTGTGGGAAACGGTCCTTGCGAAGGTGAAGCCAAACAAGATCTCCCGGTTGGAACACCATTGGTGCCTTGTTGACGTTGAGCTTGGTGGCGAGACGGTGGACTTGTCGCTCGATCATTGCCCTTGTATCTTCGTGCACCTTCTTGAGATAGCTTGCTCGTGCACTTGCGTCCATATTGATGCGCTCTTGTAGAGGTAGAGGTAGAATGTCCAATGGGGACAATGGGTTGAAGCCGTAGATGACCTCGAAGGGAGACTTGCCGGTGGTCGAATGTCTTGCGCGGTTGTAGGCGTACTCGGCGATGGGCAAGCATTGCTCCCATTCCCTGATGTTCCTCTTGATCAACACACGAAGAAGCGTCGAAAGCGTGCGGTTTGTCACCTTCGTCTGGCCGTCCGTTTGTGGATGGTACGTCGAAGAAAATAGGAGCTTGATTCCGAGCTTAGCGCGGAGGGTTTTCCAAAAGTAACTCAAGAACTTGACGTCCCGGTCCGGCACGATCGTTTTCGGCACGCCATGTAGACGAATGACCTCCCTACAAAAGAGAGTTGCAACATGTGAAGCATCATCTATCTTGTTACAAGGAATGAAATGAACCATTTTAGAGAATCGATCCACGACAACTAGCACGGAATCTTTGCCATTTTGAGTTCTAGGCAATCCAAGTACGAAATCCATGCTTATGTCTTCCCATGGATGGTATGGAATAGGAAGAGGCATGTAAAGACCATGAGATTGAGCTTTGGACTTAGCTTTGCGGCATGTAGAACATCGGTTGGTGAGTCGCGAGACGTCACGGGGCATCTTGGGCCAAAAATAGTTCTTAGAGAGGGTAGCAAATGTCTTGTCACATCCAAAGTGTCCCATGAGTCCCCCTCCATGTGATTCCTGCAAAAGGAGCAAACGAAGCGAAGACTCGGGAATGCAAAGTTTGTTAGCTCTCATAAGATATCCATCCTTGATGTAGTAATGTTCCCAAGAAGTGTGAGTCAAGCACTTAGCATAAGCATTTGCAAAGAAATGATCATGTTCATATAAATCTTTTATGTGCTCAAAGCCAATCACATTCAACTCAAGTTGTGTTACAAGCATGCATTTGCGGGAAAGCGCGTCCGCCACAACATTTTCTTTGCCTTTGATGTACTTGATGACATAGGGAAAAGACTCAATGAACTCACTCCATTTAGCATGACGCTTGTTCAACTTAGTTTGACCTTTGAGATACTTGAGTGTCTCATGGTTCGTATGAAGAATGAATTCATGAGGTCGAAGATAATGTTCCCAAACGCGTAAAACTCTCACCAAGGCATAAAGCTCTTTATCATAGATGGGATGGTTAAGTTGCGCTCCCGATAGCTTCTCGCTAAAGTACGCAATTGGGCGCTTCTCTTGCATTAGCACGCCACCTATGCCGGTACCACTAGCATCACAATGAATCTCAAAAGATTTATCAAAGTTTGGTAGGGTTAGAAGTGGTGCGTGTGTAAGCAAGCTTTTTAACTCATTGAACGCGGTGTCTTGCGAAGGACCCCAAATGAAGGGTGCGTTCTTCTTGATCAAAGAGTGTAGAGGCATAGCAATGGTGCTAAAGTCCTTCACAAAACGTCGATAGAAACCGGCTAAACCAAGGAAACTACGCACTTGCATGAGATTCGTTGGTTGAGGCCAAGCTTTAATTGCTTCAATTTTAGTTTCATCAACGTGAACACCTTGAGAAGAAACGACAAATCCTAGAAAGACAACCTTGTCAACGCCAAAAGTGCATTTCTCCATATTAGCATATAAGCGCTCTTTCCGAAGGGTTTGTAAAACCAAACGGATGTGTGTCACATGGTCCTCTAGAATCTTGCTAAAAACGAGGATGTCATCAAAGTAAACCACTACAAAGATGCCTATGTAGGGTCGTAGGCAAAAATGCATAAGGCGCATAAATGAACCGGGTGCTTCCGATAAGCCCATTGGCATAACAAGCCACTCATATAACCCAAACTTGGTTTTGAAAGCCGTTTTCCACTCATCACCCTCTTGAATGCGAATTTGGTAGTAACCACTTTTAAGATCAATTTTTGAAAAGATGGTGGCACCACATAATTCATCAAGCATGTCGTCTAAGCGTGGAATAGGGTAACGGTATCTAACGGTGACAGCATTAATAGGTCGACAATCGGAGCACATGCGAAAACTTCCATCTTTCTTAGGCACGAGAATAACCGGAACGGCACAAGGGCTTAGGCTTTCGCGTACATGACCTTTGTCGATGAGTTTTTGCACTTGCCGTTGTATCTCCTTTGTTTCCTCGGGGTTGACGCGGTAGGGAGCCTTGTTTGGAAGTGGTGCGCCGGGATTGAGGTCGATGCGGTGTTCGATTCCGCGAAGTGGAGGTAGACCCGGAGGTAGTTCATCAGGAAAGACGTCCGAGAATTCCTGCAACAAATTAGACAACACTAAAGGTAGAGATGGTGAACTGTTAGCAGGTTTGGCTTCCCCTTTGCATAAAAGCATAAGGTGGAAGACACTCGATGGGTTCTCACACACTTCTCTCATCTCACTTTTGGTGGCAAATAGTACTAGTTGCTTCTTGTCGCTCGTCGTGCAGTCGCTCATATTTGGCTTGTGGCTCTCACTCTCTTTTTGGTGGCTCACTCTCTCACCATTCTCTCCACGATGGTTGGTAGGTAAAAGCTTGTCGGCGGCTACTTGACTTGGAGACATTGGTCGGAGCACGAATTCCTTGCCCTTCATCTTGAAGCTATAGTGATTTGTCCATCCATTGTGTGTGACTCCACGATCATATTGCCATGGACGTCCAAGAATAAGGTGGCACACGGACATGGGTATCACATCACATTCAAGAGTGTCCTCGTAGGCGCCAATCTTGAAAGAGACTTGCAGGGTGTGCTCGACTCGAAGAATTCCGGTGTCGTTGAGCCACTGGACCTTGTAGGGGTGAGGATGCTTCGTCTTGACCAAATGAAGCTTGTCGCATAGCTCTTCGCCTGCCAAGTTGTGACAACTTCCTCCATCGATGATAACCTTGACGGAGCGTCCATTGATGCCGGCTTTCGTATGGAAAATGTGACATCGTTGGTCGTCATCTTGTTGGTGTTGGAGTGTTAAGACTTTGGAGACAACAAGATTGGGGCTTGAGTCATTGTCGCAAAACACTTGACGTTCTTCTTCTTCATTCACTTGGCGATGCATAGCGACATGCTCAAGTGCTTCCATCTCATCATCGCTCATGGAATCATAAGATCCGTCATCGTTGATGATCATGGTGCGAACGGTCTTGCACTCAAATGACTTGTGGCCTCGTCCTTGGCACTTGAAGCATTTGATGGAGCTCGTCTTGTTGTTGTCTTCGGTTGGAGTTGTAGTTGAGGAAGCTCTTGGCTTGAAGTTGTTGGTAGAAGGTGGACGACTTGATGTAGTCGCATTCTTGTAGCTTGGCTTGTCGCCGAAGTTTGTAGATGGCTTGGTAGAGGTAGGAGGAGTAGCCGAAGTCGTTGAAGCTTGGTTGTAGGAGCCGAAGTTCTTGGAGTTGAACTTGGAGTACTTGTAGTCTTCTTGAACTTGTCGATCCGCTTTGGTTGCTTGATGTACTAGCTCGAGGAGATTGTTGTATGGTTGGAAGTCCGCAATCTTCTTGATAGGATAGTTGAGTCCATTCAAGAATCTCGCCATTCTTTGCTCTTCATCTTCCGTGATGTTTACTCGTATCATGGCAATCTCCATCTCCTTGTAGTACTCTTCAACGGACTTGGTACCTTACTTGAGGAGTTGTAGCTTCTTGAACAAGTCACGGTTGTAGTGGGTAGGCACAAAGCGTGCTCGCATGACTTCCTTCATTTGAGCCCAAGTGGTGATAGGAGGTTTGCCTTTTGCTTCTCTTGTCTCTATGATTTGCTCCCACCAAATGAGAACATAGTCTTGGAACTCAAGGGATGCCATCGCGATCTTCTTCTCTTCATCGAAGTTGTGAAGGCGAAAGATCTTGTCAACCTTCAATGCCCATGAGATATAGTCTTTGGGATCAATGCTTCCGGAAAACTTTGGCATGGTGAATTTGAGCTTGCCATAACGATGCTCATCATTGTTTCCTTGCCTATTGGGAGGGCGGGCTTGATTTTGTCTGTTTGCAATATCATGTTGTTCTTGTCGAAGTAGGTGTCCATTATCATGGTGTGCTTGTCGATCTTGTTGTTCTTGTTGAGGAGGAGCTTCTTCTTGTCTTCTTGCTTGATGGCGCCTCTCTTGCATCTCATCAGGAAGGAAATCCTCTTCTTGACGAGTGTGTCGAGTGCGGGCTGCCACATTGCGATGTGCATCTTGTAACGCTCGTTGCGCCTCCATAGCTTGAGCTTCTCGACGTTGTTGTGCTTGGCGGTTAGCCTCGGCATCTAGTTCTTCTTGGTGTTGACGTGCTCGCTCTTGTTGTTGTTGGCGTAGTCGTTGCCGTTCTTGTGCTTGCTCAAGTGTAGCTTGGTTGTGACGACGTCGACTTTCTTGCTCGTCGAATAGCTCTTGTGAACTCTTGTCATGAAGAGGCTGCCAGTTGTCATGCCGAAGTTGACTTGCGGCTTGACGAAGAGTGTTAGATGTAGGTGTACTTGAGTCTTGCGTAGAGTCGGAATGTCGACTTGAGCGGCTTCATCTTTGCGTAGAGGATGTTGAAGAAGAACGTCGGTTGATTATCAATGTCCAGAGCTCGTTGATTTGAGTAGACATGTTGGTGTTGATGGTGTCGAATTGTTCTTTTGTTCTTGCTTCAAATTGGCGCGCGTCCTCGGCGACTTGACCAATGTACTCGCGCATAGCTTCACTCTCTTGATGTAGAGCTCGTTGGACACCGAAGAGATGTAGTTTGGTGACGTAGTTGTTCGCTTCTTGAGGATCGTCGAAGATCGGGTTGGTAGATGTACTTGGCCTATCCATCATCACAAGCAAGTATGTGAGTGGGAGAAAGGAGAAGACAATACCAAAAGTACCTTAACCGAAGTTGAAAATGGATCAATGATCACTCGATAATGTAACCCGGAAATAGCACTATTGGTACCACTTCGTGTCGATTCTCACACCTACACAAGTAAAGCTTTGAGAGGAGCTTGGTTAGGATGTGGCACAAATTCGATGCAATCGTCAAAGTGACTCAATGATGTTGAAAATGGCACAATTTGCTCATGCAACAAGTAGATCACTAGCGAAGTAGCACACGGAACACACGCACGGATAGATAGATGCGGTTGTGCAACCAAGGATGAGCGAAAATGTGGAAAGCCACGGAAAATGCTCGTGTTGCACAACACTAGAGAGACGCTAACCGATTGCTTAATAGGCGGATACGCACTTGTGCACGGCCTACAAGAGGCAAAACGTAACGACTAACTATCACAAGTATGCTATGAGTGTATGATGTGCCGATTTTTTAGCACACGATGATGTATTACTATCTCGTATGATCTCTTTGATGCAAGGCGTATGATGCTATTGTCATTTTGCTTTGGTTGGCTCTTTTGCTTAAAAGCTTGTGAGCTCTTTCTTTGGGCACTTATGCATGCTTCTCGGATCAAGGTAGCTATTGTGTATGCGGAGCACTCTTGTGTCGCACGGAGATATGATGATATGGTATGAAATATCTATGACTATCACTAATGTGCACAAGTGTCGTGGCCCGGCAATACTCAAATGGCTAGTCTCAATGGGAAAGCTACGCAAAGATGGTTCATAGGTTGACAAAGCAATTGCAAGGTAAAATGAACAAAGTGTCGCCGATGTTACCGTCCTTGCCGAAGTTGAGCGATGGTGTTGTCGAAGTCTTGCCGTTCCAAGGTAGCCTAAACATCCAAGGAAACGGTGAAACCACAACTCAAGTATCCAAGGCAAAGGGAGACAAAATGTTCCAAAATCGTAGCGGTTAATCGATGGTGGTTGCGGAAAAGGTGGTGGAAAGGGAAGGTATGTGGTAGCAGAACGGTGGTACGGAACTAAACAAATTCAGCTTCGTCAGGGTTTGTCGGACGTCCGGTAGGTACCGGTCGTCCGGTCTGTCGGAGGGTGTCGGACGTCCGGAAGTTCCAGAAATCCGGTAAATGTTTCTGTAGGCGGGGTTCCGGTCGTCCGGGGTTTAGCGGACATCCGGTGTCTCGAGGGTTGCCGGACGTCCGGTAAACGTCGGTCGTCCGGTAGGTCTGGGGCTAGGTTTCTCGGATCCGTGGAGAAATTGGTCAAACTTGGCCGAATTTGTGGAGAAAAGTCGTTGAAAAGGTGGGGAAAAGCTAGATCCACTCGTGGCACAGCAAATCCATGGAACAAATTCAACAAAATCTTGCCAAATCAACAGATCACAAAAAAAAGTTTGGGGCTATTTTTGTGGGGAATTTTCGAAATTGGGAAGAACAGAACAAAAACAAGCTAGAAAACAGGGTGTGGGGCTCCAAAATCGTGATCAACCTATGCTCTGGATACCAAGATGATGTAGGGTGGAACCCTAATCAGCAGATCTTTCACGATTGGAGAATATCCCATGATGAACACGGAGAACACAAGGCGGAAACGGAGGAAAACACGAGGGGAAACACTCAAATCAACACAAATATGATCACACGGGTGCTAGATCCATGATACACATCGAGATACACGGTCCATAGTCAACGATGGTGGTACAAAGATAGTCTTCTCCCGGAGGAGGTCTTGGATATCCCTTGGGATCTTCCCCGATGTGGAGGTCTTGAATCCGAGGTGGATCTTCTCCGAAGAGGCCGCGGTCTCGTAGGAGAGAATCCACAGAGGTCTAAAATGAGCTATCCAAAAGCTACCTCCAAAGGAGGGAAGTCAACGAGTATATATTACACGAGTGGTCGCCGTCGGGGCGGACGTCCGCTGGTTACCG
>LR738714.1:547085251-547111800 GCA_902687465.1 Secale cereale
CTAAACAAATTCAGCTTCGTCAGGGTTTGTCGGACGTCCGGTAGGTACCGGTCGTCCGGTCTGTCGGAGGGTGTCGGACGTCCGGAAGTTCCAGAAATCCGGTAAATGTTTCTGTAGGCGGGGTTCCGGTCGTCCGGGGTTTAGCGGACATCCGGTGTCTCGAGGGTTGCCGGACGTCCGGTAAACGTCGGCCGTCCGGTAGGTCTGGGGCTAGGTTTCTCGGATCCGTGGAGAAATTGGTCAAACTTGGCCGAATTTGTGGAGAAAAGTCGTTGAAAAGGTGGGGAAAAGCTAGATCCACTCGTGGCACAGCAAATCCATGGAACAAATTCAACAAAATCTTGCCAAATCAACAGATCACAAAAAAAAGTTTGGGGCTATTTTTGTGGGGAATTTTCGAAATTGGGAAGAACAGAACAAAAACAAGCTAGAAAACAGGGTGTGGGGCTCCAAAATCGTGATCAACCTATGCTCTGGATACCAAGATGATGTAGGGTGGAACCCTAATCAGCAGATCTTTCACGATTGGAGAATATCCCATGACGAACACGGAGAACACAAGGCGGAAACGGAGGAAAACACGAGGGGAAACACTCAAATCAACACAAATATGATCACACGGGTGCTAGATCCATGATACACATCGAGATACACGGTCCATAGTCAACGATGGTGGTACAAAGATAGTCTTCTCCCGGAGGAGGTCTTGGATATCCCTTGGGATCTTCCCCGATGTGGAGGTCTTGAATCCGAGGTGGATCTTCTCCGAAGAGGCCGCGGTCTCGTAGGAGAGAATCCACAGAGGTCTAAAATGAGCTATCCAAAAGCTACCTCCAAAGGAGGGAAGTCAACGAGTATATATTACACGAGTGGTCGCCGTCGGGGCGGACGTCCGCTGGTTACCGAACGTCCGGAGGTTCCGGAGGGACCGGACGTCTGGTAATCCTCGGATTTCCGCTATTTAGCTTTTGTGGTCGTTGTCACGGACGTCCGGTGGCTTCCGGTCGTCTGGTCGTCTGGGAGTGGCCGGACGTCCGGTGGCTTCCGGTCGTCCGGTGCCTGGAAGTCGCCGGTCGTCCGGTGCAGGCCGGACGTCCGGTGCCTGTAGCATCTTCAGCCTTCCTTCTTCTTGTTCCGGGTACTTGTCGAACTCGCCGTCTTGACCATTGTGCCGAGCTGTCCCGTGGCCTTCATCCAAGTACCTGAGTATGCACAAAGTTCCTGATGAGGGTAGAAGCCATGTCTCATGTATATCGGAAGGATTTAGAGCAAGGAGTGAAGTCACCTCAGTCTCGAGAGCTCTTGCACGGGCTCGAGTCATTGGTCCTTTGGGCACTTGATGAGGCGATGAAGGGTCCATGGGGATGGCCTTAGGATGCTCCGCATCAAGGGATAAAGTCAAGCAATATGATATAAACCCCATTTTTTATCCTTAATGGCAACAATACAATAAGTTCCTCGCTACCCCTTCTGTCACTGGGTGAGGACACCGCAAGATTGAACCCATCACAAAGCACCTATCCCATTGCAAGAAAAAAACCAATCTTGTTGGACAAACCAAATCGATAGATTAGAGTGAAATACAAATATATCTTAATCATGCATAAAAGAGTTCGGAGAAGACTCAAATAATATTCATAGATGATCTGAACATAAATCCACAATTCACCGGATCTCAATAAACACACCGCATAAGAAGATTAAATCGGATAAATCTCCAAGAACATTAAGGAGAACATTGTATTGAAGATCAAAGAGAGAGAGAAGAAGCCATCTAGCTATTAGCTATGGACCCGTAGGTCTATGGTAAACTACATACACATCATTGGAGGGGCAGCAAGGTTGATGTAGATGCCCTCCGTGATTGAATCCCCCTCCGACGGAGTTCGGAAAAAGGCCCCAAGATGGGATCTCACGGGAACAGAAACTTGCGGCTGTGGAAACATATTTTTGGTGACTCCCCTAGGGTTTCTGGAATAGTTGGGTAAGAGATCAGAGGCGGTACGGGGGACTCCCAAGGGGCCGACAAGCCCTAGGGCGCGCCCCTACGACTTTTCGTCTCCTCGTGGGTCTTCTGGCCCCCTCTCCAAGTCTCGTAGGTGTGCTCTGGTCTAAGAAAAAGCATCGTAACATTTTATTCGGTTTGGACTATGTTTGATATTCCTCTTCTGAGTAATCCAAAAACAAGGAAAAAAACAAAAACTGGCACTAAGCACTGGGTTAATAAGTTAGTCCCAAAATAATATAAAGTAGCATATTAATGAATATAAAACATCCAAAGTTGATAGTATAATATCATGGAACAATAAAAAATTATAGATATGTTGGAGACGTATCAAGCATCCTCAAGCTTAATTCATGCTCGTCCTCGAGTAGGTAAATGATAAAAACGAAAATTTTGATGTGGAATGCTACCTAACATATTTGTAACATCCCAAATTTTTCAATTTGGAATGTTATACATAGATCATACTGCATTGCATGCTCTTTGCATTTTTGTTTGCGGCGTTCCTCGAAATTCTAAGCAACTCAAGGACCTACGGAGAGAGTTGGGATTTTACCGTTTTCGTATTTGAGTTCGCTCGAATACCGGTATGAGGACAGTGTGATTCTAATTATTTTTCCTCTCCTAAAAATATTTCTAAATATAAAATATGAGCGGAGATAACATGACTTCTCCAAAATAACGGAAATATTGGAGGAAAAATGTTAAAATCACTTTTGATATTTTTCTGTATTTATTTGCGATTTTATTTGCATAGGAAAAATGTGCGTTTTTCAATATTGCATTTAGGTCCGCGAAAAATGTTCACTTTGTCCTAAATATTATTAGAGGACGGCGAAAATTTATTTCGAGATTTTTGGAGTCCGTGCGTCAGGACTTTATTTAAAAAAAATGCAACCGACTTGGAGTCGTAAAGGACTCGGACTCTGGGCTTTATAAGCCGACCGTCCGGCCCGCCAGCCCAGCCGCCCGCCTCCCCTGTCCTAGCCACTCCGCGCCGCCGCCGCACCTAGCTCGCGCCGTCGTCGCGCCTCGCGCCGCTCGCCTGCGTCGCCGCCGCCGCCGCCCGTTGCACCGCCGCCTCGCCGGACCGCCGCCGCCGCTGGACCTCCGTCTCGCCGGAGTTCGTCGTGAGGTAGTTAATCGGTTTTCTTTTAGAAATCGATCGGTTTTTTTTCGTTGACCGTAGATTCGTTTTTTTTATATTAGATCGGTTCGGTTTTTTCTCTCTACGGTTTAGTTATTTAGCGGACGTTCGTCCATACGTTCGTTTTAACGAACGGTTTTCGTCCGTTAGCCTCAGACAGCGAACGTTCGTTCGTTAACCTGTTCGTCCGTTTTCTTTTTCGGGGTATTTATCCGCGGTTATTCCGATCGCGATTTCTGCCCTGATCTTGTTTTTCGTTTTTCTTTTCGCTCGAGAGTCGGAATCAGGTGATTCAAAAATCCCAAATCTTCGTCTCGATGCCCTCTCTACATTTAACCAAATTGAACAAAGTTTTGGCTATAGTAAAATTTGACTTTAGGCCAATTAGTAACCGGAGCTCGTTTTGCTTTCGCAGTTTGAGTTTCGTTGCTTCTTTCGAGTTGATTCTTTTTGCAAACCGGAGTTCTTAAGTTGAACTTTCTGATTAGATCTTATCTTTTGGAGTTTTGTTTGTGCATCTTTGCTTGATTGCTTATGTATGCTATTGTTTGCTTGCGATAGAATACCCGGACTGTGAAGCGTGCTACTACGAGTCTCTAGGTTTTGTGAATCGTCAGCAAGGCAAGTAACACTTTGATCATACCTTTATTACCCAGTTTTTATGCATTAGATCAAACCCTCACACATTGCATGAGTAGGATCTCTTAACTTGTGGGACTGGGAAGTAGATTGTGGTAGAACCTATTACCTGCATTACTTTCAAACCCTTGGGAGTTACTTCTATGTTTGCTTAGGTTGCCATGCTATGCTCGTAGACGTGGTTTGGGTTTGAGTGAAATCCATGACAGATGTGAGTTGTTAATTAATGTTTCAACTTAAGGTGGTTACTTGAATACACATATGGGTGGATTGGTTGCAGGGCACCTGGAGAATCCAGTGTTGTCCTAGGAAATCCCGGGGTTCCGTGTGATTTTTCCTATGGAATGCCACCCAGGCTCAAAGGGATCATAAAACTATTCATGCTAGAAACTTCCGTTTGCAGCCACATGCCAATATGGGCTCTGGCATAGTTCAGTAAGTTGTGGGAAACCTTTCCATGATGGGCTAGCAGATGTAGAGGGATTGTAGGTGTACCGGCCTATCTATCCGGTTAAGGGGACCTCTTCGGAAAGACTGTGTCTCGGTCATCCGTTTCTCAAACACCATGTAGTGCGAGAAACCAAACGGAGGCGATCGAGTCTTGTGGGAAAAGTGCACAAACCTTTGCAGAGTGTACAAACTGATCATGATTAGCCGTGTCCCCGGTTATGGACATCTTGAGTATCTGGTACTTGAATTATTGGTTGATCTCATCACTCTATAATTTAATTTGTTGGGTTAATGATGAACTTTAATTTGGGATTGAGTTGGAGGTACCTTCTCAATGATTTTCAACCAACATGGTAGTTAAAATAAAATTTATTCCTTTGTTGTAGGGAAAAATTGGCTTTACGCAAAAACTTAACCATAGAGCCTCCACCAGCCAAATATGCATGTAGTATAGCCTTTATTCTGTTACTTGTAAATACTTGTGTTATCTTGCCAGCATATTCCATGTGCTGACCCATTTTCGGGTTGCAACATATTACGTTGCAGACTTTTCAGACGAGGAATAAGCCGTGCTAGGTCGTTTGTCATGCACTCAGCTATGTCGTTGGAGTTGATGGACTCACTTATCTTCCAAGCCTTCCGCTATTATTTTGTTAGATGGCCTTAAGCCATGGATTTTGTAATAAGTTCTCATTGGAGACATTCGATGTAATAAGTGTGTGATTGTCACTCTGTTATAAATCCTTCAAGTACTATGTGTGTCAGCATTACCGATCCAGGGATGACACAGAACACAGAGACTTCGGTCCATTTGGATCGTGGTCGCTACAAAGATGGTATCAGAGCACACGCTGAATGTAGGACACGACCACCAAGACAGACCCTAGATCACTCTTCTCTACTCACTCTGACTTCTCTCCATTTTCTACTTCTTTAGGATGGTGGACCCAAGGAACAAGTTCACTCAACCAGATGAAGACACACCATTTGGACGACACTTGAAGGAAGTCACTAGGTACGTGAACATAGGGATACCAAGCTTTACCGGGACCTACACCGCCACTTTACCGGAGGAGGAGCAATGGAGCATTCAAGTTCAAATTCCCGGAAGAACCTTCGCACCATCCACTGAGCCAATAGAGTTTTCTTTTGATGCGCCAACCTGAAGCCTAGGAAAGAGCATGGCCGCCCACATCGCTATGGGAAGGATCGGAGAAGTCTACAAGCAGGAGCTGAAGGACACCATCTACCAGATCTGTGGACGCCGAGATGAGAATTGGGATATGATCAGCACCCAGAAGGATAGGTCCATTGCAGCATTCATCCAGGAGTTGAACCAGCACATTCGACGACAAGAGCACCAGATGTGCTCTGGGATGATAGAATTGAAGAAGGCACTAAACAGGAATTCGGAACTAGAAGAAGAACTTAAGTCTACTCGTGACGGATACGAGGAGGAGATGTTGATACTAGTGGAGAAGAATGATGACTTGACACGGAAGTTAGGGATACTCATGGGAGAAGAAGACGAGGAAGAAGAACCCAAGGAGATTCCACCCGAAGATTACATTATCATCGACAGTACGGATTCAGAGCCCGATGATAGTAAAGACGAAGACTATGAAGACGAAGCTGGAGCAGACATTATGGAATCATCTGCCGATCAATATTCTTAGATGACCACCCTGTGACTACTAGTTTACCCCATATACTAGTTTTAGAGCACTTTTGTAACGTTCGTTAGATTTGTAAGATCTTGCTTGAAATTGATTGGTGTGATATGATTGTGTTTGTCTCATGTGCATATGGGTAGTGATTTTCCCTTAGACCTCAATTCTATTCTAATCTCTTCCCTCTACACCCATCAGATGCCTCCAAGACGTGAGCCGGGATTTGAGTTTCCCCCTGAGCTCACCCAGTTGATCCAGCAGCAGAACACCTTGATGCAACTTCTTGTCCAGAACACTCAGAACATCCAGAACAACAACAACAACCCTCCACCACCACCACCCGTGGACAACATGACACGTTTCTTAAGGTTGCAACCACCCGTGTTTGCTAGCAGCATCGAACCAATAGTGGCTGATGACTGGCTACGCAAGATTGGAAGGGATTTGACCACCGCCAATTGCTCGGATGCTGAGAAGGTGCGATTTGCCACACACCAGTTGTCTGGACCAGCCGCAGCATGGTGGGAGAACTATACAGCCACTTTCCCTATAGCCAATGTCACCTGGGAGCAGTTTCAGCAAGCTTTCCGTACTGCCCATGTCTCAACTGGAACTATGAGCATGAAGAAGCGGGAGTTTCGCAACTTGCGCCAAGGAAACCGTACTGTGGCACAGTACGTGGATGAGTTTAGTACCCTATCTCGTTATGCCCCAGATGATGTGGCCACAGATGCCGCAAAGCAGGAGAGATTTATGGAAGGGTTGAATGATGAGATGAGCGTACAGTTGATGGTGGCAACTTTCAACAACTACCAGGAGTTGGTAGATAAAGCTCTTATGATTGAAGGGAAGCACCAGCAGATTGAAAGTCGCAAAAGGAAGTATGGACAAGGAAGGAATAATTCTGGAGCCCAGCAGAAGCCCCGATTCACTCCGAATTCGGGAGGATATACCCACAACCATGGAATTCCCCACAACCACAATGGCCCCAAGAATGGAAATGGGAATGGAGCAAGTAGTAACCAGAGCCGCCCTACCCGTCCACACCCGCTAAGAAGGATTTCAGCCATATCACTTGTTTCAAGTGCGGGAAGAATGGACACTATGCCACGGACTGCCCTGAAGCTAAGAATGGGAACGACAATGGAAGCGCCGGGAAGAAGCCCAACCCATTCAATAAAGGACAAGTGAACCACGTGACTGTGGAGGAGGTAGAGGAGCAACCAGATGTTGTTGTCGGTAAGTTTTTGGTTAAGACATTTACCGCAATAGTTCTTTTCGATACTGGTGCATCGCATTCATACATTTCAAGGGGATTCGTAAATAGACCTAGGATGTCCACCCGAGTTCTTAAGACCCCCATGTTAGTAAGTTCACCAGGAGCAGAGTATATGGCACACCAAGGATGTTTTCAGACACCATTGACCATAGGACGCCACACTTTCCCCTCTGACCTAATAGTCCTGGAGTCACAAGGATTGGATGTGATATTATGTATGGATTGGCTATCGAAGTATGGAGGTAACATTGATTGTGCCAGTAAGTCTATTTTGCTCACCACCCAGAAGGGAAAAAGGATTAAGTATGTATCTAGGCATTCGCCTATAAGGACTCAAGTACATTCTCTCACGGGAGTTGTTCATGAGGAAGTGCCAGTAGTAAAGGATTACCCGGATGTGTTTCCAGAGGAGTTACCTGGCATGCCACCGGATAGAGATATTGAGTTTTTGATAGAATTGTTGCCTGGCACCGGACCAATATCTAAGAGACCGTATCGGATGCCAGCGAATGATCTGGAGGAGATCAAGAAGCAGATTAAGGAGTTGTTGGAGAAAGGATTTATTCGTCGAAGTTCATCACCTTGGGGAGCCCTAGTGCTGTTGGTCGAGAAGAAGGATGGATCTTTAAGAATGGTCGTTGATTATCGTGCGCTGA
Organism: Secale cereale; assembly: GCA_902687465.1. Taxonomy (NCBI): domain Eukaryota; kingdom Viridiplantae; phylum Streptophyta; class Magnoliopsida; order Poales; family Poaceae; genus Secale; species Secale cereale. The sequence goes on from LR738714.1 coordinate 547,093,098, forward strand.
ATGAAGTGACTATTAAGAATAAGTACCCGTTGCCGATGATCAATGATTTGTTCGATCAACTCCAAGGAGCGAAAGTATTCTCCAAGATAGATCTATGATCTGGATACCACCAATTGAAGATCCGAGAGAAGGATATACCTAAGACAGCCTTCACCACAAGGTACGGGCTATATGAGTATACGGTTATGTCATTTGGATTGACTAACGCGCCTGCCTATTTCATGAGTATGACAAACAAGGTGTTCATGGAGTTCCTGGATAAGTTCGTCGTGGTATTCATAGATGATATCCTGATATACTCTAAGGATGAAGAAGAACATGCAGAGCATTTGCGTTTGGTTTTGGAGAAGCTCAGAGAACACCAGTTATATGCCAAGTTTAGAAAATGTGAGTTTTGGTTGAAGGAAGTTGGATTCCTAGGGCATGTTATATCGGGAGAAGGAATAGCAGTAGACCCCGTCAAAGTGCAGGCAGTCACGGAGTGGTTGGCACCCACTTCAGTTGGAGAGATCCGCAATTTTCTTGGACTCGCAGGATACTACCGGAGATTCATAGAAATTTTCTCCAAGATTGCAAAGCCAATGACGACATTGTTGAAGAAGGAGACAAAGTTTGATTGGACTGAAGAATGTGAAGAAAGTTTTCAGGAGTTGAAGAAACGGTTGACGACAGCCCCAGTGCTGATATTGCCGGATATACACAAGGATTTCCAAGTGTATTGCGATGCTTCACGCTTAGGACTTGGAGGAGTACTTATGCACGATGGAAGAATTGTTTCCTATGCATCCCGTCAACTACGACCGCACGAGTTGAATTATGCGACGCATGATCTGGAGTTAGCAGCTGTAGTGCACGCACTGAAAACCTGGAGACATTACCTTATTGGAAATTGTTGTGATGTGTACACGGATCACAAGAGTTTGAAGTACATTTTTACACAGAAGGAGCTGAACCTTAGACAGAGGATATGGTTGGAGCTTATAAAGGATTATGATATGAAGCTACACTATCACCCAGGAAAGGCCAACATCGTGGCAGACGCTTTGAGCCGGAAGAGTTACGCAAATACCCTAGTAAAAGGGGGATTGCCACAGGAGTTAGCAGAACATCTCAGGGAGCTTCGTTTGGAGATAGTTCCTAGAGGTTTCGTTGCAACGTTGGAAGTTCAGTCCACATTGCTGGGAAAGATACGCGAAGCCCAGAAGGATGATAAGGAAATTGCCGAGATAAGGAAAAGGATGAGTGAAGGAAAGCCAAGGGATTTCGTGAGGACAAACACGACACCTTGTGGTTTGAGGATCGAATCCATGTGCCCAACGACCCGGAGATAAAGAAGTTGATACTGCAGGAAGCACATGATTCGCCATACTCGATACACCCCGGAAACACCAAGATGTATTTGGATTTGAAGGAACGTTTCTGGTGGACAGGAATGAAGAAGGATATTTCCGAGTATGTAGCCATGTGCGATGTATGCCAGAGAGTAAAGGCAGAGCATCAGAAGCCAGCAGGATTGTTGCAGCCTATGCCGATACCCGAATGGAAGTGGGAGAAGCTTGGCATGGATTTTATCACCAGATTGCCCAGGACCAAAGCAGGATATGATTCAATCTGGGTAGTAGTGGACCGTTTGACCAAGGTAGCCCATTTTATCCCCGTAAAAACCACATATACCAGTGTGAAGTTGGCCAAGATATACATGACCAGGATAGTATGTCTGCACGGAGTTCCGAGGACCATTGTATCAGATAGAGGAACACGGTTCACCTCAAAGTTTTGGCATCAGCTACACCAAACTTTGGGAACGAGGCTAGAATTCAGCACAGCTTTTCATCCGCAGACCGATGGACAAACCGAAAGAGTCAACCAGATCCTGGAGGATATGTTGAGAGCCTGTGCGTTAGATTATGGATGTAGTTGGGATGACAATTTGCCCTACGCGGAGTTCTCATACAACAACAGTTACGAAGCCAGTTTGAAGATGGCACCGTTCGAGGCATTGTATGGAAGGAGATGCCAAACACCATTAATGTGGGATGAAGTTGGAAATCGACAGTTGTTTGGACCAGACTTGATCAAAGAGTATGAGCAGAAGGTGAAGTTGATTAGAGATAGATTGAAGGTAGCTCAGTCCAGGCAGAAGAGTTATGGAGACTCGAAGCGCAAGGAGATAGCCTATGAGATCGGAGATAGAGCGTACTTGAGAGTATCGCCTCTGCGAGGAGTCAAACGTTTCGGAGTTAAAGGAAAGCTAGCCCCGAGATTTGTGGGACCTTACCGTGTTTTGGAACGCATGGGAGAGGTTGCCTATAAGTTGGAATTGCCCGAAGGATTGGCAGGAGTGCACGACGTGTTTCACGTTTCGCAGCTTAAGAAGTGCCATGCGGAGATGGCCGAAATCCCGCTTAGAGACACGGTACCCCTGGAAGCAATTCAGTTGGACAGTGATCTGACCTACGAGGAGAAGCCTATTAAGATGCTCGAATTTTCGAGCAGAGTTACCCGCAGTAAGGTTATCAAATTTTGCAAAGTTCAATGGAATCACCACACCGAGGAAGAAGCCACCTGGGAACGAGAAGATGATCTACGCAAGGACCACCCACACCTGTTCTCTAGCCAAGTCGAATCTCGAGGGCGAGATTCATTCTAAGGGGGGTAGGTTTGTAACATCCCAAATTTTCAATTTGGAATGTTATACATAGATCATACTGCATTGCATACTCTTTGCATTTTTGTTTGCGGCGTTCCTCGAAATTCTAAGCAACTCAAGGACCTACGGAGAGAGTTGGGAATTTTACCGTTTTCGTATTTGAGTTCGCTCGAATACCGGTACGAGGACAGTGTGATTCTAATTATTTTCCTCTCCTAAAAATATTTCTGAATACAAAATATGAGCGGAGATAATATGACTTCTCCAAAATAACAGAAATATTGGAGGGAAAATGTTAAAATCACTTTTGGTATTTTTCTGGATTTATTTGCGATTTTATTTGCATAGGAAAAATGCGTGTTTTTCAAAATTGCATTTAGGTCCGGGAAAAATGTTCACTTTGTCCTAAATATTATTAGATGACGGTGAAAATTTATTTCGGGATTTTTGGAGTCCATTTAGTATTTCTTTCGTTAGTTTTCTGCGCCAGGACTCTATTTAAAAAAAACGCAACGAACTTGGAGCCGTAAAGGACTGGGACTCTGGGCTTTATAAGCCAACCGTCCGGCCCGCCAGCCCAGCCGCCCACCTCCCCTGCCCTAGCCACTCCGCGCCGCCGCTGCACATAGCCCGCGCCGCCGCCGCCCGCTAGCGCCGCCACAGCCCGTTGCGCCGCCACCCGCTGCCGCCGCCGCCGGACCTCCGTCTCGCCGGAGTTCGTCGTGAGGTAGTTAATCGGTTTTTTTTAGAAACCGATCAGGTTTTTTTTTCGTTAACCGTAGATTCGTTTTTTTAGATTAGATTGGTTCGGTTTTTTTTTCTCTGCGGTTTAGTTATTTAGCGGACGTTCGTCCGTACATTCGTTTTAACGAACGGTTTTCGTCCGTTAGCCTCAGACAGCGAACGTTCGTTCGTTAGCCTGTTCGTCAGCTTTCTTTTTCGGGGTATTTATCCGTGGTTATTCCGATCGCGATTTCTGCCCTGATCTTGTTTTTCGTTTTTCTTTTCGCTCGAGAGTCGGAATCAGGTGATTCAAAATCCCAGATCTTCGTCTCGATGCCCTTTCCGTGATGGGCTAGCAGATGTAGAGGGATTATAGGTGTACCGGCCTATCTATCCGGTTAAGGGGACCTCTTCGGAAAGACTGTGTCTCTGTCATCCGTTTCTCAAACACCATGCAGTGCGAGAAACCAAACGGAGGCGATCGAGTCTTGTGGGGAAAGTGCACAAACCTCTGCAGAGTGTACAAACTGATCATCATTAGCCGTGTCCCCGGTTATGGACATCTTGAGTATCCGGTACTTGAATTATTGGTTGATCTCATCGCTCTATAATTTAATTTGTTGGGTTAATGATGAACTTTAATTTGGGATTGAGTTGGAGGTACCTTCTCAATGATTTTCAACCAACATGGTAGTTAAAATAAAATGTATTCCTTTGTTGTAGGGAAAATTGGCTTTACGCAAAAACTTAACCATAGAGCCTCCACCAGCCAAATATGCATGTAGTATAGCCTTTATTCTGTTACTTGCAAATACTTGTGTTATCTTGCCAGCATATTCCATGTGCTGACCCGTTTTCGGGCTGTAACATATTACGTTACAGACTTTTCAGATGAGGAATAAGCCATGCTAGGTCGTTTATCATGCACTCAGCTATGCCGTTGGAGTTGATGGACTCACTTATCTTCCAAGCCTTCCGCTGTTATTTTGTTAGATGGCCTTAAGCCATGGATTTTGTAATAAGTTCTCATTGGAGACATTCGATGTAATAAGTGTGTGATTGCCACTCTGGTATAAATCCTTCAATTACTGTGTGTGTCAGCATTACCGATCCAGGGATGACACAGAACACAGAGACTTCAGTCCATTCGGATCGTGGTCGCTACAATATTTATCAATGTATTTCTTCTTATCTTGGAATGAATGTTCAGATCCATATGATTCAAAACAAAAATTTAATATTAACTTAAAAACAATAATACTTCAAGCATACTAGGAAGCAAAATCATGAAACTTTCTTTACGGTTAATGCACCGGCGAAAATAATAGGTAGGTATGGTGGCTGTTTTGAGGAAGGGTATAAGGTGGGTTAATGCACCGACGAAAATTGCGCGGTACTAGAGTGGCTAGTGATACATCTCCAACATATGTATAATTTATGAAGTATTCATGCCATGTTTACAACAATTTTATATGGTTCTGGTATGATTTTATTAGAACTAACCCGGACTGGCATTGTTTCAGCAGAACTACCGTGGTGTCAGTTTTTGTGCATAAATAAAAGTTCTCAAAATGGGCTAAAAATTTACGGTGATTTTTTATGGACCAAAAGAGACCCCTGGAGCATCGCAGCCAAGCCAGGAGATGGACGAGGAGTCCACAAGCCAAGGGCGCGCCCTACCCCCATGGGGCGCCCCTATGACTTATGGGCCCCTCGAGCGTCCCCTTGACGTGAGACTGACGCCAAAAATTCCTATAAATCCCGAAACCCCTAGAAAGAAACCTAGGTCGGAAGTTCCGCCGCCACAAGCCTCTGTAGCCACGAAAAACCTCTCGGGACCCCGCCCCGCACCCTGCCGAAGGGGTAAATCATCACCGGAGGCCATCTTCATCATCCTGGCGGCCACCATGATGAGGAGGGAGTAGTCCCCCCTCGGGGTTGAGGGTTTGTACCAGTAGTTATGTGTTTTATCTCTCTCTCTCACACACACACACACTCTCTTGTGTTCTTGATTTGGCATGATCTTGATGTACCACGAGCTTTGCTATTTTGGTTGGATCTTATGGTGTTCTTCGCTCTCTAGCTTGTGATGAATTGAGTCTTTTCCTTTGAGGTTTTGTTATGTCGGATTGAATATTTGGATGTGGGAGCACTTGATGTACGTCTTGCGATGGGATATCTGTGGTGACAATGGGATGTTCTATATATCCACTTGATGTATGTTTTGGTTATCAACTTGCGAAATTCCATGGTGACATTGGGGTAATCTATGCATAGGGGTTGGTACGCGTTTCCATATTTCGTTCTGTGATAGAAATCGTGGGATGCTTTTGAAGTTCTTTGTGTTTGATTGAATATTATGAATCTAAAATTGTGTGATGCATGTCGTATAATTGACCCATAGAGACTTGTGGTGACATTGGAGGATCTAGGTGACATTAGGGTTGATTGATGTGTCACATGGTGTCGTGGATTTGTCACGACAGATGTCCGGTTTAGCGGACTTAGTCGTGAGGCCGCGCATCTATGTAGTAGCTTGAGAGGGGTTGAGCGGAATCGAGAGACGCGATGCAAGACAAGGGTTTAGACAGCTTCGGGCCCCGGGAAACATCATCCGGTAATAGCCCTACATGATGTTTGTGGCTAGGTCTCATTATGATCCTCATGGGGTCGTCGGTAAACCGGCTCTTTGTGTCTAGCCCTAGAAACTTGTGAGAACTTCTCCCTCCTTGGGGAGCCCCGCCCCTCCTTATATATGTTGAAGGGGCGGGTTACATGACTAGTCCTAGTAGGATTAGGATTGCTTTATTACAAGGAGTCCTAGTCTCGCTTCCTTTGTAAGAGAATATTCCTTATGCTTTCTTCATAAACCGGCCCACCATTAACATGAGCCGGCCTTCTGGGCCTTCGGCCTTGTCATCCGTGATCCACCCGCCGGGTTACCAGTGAATTGCCAAGTGTAAACCGGGTCTCCAATAAACCGCCAAGTCCGTCCGGGTTATAATTCTGGCCGGGTTACGCCGCGGGGTATATCCCCGACATTAGCCCCCGGTTTAATTTGGATTTATCCATGTTAAACTTGATCCTTCCTGCATACATAACAGAAGAACATATTTGATAGGTTGTGCTCCGGGTTAAAATATTTTCCTGAACCGGCACCTGATCATCCTTAAATCCTTGTCCTTTTTCTAGAAAATCCAAGTCAATAGCCCAGCTTCATAATCCATTTGCTGACGCTGGTGTCTCATAGAGAAATATTGTAAGAGATAATCCTGTTGAATCAGCCTCCAATGCAAAAAATATTGGTGTTTGAAATACTCAAACTGATATCCAGCCGGCTTGAAGATGCCGGTTTATGATTATCACCATTGTTGGGTTATAAAAACTGATAATTCCGGGTCATGACTGTTAATAAATGTCGGGTTATTGTTGCCAACACCGGGTCACACAATTGATCTTCCTGGTTTGTTCAAAACTGAGAATTTGAAGATATTCCTCGTTTATATGCATATTACCTGTAGCCCCCAAGTCTTAAGAGGAGAACATAGTGATAGCTTAAGACTTGTTTCAATATAAATCTTGCAACCTTGAAGAAATCCAGATTGTTCATCTCAGTCACTAGTTAAAACTGAATATTCCACATATGTAGCCCCCAAGTGCCGGGTCATTATGTAATAATGAGCAGGGACTTTGTAAATATGATGATGTAAACTTGAACAGCAACATGTAGCCCCCAAGTGCCGGGTCATTATGCAATAATGAGCAGGGACTTTGTAGATATAATCATTGAAAATAACATTATATAATGTAACTTCCATCGTGAGGTTTGAACCCACGTCCACAAGGTTAAGAGCTTTGTGCTTTACCAACTGAGCAGTGGACCCTTCAATATAATGGATTAATACTTGTGTACCTTGAATTGTTGACAGGAGCAATTGGTAGCCCCCAAGGGCCGGCTCATTACAATGTGATGAGTCGGGTCTTCAATAAGGTGAGAAAAAATTTGACTTTGCATTAGCCCCCAAGTGTCATGGTGCATGCTTGCATCGACATGAGACTTGTATATTTGATGTAATCTCAACTTGAATAATGTAGCCCCCAAGTGCCGGGTTGTAAGCCTGCAGCGACTCGGGACTATTCCTTTGTAGAATAAATCATACCCATTGATAAAATAATATCCATTGCGCTGAAGCGACTTTGAAAATCTCAATCATAATATTGATAACCATAATAAAAATCCAGCCATGTTGGCTATTAAAGATTTGAATAATATAACCCGGTTTGAGGACCGGTTCCAGTGATGTTTGATCACACGGTTGGTTTTACCAAGCCAATGTAGTAAGGATGATAACCCAAAACTTGAGTATTGATAACTCCTACAATATTTCGCCGGTTTATAATAAAACCATACCGGGTTGTGATAAACACCAGATTATCCATATATGACACTGGTAATTTATAATCAAAAGTCAGGCCGGGTTAACAAACACCGGTCATTATCTTGTCTCATACTGGCGACTTATAGTCAAAGCCGGGCCGGTTTAATAAACACCGGTCATTATCTGCGTCTGCATGAATGAAGCTAAAAGACATCCTCTGATTAAGTGTGCCTGACATCCTTAATCCGGTAGGCATAATCGAATGTGTAGATTCTGATGAGGCTCTTGGCTCTCTTGGCGTTTGCCTGATGACTGTTCCGAGTTATGATAAACGCCGGTTTAAATCATGCTGGTGTTTATGACCCAGACTTTGAACTTATGCTGGTATTCATGACCCAGACTTTTTACTTTGTAGATATGTGGTCAACTTTGAAGTTGCCCTGTTCCGAATCAAAAACTTGGTTAACCACAGAAAACTTTGAAAAATCGCAAAAAACAAAGCATTGTTGCAAATAAGACCATGTAGTCGAGGCTTTTTGCGAGCTGCCAGGCTCCGTATTTGCCAATCAATGGATGCGGCCCAAGGAGCTATGTTTCATTTTGCCAATCAATGGACATGATCCAAGGAGCTATGATTCGTTTTGCCAATCAATGGGTGCAATCCAAGGAGCAATGATTTCTTTGGCCAATCAATGGATGTAATCCAAGGAGCAAGAACTTTCTTTTGCCAATCAATGGATGTAATCCAAGGAGCAAGAACTTATTTTGCCAATCAATGGATGTACTCCAAGGGGCGATGATTTCTTTTGCCAATCAATGGATGTAATCCAAGGAGCAAGAACTTATTTTGCCAATCAATGGATGTAATCCAAGAGGCGATGATTTCTTTTGCCAATCAGTGGATGTAATCCAAGGAGCAAGAACTTATTTTGCCAATCAATGGATGTAATCCAAGGGGCGATGATTTCTTTTGCCAATCAATGGATGTAATCGAAGGAGCAAGAACTTATTTTGCCAATCAATGGATGTAATCCAAGGGGCGATGATTCGAATACGATCATATAAACCGGACCAGAAGGGATTAATCGAGGATTCGAATGTGATCCGTAGCCCCCTGGTGACCGTGGAGGTAGGGTACCTATTGAAAGAGTTGCACTTGAATGGCAAGTCCTGGTTGGTCCCTTATAAAATTGTCTTGCATATCAAAATAGACTGATCAAAGCATTGTGTTTTTCTTGATGAAAATAATATATATCAAGAGAAATAAACTTTAGATGGACATCACCTGATGTATTTGGACCTAATGATCCTCATCGATGTTTATTAGCCAAACCGGTATGTTGGATAGACCGGACCGCAGGGCGGACAGCAAAACAACCGCCGTATCAGAGGCGGCTCAAACAGATGAATCAGCCGCGATATTGTAAGCCGGCAGAGATGAGCAAGTTGTCCTCCGTGTTGTAAATCGGTGCGAAAGACGGCCACGGCGTGGTAAACCGGCGTTATTGCGAGAGATGGCTAGGGCGCTGTAAGCCAGTGCGGGAGTCCGTTGAGTACTGACGACCACTTGTGCCAAATGATGTTGGCGTGCCTCCATCTCCACGGTATAATATCACTTTGTAATGAATGATTTTCCTGCGCATAGAATACAGCAGGGCGAGGTATTTTTGCTCGGAAGAATTAATATATATTAAAAATAAATAGGATAGATACCACCTGATTCGTCCGGATAACAGATGAGTTGGCCATGGCATTATATGCCGGTGCGGATGGGCAAATTGTTCTCCACATTTGTAAACCGGTGTAGACGCGTGAACCGGATGTTTGATAATGTAGGCCAGAAATTATTCACCGCGAAACTGATGATCATCACGGTGAAGCTGAAATTACTCCCGTTTGAGTCGGCTACGGTTTTTATAAACCGGTGTAGGCGGCAGAATCAATGGTAGGCGCGGTAATTTGCGCGAACGGCGAGTCAGTCGCGGGCGTAGTCCCGCCGAGTTGATGTAGACTGAGCTACACGGGCGGCGGCTTCCGCACACCCATTCAATCAGCAAGCGGGTGCACACACTATGCGCGATGATGCTGACGCACACTTCATAGATGCAACCTGGCACCACCTGCTGGCATTAGATGATGCTGAACATCGTCAAACGACCGCATAGACATATGTCTGATAAAACAGTAGCACCCACGTATCCTTTCCTTTTTTTATGCAGTACTTCCTCAATCCGCCCTTGACTTTTCTCCCAACCGAATCTCATCTTATCTTCTCCTTATTGCTCTCAGGGGAGCATATGAAAACAGAGGTAGGTGACGGAGAGCCCTGCGACAGAGCGAAGCGGTCGGCGGACACCGGCAAGACGGTAAGAGCAGGATCAACAACGAGGGATTCTGGCGGCTTGAATATGCCCCAACAACGGGCGGTTTCGACGCGGCAGGCAGGCCCATGAAGACAATTCGGGGGTGGAGATGAGACCGCTGGCCAGGCGTCCAGTCGATGCACAGCAGCAGAGGTAAGTCGTCGGTGCGGTCGGGGGGGCGACTCAACCCGACGGCGACTCGAAGTTTGGATGCCCACAAGTGGCTTACTAACGGCAGCAGAAGGCGGGGGCCCGAGGCAGAGGAGGCATCGACCCGGGCAAGCTGGTGGCAGGTACAAGAGGCGGGCGGCTCCTAGGCGTGGCGGAGGTGACTTTGAGGTGCGCTCGGCGATTCCTTCTCGCTCTCTAGCAGCCACTAGATGTACCCCGAGTCGGGGATGCGGGCGAGGGGCGGCGCCGTGCGCAGCGACTTCGGCAGTACACAAGACACAGCTAATCCGGAGCAATGAACCGGCCCGGGGATGAGGCCGGAGGCCTGTGGTGACCACGGCGTCTCCGAGGCGACTTGTTGAGATAAGGCAGCAGCAGCGCGGGCATGCGAGGCTAACCACGGCGGGGGCAGAAGCACTCAGGAGGAGCCCCGACACGGACGGGCGTGAGCTGGAGGATCCCCGACAAGGCGGAGAACGGCAGTGGCTCGGGGCCAGCTCGACGGAGATTGGCAGAGCAAGTAACGACCGAGGCGGCTCGTCGATGGCGCAAGGCGCAATGGGCACAAGCCGGCCCTGCTCGGAGGCAAGGAGTCCCGCGAGGTGGAGGTGTGACGGTGGCTCCGCACAAACGGGATGCAGAGTCTGGGTCGATCCCCTTGTCCATGTGCTCATCCTGGTCGTTGTTAGTTTGACCATCCCTAATCCGTGTCTTCTAATCTTCTTCCAGCGTATAAGGAGGGGCAGGGCCAGCTTGAGGTGCGACGGCACAAGTGAGGCCATGGAGGCGCAGATGCAAGCAGATCATGGTGGCGATGCGGTGGCTCTGTGCCAATAGATGCGGCGGGTTGAAGTTGCAAGGGCGATTCGGAGGCGAGCGATCCAGCTCGGGGGCAGTTACGTTGATTGGAGGGGAAGACGGAGCGAGCGGCAGACACACCGATCCGGGGCTGACGGGCGGCGGCTCAGAGGCACGGCAAGCTCGAAAGCGGACCTGGCTCGAGTTGGAAGGCCACGGGCGCTCGAAGCAGACGAGCGAACCATCTCGAAGCAGGGCAGCTCGGATCCGGGTTGTCTCTGTATCCGTTTCCGGGTCGTATGCTTTACCCAGTCCACGTCGGCCTCATCCTCTAGGTCGTGGCCCTTCTTTTCTTTTTGTCTTGTATAATGTAATCACGGTAGTTTCCTTAGGTTGATGTAGAGATTGGAAGAATCAATTTGAACTTGGTGACTCTAATCCTCCTATGTGACAAAAGTACGTGCCCATCAAATATGAAATAGTCGTGAAGACTGCGTTGAATCTTGTGGCTTGACCGCTCTGAACTTCTCTTTGAACTCCAATCTCATTATCTCAGATCCAAAATTGACCTGCGGATTTAATTAACCCAGACACGGCATGGATCCGGTTTAAACTGTGGACAAAAATCTTTCTGACCTTCAACTCTCGATCCTTAAGGAAAAAATCCCTTCAAGAACTCAACACCACCGTGCGCTGGCCCCACGGTGGGCGCCAACTGTCGTGGATTTGTCACGGCAGATGTCCGGTTTAGCGGACTTAGTCGTGAGGCCACGCATCTATGTAGTAGCTTGAGAGGGGTTGAGCGGAATCGAGAGACGCGATGCAAGACAAGGGTTTAGACAGCTTCGGGCCCCGGGAAACATCATCCGGTAATAGCCCTACATGCTGTTTGTGGCTAGGTCTCATTATGATCCTCATGGGGTCGCCGGTAAACCGGCTCTTTGTGTCTAGCCCTAGAAACTAGTGAGAACTTCTCCCTCTTTGGGGAGCCCTGCCCCTCCTTATATATGTTGAAGGGGCGGGTTACATGACTAGTCTTAGTAGGATTAGGATTGCTTTATTACAAGGAGTCATAGTCTCGCTTCCTTTGTAAGAGAATATTCCTTATGCTTTCTTCATAAACCGGCCCACCATTAACATGAACCAGCCTTCTGGGCCTTCGGCCTTGTCATCCGTGATCCCCCCGCCGGGTTACCAGTGAATTGCCAAGTGTAAACCGGGTCTCAAATAAACCGCCAAGTTCGTCCGGGTTATAATTCCGGCCGGGTTACGCCGCGGGGTATATCCCCGACACATGGTGTTATTTTAGTACGAACTCTAGGGCTATTTGTGACACTTATAGGAATAGCCCAATAGATCGATCAGAAATAAAAACTTTGAGGTGGTTTCGTACCCTACAAGCAATTTCATCTTATTTTCTCCGCGATATGAACTTTTGAGTGATTCTTCTATGATCCGATTATGTTATCATTGTTGAGGGGACTTGCACTAGTTGAAGTATGAACCGTAGGCCTTGTTTTCAAGCATTGCAATACCGTTTGTGCTCCGTTTTACTACTTGTTACCTTGTTGTTTTTATATTTTCAGATTACAATAACCTATATCTACCATCCATATTACACTTGTATCACCATCTCTTCACCGAACTGGTGCACCTATACAATTTAGCATTGTATTAGGTGTGTTGGGGACACAAGAGACTCTTTGTTATTTAGTTGCAGGGTTGTTTGAAAGAGACCATCTTCATCCTATGCCTCCCACGGATTGATAAACCTTAGGTCATCAACTTGAGGGAAATTTGCTATAATCCTACAAAACTCTATGCTTGGAGGCCCAACACGAGTCTACAAGAAGAAGGTTGCATAGTAGACATCAGCTAGCAAAGGTTGAAGGGTGAGAGTGTGTATAATCCATGGACTCAACGTCATAAAGAACTCACATACTTATAGCAAAAAGTTTATTAGCCCTCGGAGCAAAGTACTACTATGCATGCTCCTATGGGAGAGGTTGATAGAAGTTAACCATCGCTCGCTCCCGACTTTCACACAAAGGAGGACAATCAAGAATAAATCGCGCTCCAACTTCAACACATAACTAGAAGACCATACGTGCATGCTACGGGAATCACAAACCTTAACACAAGTATTTTTTCCATAATTCACTACTAGCATGACTCTAATATTACCGTCTTCATATCTCAAAACAATTACAAGGAATTAAACTTCTCATATATTCAATGCTCTTTATGAAAGTTATTATTATACCCCCTTGGATGCCTATCATATTAGGACTAAATTCATAACCCAAGAAAATTACCATGTTGTTATTAGACTCTCAAAATAATATAAGTGAAGCATGAGAGTTCATCAATTTCTTTAAAATAACATCACCGTCGTGCTCAAAAAGATATAAGTGAAGCACTAGAGCAACTACCTAGCTCAAAAGATATAAGTGAACCACATAGAGCATTCTAATAAATTCATCATTAATGTGTGTTCGTCTCAAAAGGTGTGTATAACAAAGATGATTGTGGCAAACTACAAAGCAAAGACTCAAATGATACAAGACGCTCCAAGCAAAACACATATCACGTGGTGAACAAAAATATAGCCTCAAGTAAATTTACCGATGGATTGAAGACAAAAGAGGGGATGCCATCCGGGGCATCCCCAAACTTAGATGCTTGGTTGTCCTTGAATATTACCTTGGGGTGCCTTGGGAATCCCCAAGCTTAGGCTCTTTCCACTCCTTATTTTGTAGTCCATCAAATCTTTACCCAGAAGTTGAAAAACTTCACAATGCAAAAAATTAACAGAAAACTCGTGAGATCCGTTAGTATAATAAATCAAATATCCACTTTAGGTATTATTGTGAACTTAATATAATTTTATATTGGTGTTATATCTAATGTATTCCAACTTCTCCATGGTTCATAACCCCCAATACTACCCATAGATTCATCAAAATAAGCAAACAACACAATGAAAACAGAATCTGTCAAACAGAACAGTCTGTAGCAACGTGAAAACTTCGTATACTTTTGCAACTCTACAAATTTTGGAAAAATAGGAAAGCATGGGAAATTTGTATATCAATATTGTGTAAATATTTCAAGAAATTATCACGCTCCAGTAAATTATAGAATTTTCTGTACTGGACGCAAAAGTATTTGTTTTTCAGTAAAATCAAATCAACAATCTTCCAAACCATCCCAAAGGTCTTACTTGACACAAACACTAATTTAAAACATGAAAACACATCTAACAGAGGCTAGAAGGTAAATTTATTGGAAAATAGAAGAAAACAGGTAAATGACAAAAATAAAATTGGTTGCCTCCCAACAAGTGCTATTGTTTAACGCCCCTAGCTAGGCATAAAGCAACGATCTAGGTATTGTCGTCTTTGACAATAATGTCCATATATGTGATCTTGTCATTAGGCTTTCCAAATATAATTTGAAACACATTATCCATAGAAACTTTAGCATTCTCAAGTTGTCCCTCTACAAATCCCTTTTGATTACCGGCTACAATCCAAGAATATTGTTGGTTTACATTATTGAAAACTTGTTGGATCATGTCTAAAACGGGAATTCACTTTTTTAGTTTTCATCAAAGATTTGGTTATTGCTAAGCAAATGCCTCCGCAAGTAGTCACTATTGTAAAGGATCTCATCTATAATCAGTTTTTCACGATTCATACCATAAAAATCAAAGATCTCTCCAGCCTCTTGCACTATGCAATCAAATTCATTCATGAGGACAAGTGCAACTATCTTTTTAGTTTGAGGGTCCTTTATAACTGGAAACTCATAAAAACAATCTTTGCAAAAGTGGGGTGGGTACGAATAAATATCTTCTCAAGTTTAAGAACAAGTGCGGAAATAGCCTCCACGTAGGTTTTGGTTCTCTTGAGTATAGGAACGTCACCACAAGGCAAAGTCCCAATATAATTAAAGAAATCTTGGATGGCGCCTTTTCCCATAATGTTTCGTTGCCCCACAATAAAGTTTTAGAATCCAGATTAATAGGAGCTCCAATTTTATGAGTCCTTCCATCACCCGTTTCTACTATACCGAAGTCACTCATGGTGAGAGGTACGCAAGCAAGAAAAAAGGTCTAACGAAAGAGGTGAACGGGAAAAAGAGCGAATAAAAAGGAAAATAGTTTTGTGTTTTTCTGGAAACGTTTTATAAGTGGGGGAGATGAATATGAGAGGCAAATGGAAAATAATGTAAGTGCAAAAGATGAGAGTTTATGGAAAGAACTTAGTAGGCTTGATGAAGAACCTCTCCGGCAATGGCGCTAGAAAATCTTCATGCTACTTCTCGAGCTTGCGTAGAATTTTTCCTTGAAGAGGAAATAGTGATGCCGCAAAGTAGAGATAAGTATTTCCCTAAGTTAAGAACCAAGGTATCGATCCACTAGGAGGCACAAGCGAGTCCCCAATATATGCATCTGCACAAACTATCAAACACTTGCACACAACGCGAAAAAGGGGTTGTCAATCCCTTCAAGATCACTTGCGAGAGTGAGATCTGATAGAGATAGATTTAAAATAAAAGTAGAAGGAAAAATAAAGTGAACACAAAATAATTGCAACAAGGTATTTTTTTGCCTTTTGGTTTTATAGATCCGAAAATATATGATGGAAAATAGACCCAGTGGCCATAGGTTTCACTAGAGGCTTCTCTCTCAAAGAAAGCATACGGTGGGTAAACAAATTATTGTTGAGCATTTGATATAAAAGCGCAAAGTCATGACGACATCTAAGGCAATGATCATGAATATAGACATCACGTCCATGACAAGCAGACCGACTCTAGTCTGCATATACTACTATTACTCCACTCATCGACCGCTATCCAATATGGATCTAGAGTATTAAGTTCATAAAAACAGAGTAACACCTTAATCAAGATGACATGATGTAGAGGGATAAACTCAAGCAATACGATATAAACCACATCATTTTATCCTTAATGGCAACAATACAATACGTGTCTCGCTGCCCCTTTTGTCGCTGGGTGAGGACACTTCAAGATTGAACCCATCACAAAGCACCTCTCCCATTGCAAGAAAAACCAATCTAGTTGGCCAAACTAAATCGATAGATTGAAGAGAAATACAAAGCTATCTTAATCATGCATAAAATAGTTCAGAGAAGACTCAAATAATATTCATAGATGATGTGATCATAAATCCACAATTCATCGGATCTCAACAAACATACCCCATGATGGGATCTCACGGGAACAGAAACTTGCGGCGGTGGAAAAATATTTTTGGCAACTCCCCTAGCGTTTCTGTAATATTTGGGTATTTATAGAGCTCAGAGACGGTGCAGGGGACTCCATGGGTATTCTAGCCCCCCCCTCCAACTCTCGTAGGTGTCTTATGGTCCAAGAAAAATCATCGTAAAGTTTTATTCCGTTTGGACTTCGTTTGATATTCCTTTTATGTGAAAGCCAAAAACAAGGAAAAAACAGAAAATGACACTAGGCACTGGGTTAATAAGTTAGACCCCAAAATAGTAAAAAAACATAAAAATATCCAAAGTTGGTAATATAATAACATTGAACAATTAAAAATTATAGATACGTTGGAGACGTATCAGATGTCTCCAGGGAGGGGAACGACACCCATGGGTGTCATCGCCGCCGCCCCGGTCAAAACCGGTCAGGATTTTCATCTGTGGTGCCGCGCATCTCCACACCTCCAAGGTTTCGGGTGGTACTGACCAAGTTGACTCGCACCCGTCACCGCAACAATTTGCCGTCAAAGCCGCGCGGCCGTGGTCCTCCTTGTTGAGGTATAATATGCTGCCTAGTCTCTTCCATCAGATCGGTCTTTTGGTTGCATTGGCTAGAGCATGCACTTCTACATGATATCAGAGCCAACAGATATTGAATTCAAGACCCGGCTGGCGCAATTTAATTGCAGCCCACTTTCGGTCCACATTTAGGCCCGAGGGAGCCACACGTGAGGGGGAGTGTTGAGGTACAATGTGCTGCCTAGTCTCTTCCATCAGATCAGTCTTTTAGTTGCATTGGCTAGAGCATGCACTTATACACTCTTCCATCAACACTTGTGAGAGAACGCGACCCAAGCCACCATTAACAACACACAACACACTTGAGGAGCAGCAACATCCAACCATACCGTGCAAGGCCCAGATCCACCACACATGCCTTCACCCGCACTAGGGGATTGCCATAAGATGGATCTGACCCACACCTTCAACCATCCCGGTGCCAACTCCTCCGAGGCATTACAACACGCACCTCACGTGGGAGGTGGTCGTCCGCCTGCTGCCCACCAGGATCTCCTTCCCGACAGGGCCTCCTCAACGCCACCGCCTCAAGGCTGAGCACATGCCGCCGCCACCGCCAGATCTGACACACCACCCTCCCCTACTACCATGCTATGCACCTCACCTAGATCCGCCGTACCGCCATGCACCGGCGA
Source organism: Secale cereale (assembly GCA_902687465.1). Lineage (NCBI taxonomy): Eukaryota > Viridiplantae > Streptophyta > Magnoliopsida > Poales > Poaceae > Secale > Secale cereale. The sequence goes on from LR738714.1 coordinate 547,110,648, forward strand.
CCACCACCGCGAAATGCGCTGCCGGCCACCCCACCACCATGGCCGAGGGAAACGCGGTACCATCCACAGCTCCACCCCGACGAGAGGACAACAACCATCCAACACCTCCGGCAAGGGCTAGGGCCTCCCGCAAAGGCCATCATCGGCTCCAAGGGACGGCCTTGCGACAACACCGACACCCGGGATCCATATCCGAACCGAGCAGGCCCAGATCTCACCGGCCCATAGCGGACCGCCTCCACGCCAGCGCCACCTGGAGAAGACCGCTGCTCGCCACATAACCCACGGGTGGCTGGCCACATGCTGCTCGCCAGGGCCACCCTCCTGGCCGAGCCTATCTACGCCGCCATGAACCTGGCCCGAAGCTAGCGTCATCGCCTCGTGACCACACTGTCGCGCCCGCCATCCACCATCACACCGCTGCCCACGCCCGACCGCCACCACCACACTGCTCCTCCACGTCTCCCGCCGCGCGCCGACGAAGAACCGCACCGCCGCCCGCGCCAACCCATGTGCAGCCCTCGGACAACCCACTCCATGCGTAGGAGAAGCCATCCAGACGCGCCGCCTCACCCGCTGCCTTTGACGGCCGCCACTGCCAGTGGCGGCGGCGGCAGACCGGCCACCTCCACTCTAGGGTTGGGGGTCCTTCGGAGTCGCTTGCGCCAAGGACCAAGAGGAGGAGGGGAAAGTATATATGCAAAAGATCCAATTATCAAGTGGAGGTTTGGCCCACGCAACGGAGAGAAATAGAAGAGCCCATTGGCCATTGCGCCCGTCGTCCGGCCCCACTCCCCCGTCGCACCGAGAGCGCGGCAAAAGACCGGCGCTGGGCATGCCAAGCGAGCGGGAAACGAAAACGGGAAACCACACCACGTTCCCCAGCGCCCAGGTCGGCTGCCGCCCTCGATTTTGGGTGTTTTCCGCTTTCCCACCCCGCCCGTTCCCCATTTCCCCTATCCCGCCGCGTGCGACAGTTCGCCCCTCGCCCCCCACCTCCGTTTCAAACCCCCAAAATTTCCCTCCTCCCCTCCCCTCCGCCCGGCAATTCGCCCCGCCTTTTTGATCCCCCGCCGCCTCGATTAGTCTCCCCGCCCCCCCCTCCAACTCCAATCCACTAAACAATCTTCCGCCTTGCGATTTCCTCCCCAAT
>LR738714.1:547112130-547245016 GCA_902687465.1 Secale cereale
GCTCCGGATTTCGAACTCCCCGCGGCAGTCTCGCAATTAGCTTTTTACCTCGCGCGGCACGACTCGGTCCGTAGCAGCTAACTCAGGGTGTGATTTGTTTTTGCGCACGGTTGAATCTCGAATCCCCGTCGGAGTGGGGGTTGCTGGTCGGTCTGGGAGTCCGGATTTGGTTACTCCGCGCCGCCATTTTTTTTACCAGCCAGTGGTCGTTGTTACTCTAGTGGACGGCAATCATGATGGCGATCATTTTGTTTGGTCAAAATGTTTCGACGCGATGGGCTGCCCATAGTTGCGTGAATTAGAACAGTGATAATTTTGGTCTCCCTTTAATTCGAGACTTCTATTGTGCTCTATTTGTGGTTAATATGTCAATTCCTTTCATAAGTGGTAATACTAGTTTTTTAGTATCGTGTCATGTTAATGCGGATCTGACGGTAAGGATTGTTGTTTTCTCAGGGCGACATCTCTTTAGAAAATGGGGATGAGAAAAGTAAGCAGTGTCCACCATTCTTCTCAATGTGCCAACCGCTTCAGACTGTTGTAAGATAATGAATTATGCTTGCCTGATCAAATTTGTACGATATTTGCTATCAGCCTATCATACACAAAACCCTAATTTGGTTATGTTGGTCCTCTGTTATGCTTAACAGAGCTATTCAAATTCTTGGGATAGCGTGTGTGCTCCTGCAGCAACAGAACCTTGTCAAACTGTGAGCTAGAAGCTACTGTCACCTCCATATTTAGTGTGAATGTGTGCTATTGAGTTTTTGTAGTTCTTATGGTGTGAATTTTCTCTGGTACAGAGCGGCTTGGATTCTGTGGATGATGAATACATGCCAAGTGCACCTTCTTTTTCCGATAGCCAGCAGCCCCATTCTGAGGTAACGTTCTCTTTGCCCCAGGCCTTTATTCAAGAGTTTGATTTTCCAGTTAGTCTGTTTGAATTCCTGTGATGGTGATGTTTGCTAACCGGTGTCTTTTGATGTGCTGTTTCAGAGCATTTCTGCTATAGTTGACGAATCAAACAAGTTATGTTCACCACCTTCAATGGATAAGGAATATGATGTGGAACAACTTCAGCTGGAATCTGAGGAATTACTGGTAAGTCATTTGAACCCTGGCAATTTTTGTGTGGCTTTCTCCAGGGAATTTTTCAGTGACTTGCCTCATTTTCTGCCATCTATTAGTTGAAACTTGTAACAGTTGCTTACACAATATCCTATTTGAGAGTCCTATAATTGACATGTGGTATAAATTCAAGTGTAACTAAGTCTTCACACTGGAACTTTCTGTAACTCAGCCACTTACAAGCCTTTTATCTAAAAACTGTTTTCCTGAATTATGTCAATTCATAAGATTTAAACTTGCGCTGTCAAAACCTACTTACCCTGCAGCCAGCTCATATGCAATTTAATTACATACAATATCCTGAATTTAGTTATATGTGGCATTCCTGCATGGAGTCCTTCTGCATGTAACAGTTCCCTAACCCTGTCTTCTGCTATTTTAGGATGACTCAGGTGTGCTAGATGGGGAAACAAAGCAGCAGTCAGAACCCCTTACCACGGATAAACCCAGTTCTGCTGTAAGTTTTTCACTGTGTACATCTGCATTTCTACCTAAAGTCCTTGCGTAGCATGTGATCCAGTTATGTATGCTTAATGATATACATGATAAACTGTTGTTGGAATATATTTCTCAATGATTGTTCTTTTAGGTGCCTAACATTCCCTACCTTTTTTGTTGGCACTGCTACAGGATGAAATTGAAAAATGGGGAGCTGAAACTAAGCAGCATTCACCACCCCTTCATAACACTAAGCATTGGAGTTCAAATGTAAGTGGCCTTGTATTATCTTACTTGCATTTGTCATGCAATATTTGAGATTAGACCTTTCCTCACATTGTTTGTGACAATTGTACTGACCATTTCTGCTGAACAGCGTGCTCTTGAATCTTCTGACAATGAAAATAAGCCGCTCTCCCTTTTTTCTCGCTTCAGGCAACCCCATTCAGTGGTATGCAATATATTCTTTACCCAGTTTTGATATGCTAGTGTGTTTTGGTGTTTATTCATTGTTAAATTGTTATAAAATATTCTCTATGTGCAGGGAGCTGGTCTACGGAATTTGGGGAACACATGCTTCTTAAATGCAACTCTTCAGTGCATCACTCATACTGTGCCACTTTTAAAGAAGCTCCGCTGTGCTGACCACTCTACTCCATGCCCATGTATGGATAGTTTCTGATAATCATTTTTATTGTGTGAAAGTGTGCTCAATCTTTCTTATTTTGCTTTACATGATTCGGTCTATTGCTACCATCCAGATGATGAAGATGGGTTCTGTTCCTTTTGTGCCCTTAAAGAACACATTGAAGAATCGATTCGAAGGTCTAGATCTGTTTTAGTGCCCGCGAGGTTCAAAGATAATTTAAGCAGTATCCTTTGCTTTTGAGTTCTATGCCTGCCTATTAATTTTATCTCAAATTAGTGTTGTCAGCATTCATGGTCATTTTCCCTGATTTTGCACCCTGAAATGTGCATGCTTTCTCTTGACTTCATATTAAATTCTCACATCTGGCTACTCTTCGAAGTATTGCCATTTGGGTGACAATGTTACAAATTTTGTTGGATTCCTTAACGAAGACTTGCCAGAATTATCGTCAGATTTTAGACCAGGACAGCAAGAGGATGCACATGAGTTCCTTCGTTGCTTGCTGGATAATTTGCACAAATGCACCCTTGATCCCAAGTCAAAGGGGAAGCCCTCATCTTTTGATGAGGAAAGTATTGTCAAACAGGTGTTTGGAGGTCGGCTTAAAAGCCAGGTATGTACTCTGTCATTGCATATTTGTTTCTCTGTGCGGTTGTCTTTCAACTAATGCTATTTTGCTTGCATAGTTGACATGCCGCGAGTGTGGTCATTGTTCGGAGACATTTGAGCCCTTCCTGGATCTCAGCTTGGAGATTGATCAGGTTGATGACCTTGTTGCTGCTTTGGAATCTTTTACCAAGGTGGAGCAAGTTGGTGATGATGAGAACAAGCTCACCTGTGAAAGTTGTAAAGTTCAAGTTTGTAAGGATAAGCGGCTTGTGCTTGATAAAGCACCTGATGTCATCGCATTTCAACTCAAGCGCTTCACCAACCTTGACAATTCCATTGAAAAGATTGACAAATATGTGGCATACCCATCAGAACTTGATTTGAAGCCATTCCACAATAACCCAGACAAGGAGGTTAGTTTTTATGCTATTCTGTGCTGGTAGGCTTACCATGAAGACATATTTTGATGTTTTGCTTGTATTTTCACATGCTTCAGGAACTAAAGTATGATCTTTATGGCGTTGTTGAGCATTCTGGCTTACCTAACTATGGCCATTATGTGTGCACTATTCGTTCTTCACCAAGCACCTGGCACTTGATGAACGACTCCAATGTAGGTGCCATTAGTTGCTCTTGCTATTATGACACATCTTTTTGCCTTGTAGTAATCATACTTGTGTTGCAGGTGGATTCTATTACTGAGTTCAGTGCACTACACCAGGAAGCATATATACTCTTCTATGTCAGGCAGGGCATGTTTCCGTGGTTCTCAAGTTTACTAGAGGAGGCTTCAAGTGGTGCATCCCCTGTGTCAGTTTTGGATAATATAGACACAGACTGTTTAATATCCAGTAATAGAAGTCCTGGCAATAAGTTTGAGATTGGTGAAACGAGTGAATGCAAAACTAGTCCAGTTGCCGTGGAACCAACCAAGAGATCTTCAGTTGATGCTTCCAACAGCACAAACAAAGAAGAAACTAGTCCACTCAGAGCATCTCTCCAAGATGATGTGGGGAAGAGGCGTGCCCCTAGTGCTACTGAAATCTCCAATCTGGAGAGACCATCAACTCCACCTCCACGTCCCAAGCGACTGAGCTCTCTTGATGACTTTGATGTGTTTAAGTTTGAGGAATTTGGTAAGGATTTATCTTCAACTACAATTGAAACATCTGTCTTATGTTAGCATCGCAGTACAGTCCCTGGTGCATCCTCAGTTTAGGATCTGGTTGTCATAGTATACATATACCAACTTAGCGGCAAGTGAACAAACTGTAGAGAATGTGGTTCTAGTTCCATAACTAAACATCAGATAGTTGGACTAGCTAGTAAATTCCCAGTCTGTTCATTATCTTACATGGTATTCCAATTTATATTTTAGTTTATTTTGGAAAAGAACAAAAATGATTAATGGTTCACTGTTCTTTTTGTCTCATTTGCAGAGGACAAGGACACTCCTTTGATGCCAAAGTTTGAGCATCAACCGAAGGTGAAGAAACAGAAGGCTGCTTCTGCATCTAAATCTGTGAAGGGCTCTTGCGTGGACAAGAATGCAACACGGTTGATGAGGGGCATGACATCCACGCGAAGAAAAGGCTTGCTGGACTGCATGATCTCACAGCAGAATGAGCATGAGTCCCGCAGGGGTTCTCGAAGTGACCCTCTGGGCAAAAAGAAGAGGAAGCTGGACACCAACTCGGTGGCAGTTCTTCAGTACTAATTATTTTTCTAGTCAGGTTTGAATGTCAAATCTTTTTGCTGTACGTAGTTTCCAATCCATCCCTTTTCTTGAGGGTCAACTCAGGTTGCAATAGAGCTTAAAAGTTGTTTCTGCTTTCTGACATGGACTTCCTTGCCTATATATAATATATATTCTTGCTCGAGTCACTGGCCATTTTGTTTAGGCTTTGTTCTGTTCTAGGGATGTTTGGAGAAGAGAATCCGACAGCTGAACTTTACCTAGTTCAGGCCCATCTGTCACATTTTAGCAACTTGTTTGATGCAGCCAGTCCTGTACTGACTGCAATATACCAGTCATACTGGCTGCACCGATACAAAACTTAGTTTCTTTTTCTTGTAAAAAATACTGATTACTGGAGAAAAAGAGACAAGAAGTATCAAAGAACAAGGCCTGTTCACCACTTGCAGATTTTCTGCATCTAGACAAGATTATTCAGGCAGTATGTTGTAGTTGCTGAAAATCTTCTTGTATCGCCTGTAGTGGCTGACGCTAGGATTTTATGCTGCTTTAGGTAGGTATATTTCCCCTTCTTTATGTTAGTCTGTAAGATACTTGATGGTTTTCAGTAATGAAAATCAGGTGAAAGCCCTTGCTAAAAAAGCACTCCCTCCTTCACAAAATATAAGTGTCTTGGGACGGAGGGAGTAGCAAAGAACAACTTGGCGCAGAAGAAAAAACGATGAAGTGTAACACCACGTTTATCACCCACTTCAATTGAATGGAGCAGGGGCTGCGGTTCTATAATGGAAAACAACTTTTCATCAACCAGCAACATACGTACATACATATATGTATCCCTAAATGAAATTTTGTTATTACTATCTACTGCTACAACGAAATCAACATGAGAGTGCTTCTCTCTGTATAATGGTGAACACACATTTCAAGAAAAAAGAAAAATGTAGGACACATCATTTCCATTCGACGCACTTGAGTGAAGCCATGAAAGAGACAGCTAGATACAGATGCACACACGGTTCTTCTCCAGGTAGCTCATGAGCTCTGCCCCCCCTGCAGCTGTTGCTGCTGCTGCTGCTGCAAGTTGACGAGCTTGTGGTAGGCGCCGCTCTTGTTCTCGATCAGGTGCTGGTGATCCCCCTGCTCGATGATCTTGCCGTCCTGGAGCACCGAGATGACGTCGGCGTTCTTGATCGTCGACAGCCGGTGCGCCACCATCACGGTGGTCCGGTTCTTCATCACCCTGTCCAGCGCCTGCTGCACCACGCGCTCCGACTCCACGTCCAGCGCGCTCGTCGCCTCGTCCAGGAGCAGGATGGCCGGGTCCTTGACGATGGCGCGCGCGATGGCGATGCGCTGCTTCTGCCCGCCCGACAGTTGCACGCCGCGCTCCCCGACCTTGGTCTGGTACCCCTCCGGCAGCGAGCTGATGAAGGTGTGCGCGTTGGCCAGCTTCGCAGCCTCGATCACCTCGGCCTCTGTCGCGCCGTCCTTACCGTAGAGGATGTTTTCGTAGATCGTCGTCGCGAACAGCGCCGGCTCTTGCTGCACCAGGCCGATGTGCCTCCTCAGAGACTTCAGCCTAAGCTTCTTCACGTCCTTCCCTGCAAAATGCACCAGTGTACTTTGTTCAGTTCTCCTCTTCTAGAACGGAAACTAGAGTATCACTCCAACAGCGAAGTACCATCGATCAAGACTTTTCCGGCGATCGGGTCGTAGAAGCGCAGGATGAGCGAGAGGACGGTGCTCTTGCCGGAGCCGCTCATCCCGACGAGCGCCATGCTCTTGCCGGCCTTCATCAGGAGGTCGAGCCCTTTGAACACGGCCACCTCCGACCTGGACGGGTACCGGAACTCCACATCCCGTAGTTGGATCACTCCCTCGACTTTCTTGATGTCGTCGCCGGTGTCGATCTGGACTTCGGTCTTCCTGTCCAGGATCTCGAACACCGAGGACGCCATTTGGTTCCCCTTGATGATGTCGGGCGCCATTGCCAGTGTCTCCCCCATTGCGAGAGCGGTCACTATGAGCACCATGAAGGACTTCATCACGGACCTGAATGTGGCCAACTCCTTGCTCATCAGCTGCGAACCGTACCTGAATTTTTCCAACATTTCATCAGTTGCTCTTGGAGCAGAGCAGATTTAGACCGAGTTGGCTGTGTTTCAGTACCAGTTCACTTACCACAAAGCCAGCGCATAGGAAGAGAAGAGGAAGAACTGGGAGACTCCATAGAAGATTCCGGCTCCCTGCCCTCGCCGGAAGGACCGTTTGCCGGGCTCCCTGAGCTCATCCGCGTAGAGCTTTATCACCTTCTCCTCCGCGCAGAAGGCGGCCACCGTCCGCATGTTGCTCACCGCCTCCGCCGCGAGCATGTTGGCCTTCAGGTACGATTTGCCGAGGTTGCCTCCGTATCCTTTCATGAACATTTTCTGTTGCATGGCAATCACAACATAGTTGACATGACTCCGATCAGGCCAAAGAAGAGAGAACTAGGTAGCACCACCATGGTTGAAATCGAAAAGATCTTGTGATCACCTCACTGATGTGGCCGCTGACCATGAGCGGATACGTGGCGAGCACGACCAGCGTGATCCTCCAGTTGAGTATGAAGGCGATGATGAGCGAGGTGACGATCATGCCGACGTTCTGGAGCAGGATGGTGGAGCGGTCGACGACGATGGTGCGCACGAGCGTGGCGTCGGTCTCGAGCCGCGCCGCGAGCATCGCGCTGGTGTGGCTGGTGCTGTCGAACCACCCGATCTCGTTCCGGAGGATGGCGGCGAACATCATCTCCCGGACGCGCAGCGTGAGCCGCTCGCCCATGATGCCGAAGCTGAGGTGCTCGATCGCGTGGAACACCAAGGTGAGCACGGCGCCGCAGCAGAAGAGCGTGGCGATCTTGCGCACCTCCCTCTTGGTGGTCTCCCACCCCATGTAGTAGGACACCAGCGCCTGCGTCACGCCCAGGGCGAAGAGCGGCATCTGCGCGCCGGCCACGAACGCGCTCATGGTGCCCGACACGCCGAACACCCAGTCCGGCCGCACCATGGAGTAGAGCTTCTTCATGGAGACGGGCTTCCCCTTGCTTTGCCCTTCGTCGTCGGCCTCCCCGGCGCCGTACCGGCTTATCGAGTCCTTGTCGGAGCGGAAGCTGCCACCCCTGCTCGTCCTTGACAGCTCCCTCGAATACTTGAAACTGAAAGCATGTCAAAATGATCAGTTAGCCCATGCTTGCCACTTACACATGAAAACAATATCGATACCATGTACCAATACGTGCCTCAGTGGCCTGGTGATGCTCCTGCTCTCCGAGAAAGACGGCTTGTGCTGAAGCTGCGCAGCCTCCTGCAGCTGGATAAGCGACGAGTAGGCGCTGATGGGGTTGGCCATGAGCTGCTCGTGCGTGCCGGTTTCAACGATCCTCCCGCCGTCCACGACGGCGATGGTGTCGGCGTTCCTGATGGTTGACAGCCGGTGCGCGATCACCACGGTGGTGCGGCCGACCATGACGCGGTCCAGCGCCTCCTGCACGCTCTTCTCGGACTCGGCGTCCAGCGCGCTGGTGGCCTCGTCGAGGAGCAGTATGGACGGGTTCTTCAGTATCGCCCTGGAGATGGCGATCCGCTGCTTCTGCCCGCCGGAGAGCTGTATCCCGCGCTCGCCGACCTGCGTCTCGTACCGCTCGGGGAGGTTGTTGATGAAGCTGATCGCCTCCGACAGCTTGGCCGCGTGGTCGATCTCGTCCGCGGTGGCGCTGCTCTTGCCGTAGAGTATGTTCTCCCGGATGCTGGTCGCGAACAGCGCCGGCTCCTGGTTGACGAGCCCGATCTGCCCGCGCAGCCACTTGACGTCCAGGTCCTTGATGTCGTGCCCGTCGAGGAGGATGGCGCCGGAGAGCGGCTCGTAGAACCGCTCGATGAGGGAGACCACGGTGCTCTTGCCGGAGCCACTCCCGCCGACGAGGGCGACGATCTTGCCGGCCGGGAAGTCCAGGCTGAGGCGGTCGAGGATGACCACGTCCGGGCGGGACGGGTACGCGAACCGCACGTCGCGGAAGTGGATGTTGCCCTCCACCGCCTGCAGCGTGCGGCCGGCCGTGGAGCTCCTCTTGTTCACGGTGCTCCTCTCGATCATCTGGAAGATCGGGTACGCCGCCGTCCTCGCCCGGAGGAACGTCGATATGTTGGGCGCCGCCTGGCCAAGCGACCTGCGCGCGTATTATCCATTAACAGCATGGTCGACATGGAGGTGAGAACGAGAAGGCCGGGTGGGTGTACGGCGCTGCACTCACAGGCCGGCGATGACGACGTTGAGCATGGTGGTGAAGGACTCGCCGCCGTTGGAGATGCGCTTGTGGACGACGACGCCGGTGAACCAGATGAGCAGCGCCCAGGAGAGGAAGAGCACCGAGTGCATGGAGCCGAGGCCGAGGCCCTTGGCGAGGCCGCCCCGCTTGCCGTACTTGTACGTCCGCAGCAGCGCCTCCCTGTACGTCCGCACGGCCTTCTCCTCGCCGACGAAGGCCTGCACCGTCCGCACGTTGCCGATCACCTCCTCGGCGATCTCGCCGGCCTTGACGTAGGACTTGCGGACGCGCGCCATGAGGCCGATGGTGACGTAGGCGTAGGTGCCGCCGGCGATGGCGATGAGCGGCACGATGGCCAGCGTCACCAGGCTGATCTGCCACACCTGCGAGAAGCCGATGGCGAACCCGGCCAGGAACCGGCTGATGTAGTGCATGAAGTTGCCCACCTGCGGCGACATGGACACACGGCTTAATTTGTCAGCACGAGCAAAATGTTCACCGAGACTGCGACGGTGAACTTGACCGGTCAAATAGCAGCAGCAGCAGCTGTTCACGCTCACCCCTCTGCGAGGTGTGAAGGTCTGCAGAAGGCCGTGCGATTAAGATCTGACGGTGAGCGATCCTCTCATGCCGGCCCCACATAGTATCATGCGGGGCAGAGTCCACGTGAACAGAGGCAAGATCGACATGTACGTGGCACGTTTATGAGGATGACCAACAGAATTCTCCTCGAAGCAGAGAAAACATAATGAAAATTTTCCCCTTACCAAACATTTTTCTTGTTTTCGAACTATAATTACAATGAACCGTGCTCGCTAAAGAAAAAGAGAACAACCCCCAAAGTAAAAGAATTATAATGGTGACAAATTGTGGATCATGTGTATATAAATTGAACAATGTCGGCGCACACTAGGCACAAAATGATTTTGGGTGTACATTCTTATTTTCAGCAGGACTTTGGTGCAGTAGTTTGTAACTTAGAATCCGAATAATGTATCACATGTAGAGACGGTATGTTCTACTCCCTCCGTTCCTAAATATTTGTCTTTCTAGACATTCAAATGAACTGCAACATACAGATGTATATAGACATATTTTAGAGTGTAGATTCACTCATTTTGCTTCGTATGTAGTCACTTGTTGAAATATCTAGAAAGACAAATTTTTAGGAACGGAGGGAGTATGTCTTTGCTTGATTTTTTTTTTTTGCAGGAAAGCTTTCTATCTTTTCATCAAACATCATGGTAGTACAAGAAACACCAGAATTCAGGACTATTTCATTTTTCACACTGGTCCAATCCAACGACCGGATCGGACTTCTAACCCATCGTCTATCGTAAAATCTAATCCTCCTTATAATGTTAATAACGAAGCAAAATTGCTAAAGAACGGCATTTTTTTCCTTTTGAATATCCATTGGCAGGAGAGGATTCCCAGTTGAATAGTACCTTCTGCATTTCAAAATGTGTCGTTATTTTAGAACGGTGAGAGTAGCATTCATTTTTGCCCTTCGTACGATCGTACTTTTTTTATGGCTACACATAGGCCGGCCATGTACGACAGGACGATTGTAGAAAAGAGTTGAGTATTTTTATGGTAGACAGTGATAGCCAGCTCATGACATAGAGAACTCTTGCAGCATAAACCGTCCACTGCTCATAAATAGGCATGCACATATAGGTAGCGTGCTCAGATCAGACCAGGCCACTTTTATTTCTAGAAAAGCCACTACAGTAGGATGGATGGGAATAGTGTTGAGCTCTATCTAAATAGCCGGTGGATCAAGACATTCATTTATTGTGATCTATGTCAATCTGGAGAGAGGGCCATGCATCAAAGCACATTTATTTCTTTGCAGCACAGAAAAAAATTCTGGCCAGGAGAAAGTGCAACAAGTTTTCCATAGGTAATGCTGCTGCAATGACTTGAGAATTACACCCTCTGGTCCGGTCCTTTTTACTTCACGTGTTAGATTTTTATCAAGTCAAACTTTGCAAAGTTTGACCAAATTTATATTAAAAAATACCAACATCTACAATATCAAATATATACACTATGAAACTACATTTCATACTGAATCTAACAACATTGATTTGACATTGTAAATATTGATACCTTTTTTTATAAGTTTGATCAAAGTAAAGATACTTTGACTTCGGACAAAATTTATATGCAGACTGAAAAAGACCAGAGAGAGTACGAATATGGTGAAAATTCGCATTTCACTGACCATGAAAGTCTTTAATTTTTTCGCAAAGAAAGTTTACTGGATGCCAAGGCAGATGAGGTTACTTATACTCCATGTTTGTAGTTCAATACAAATAAGTTGCATTTGATCCGTGTTTGTAGATTTTCTTGGCTGTTATTATCCCTCTCATCTACAACTTCTTTTTGCAAGAACAGAGATGCGTGTGCCTGAATTTTCATCCAAGATGTGTCACGCACTCGCAGCTGACGTGAAATTCAGTTCGAGGAAACGCTAAGGTGGGTGGAATTCGACCGGAAGTGTATCCCGTGACGTGGAATTATACGTACAATCTAAACGACGGAGCTATAGTATAGTAGTTCGATCGATGACTTGATCTTCGTCCTGCTGTCCTGCACCCGCAACGCCTTCAATGCCCTTCACCAACTCCCATAACTCCCCACCCCATCAACTGAACTGAGCTGAGCTCACCTCCACCCAGCTTCTCTAATCGGCCGGCCGGCTCACACCGCATGAACGGCCGGTTTGGCATGGGGCGCGCAACGGCAAGAAAGGCGGCAGGCCGGCAGCACGCGCATGCATGGAGTGGAGGAGCGGGTACGCACCTTCTCGGAGATGGCGTCCTGCACGACGAGGACGTCGCTGGTGATGGCGTTGATGACCTCGCCGGTGGACGCCTCGGTGTCGAAGACGGCGATGTCCTGGTCCAGCATCGACCGCAGGTACGCCAGCCGCATCTTCGCCGCCTGCCGCTCCCCCGTGTGCATCCAGCACGCCACCTCTGCAGCGAGCAAGCGCATGGAGCCATGCGACTGTGATGAGAGCACGTACTGGTAGTAACATTTTGCGTGCTTGTCGCCTCCGCGCAGATGCGCGTCCGGACAAGACGAGTTCGGTTGAGAAGGCGCGCTCACCGGTCCACGACGAGAAGAGTATGACCACGCCCAGGTACACGAAGTCCAGCGAGTACTGCATCACGATCGACGGCGAAACACAGAAGAAACGAATGGTTAGCCTACCGGATCACCGGCACGTACGTCGCCGCCGTCGCTGGCCGGGTGATTGAAGGAGTGCGAGTTTGTGTATGCATGGGGTGGGGTGCGCACCTTGGCGACGCGGCCCGAGACCTCGGCCGGGAAGAAGGAGGCGATGCCGATGATGTTGATGAGCTTGCCGAAGAAGATGAAGAAGACGGGCACGGAGGCGCCGTGCGCGCACGCGCCCACCGAGCCCACCGCCATCAGCAGGTAGTCCCACCGGTCGGCGAACGAGAAGAGCTTCAGGAACGGCACCTTCTCCACCTTCTCCTCCGCCCCCGCCGCCTTCCTCGTGCTCTCATCGCCGCCCGCCTCGCTCTGGTTCTGGCCGGCGCCGTGCACCGACGAGCTCATGTCGCCCTCGCTAGCTCCACGGCCGTGATCGATCGATCGGCCGAGCCGTGCTCGTTCCTTGTGATTGAGACTGCGGGTGAAGAAGGATCTGCGCGTGTGTGCGTGGGAGGGCAGGGCTTTAAAGACTGGCCCGGACGCCCGTTGGAGTGGTTGTAACTTGCCTCCGTGTTAGCTGTGGGCGTGCCGTGCCCCTGCGTAGGTAGCCGTAGGCCCGTCGCCGCGGAGGCGATTCCATCCGCGTGGTGGAGCACCGCAGCTGAGCAGGGTCGAAGGGGTTCGATCAGGAGTTAAACTCGATCGCTCCTAGGGCCACCGCGTCAGGCTGAGGCCCAAGCTGCTCGTAAGGGCAAGCTGGTGCAGTGGTGGAGGGGATTTGTCTGAGAGCTGCCGTTGGATCCGGCTACAAAGTTACCCTCATGTCAGAGCTTCAGAAGTCTCTTCACTGCAGTTTGGTTGGCTGACCAAGATTCATTTCATTTTATTGCTGAACAAAGTGGCTGGTTCACATGACCCTGAACTTTGTTCCCGCTCCCTTGAGCTTGATCTATCCAATAACTCACAAATCATGTTGGGTGGGTTTTTGGAGATCTTTGAGGGTGGAGTTACCCGTCTTCAATATGCCGACGATACCCTTGTTTGATAAAGAATGATGCGGTCATCTTTGTTAAACTCAAGTTCTTGTTGACATGTATTGACTCAATGTCTGGACTTAGAATCAGCTTCGACAAGAGCAAAGCGTTCGTCACAGGAGGTGATCTAGAGGATACTGCTAACATGCTGAATTGCAAGTTAGGTTCCCTGCCAATGAAGTATCTTGGGTTGCCTTGACCAACAAGCATCTGACTATCCAAGACTTTGAGTTCATCACCGACAGAGTGGCTGCTCAGGTAGAACCATGGATTGGCAGATATGAATCTTCAACGGGCAAGCTCACGACGATCAATTCGTGCTTTTCTAGCCCCCCCCCCCCCATGTTTGTCATGGGGTTCTTTCTCCTTCTCGATGACGTCCATGCCAAGTTTGATACGGTGGGCTCTCTGTTTTTTTGGGAGAAGGAACAAGACAAGCAGAAGTATCATATCTTGATGCATCCTCCTTCTTACACTAATTCCATGTGTCACAAGCTTGTTTCAATTTAGGGTTTTCGAGAGCTAGATCTAAGGTGCTGACGACGGAGCATTTGGGCTTGTGAGGGAAATAAAGGGCTATGAAGCATGTGAAAATGGTTTGGAAGCTGACATACTATTCCGCTACAAGTAAACGAATGGCTAAGATGATAAATTGTAGAGTCGGGCATTGTCCGTAGCATAGTCGAGATTCTACACTTTGTACATGATTCTATGATTTGGATCGCGACTAAACATGGATTCTACCTAATCTGGATTCATAGTGGGACTTGGATCGGCATGCTTTTGCAGGTTCGAGAAATTGTAGGATTCTAGGAGTCGAATCGCGACTCTGATTAGCTTGGCGAGGTGGTAATGCCGATGGCGCTGGTCCACATTGCGAATGTTTGCTCGACAAAATTGGTGGCGGCAAACTGGGACCAACGCAAAGCAGTGACAACTTGTGGTGTATTATCTGAGGGTCGTTGGCCATGCATAGATTTGTCACAATACACTTATGTCGGAGGCGAGGGATCCTCGGATTGTCTTCGATGTGAGACTTTGGCGGTTCCATCTACTCTTGTCATGCGATACCCAACTTGGCTGCACAGATGGCTATTGACGACTGATGACCCACAAGTATAGGGGATGAATCATAGTCCTTTCGATAAGTATGAGTGTCGAAGGCAACAAGGAGCACAAGGAAATGACAAGCAGGTTTCAGCAAGGTAATTTCTGCAAGTACTGAAATTGTTGGTAACAAATAGTTTGATAGCAAGATAATTTGTAATGAGAAAGTAATAATAACGGTAACAAAAGTGCAGCAAGGCAGCCCAATACTTTTATGGCAAAGGACATGCCAGAACGGTCTCTTATAATAAGCAAAGCGTTCTTGAGGACACACGGGAATTCCTTCTAGTCACTTTCATCATGTTTGTTTGATTCACTTTCGCTACTTTGATAATTTTATATGTGGGTGGATCGGTGCTTGGGTGCTGTTCTTACTTGAACAAGCCTCCCACTTATGATTAGCCCCTCTCGCAAGCATCCGTGACTACGAAAGAAGAATTAAGGTAAAATCTAACTACAACGTTAAACATATGGATCCAAATTAGCCCCTTACGGAATAGCGCATAAACTAGGGTTTAAGCTTCTATCCCTCTAGCAACCCATCATCTAATAACTACTCCACAATGTATTCCCTTAGGCCCAAAGATGGTGAAGTGTCATGTAGCCGACGTTCACATAAAAACGCAAATGGAATCAACAACATACATATCATCAAAATATCAAATGAATACCAAATTCACATGATTACTAATGACAAGACTTATAGCATGTCCTCAAGAACAAAATTAATTACTCACACAACATATCCATGTTCAAGATCAGAGGAGTATTGAATAGCATAATAGATCAAAACATATAATCTTCCACCAAATAAATTAACTAGCATCAACTACAAGATGTAATCAACAGTACTAGCAACCCGCAGGTACCAATCTGAGGTTTTGAGACAAAGATTGAATACAAGAGATGAACTAGGGTTTTGAGATGAGATGGTGCCGGTGAAGATGTTGATGAAGATTGATCCTCCCATGATAAGAGGGTTGTTGGTGATGATGATGGATTTGATTTCCCCCTCCCGGAGGGAAGTATCCTCGGCAGAATCTCTCCGCCAGAGAGCAAAAGTGCTCATGCCCAAGTTCCGCATGGATGATGGGCCTCGAACCCCTCGTTGGTTACCCCAAGTGGAAGGTGTAAGATGCAGTAAGTAGAAGTGTTTTCCCCTAGCAAAGATGCCAAGGATCGATTCCCCAGAGACTCCTAGGTTCAACAAGTAGGTGTCAATTGCTACGGCGCCAGATTAGTAGCAACCAACGTGGACCTGCACACAGATACAAATAACTTTGCTCCCAACGAGTACAGAGAGGTTGTCAATCCCTCCGGCCTTGTAGTTCACAAAGGATTAAAAGCAATGATAGTAGTGATACATAGTTTTTGCAATAGTAGGTAAATAACGAAAAGTAAATAGTGGATGTGATCAATGATGGTAATATGGACCGGAGTCTCATGATGTTCACTAGTGATGTCTCTCTCCCAAAAGACGATAAAACAGCTATGTGAGGTAAACAAATTACAGCTGGGCAATTGAAAGGACCACGAACGCAAACCAATGCTGACTACATTGCAAGAAAGGTTGAGGTTCAAAGCATGGGCGGTACGCCAAAGTAAGTAGACCAAAATCCATCAATATCTACTACTAATCATCCACCTTGAGATATCTATCCAGAACATCTCACTGGTATTAAGTTGCGAGTCCCACCCATAGTGTAAACTCAATACAACAGACAACTGCATTAAAAGAACTTTGCGTAAAGTAAACAATCCTTGCACCCGCGGGCACAAGCACCGTTGTTTTCCCCCTTGTGGCAACAACACATCCCCTAGACTCATGTTTCTGTCACTCAAGCTAGTCATCGAGGGGCATGAACCCACAATCGAGCATAACGTTCCCTCTTGGAGTCACTACCTACTACTCGGCCAAAGCAATAAGTAACAACGGAGAACATGCAAGAATTACTTATGAACTAAAATATAAAAGAGTTGAATCAAATATATTACTCAAGATCAATCTGAACATAATCTCATAATCCATCGGATCCCAGCAAACTCAACATAGCAACATCATAAGGATTACATAGGTGCCTCGATGTAATGCCCAGGATGGAGTTATACCTCCTACGTGTCGAGGCACGACTTAAAGGCATAAATCCATCCTAGAATGATCTCAAGTTCGGTAATCTTTGCACATCTCATGTAAAAGAGGGGATTGTAAACAAAAAAATAGTTGGCTTACACTCGCCATGTCACAGAATTACAATTCAAGTCTCAAACATCATACATTAAGAACATCACAACCCTCTAAGGGCAAAATCCAATGCAAGATACCAAACTGAAATAAATAAACCACAGGCGAATCGAATCCTAGTAAGAGTCTCCACTACTGATCATCCGGATAGCGCACATAGTACCGACTACGCTCCTCGTCGTACTCCCAATCCAGCTCGGTGCCATCACCTGGATAGCTCACAGCTGGACCTGCATCTGGTGTGTGAAGTAACTGTGAGCCACAGAGGACTCAGCAATCCCGTCTCCGGGTAACAAGACTATTTAAGCCTTTGCGTGAGGAAAGGCTGAAGAAAAGAATAAGTGTCTGCAGCAGCAACTAGCAACTAGCTTACATGAGTGAGAGCGAGAAGAGAAAGCCTCGGACGAGAAGTGATCACGAAGTGATCCTAGCTACAAGCTCAACAATCATAACCCCTCCGTGTTCAACTCCCGAATCCCTATTCGGAAATTGACAGTCACGGAACACACGCTGGTAGTGTATTAGAAACATTGTGTCAAGTTATCTACAACCGGAATTAACAAGCTCCCATCTGCCACATAACCGCGGGCACGGCTTTCGAAAGTTCAAACCCTGCAGGGGTGTTCCAACTTGACCCATTACAAGCCCACGATCCGCGGAGTCGCAACTCCAAAGTGGGAAGACCCGAGTATCCTCGGAATCCCGTGCTCAAGATATACCGAACTAAGGTAAGGCTAATCCAGCAAATCCTCCCGGCGTGTCGACACCCTAATAGTAGCCGCGCGTATCTAAGTCTCAGGACACGACCGGATGAGACGTCCTACAGGTGTATGCCAGATACCTCAGGTTGCCCCAAGGCGACCCCGCAGTCCGCTCGTTTCGGACCAACACTCATGTGGAGCACTGGCCCGGGGTTGTTGATTAAGAAAGAGGGTTAATTACTCCCTATGCAAGTTTAGTTTGTTATTAGGCAAATAGTACCAATGTTGGGACTTGCTGGAAAAGACTTAGCACTTAGCGGTTTATCGAGGGGGTCCCATACACCCCAACCGTGTTAGGAACGCATAATCAAGGAACATAACACCGGCTTATACGGATCCTAACGGCATGGGTGGAACAAATCACCAAGCAAAAGGATTAGCCTTCCACCCTTGCCAATATATAGATGATTTCATTTTAAGCATTTATATAGTGTGATATAACCCAACCAAACTTCAACATGAAGCAAGCATCTTCGATCTTCACCTGCAACTAGCAATGCTATAAGAAGGGCTGAGCGAAGCGTACTTAGCCAAGCAACGGTTTGCATAGGTAGGTTGGTTAGACATGGCAATTGGTTACAAGTAGGAGGATGACAAGAAGATCATGGGCATCGAGGCAAAACTATAGATCGAGACTACTAGCAATAGGCAAAGATGGTAATGTTATCGGGGTTCGGTCATCTTGCCTGAAGAGAAGTCGTTCGGATCGTAAGAAGGGTCCTCGTGCTCAACCTCGTTGGAAACCTCGTGCTCAACCTCGTACTCGGTCTCGGCTTCCGGCTCTAAACAAATCAATCACACCAAGCACAAATCAACAAGATGCAATGCGCACTCGAAAATGATGGATGCACTAAGGATGCACACGGAGCACGTAAAATATCACTCAAGCAAAACACCTCATAACAAGATAACAATAACATATTAAGATTCTACACAGAAAATCAATCAAGTTTGATATAAGATTCGCTGAAATCGGAGTTACGGGCTAAAAGTTATGCCCGAAACAAGAAATGAGCGAAAGCTGAAAATTACAGCATCATAGCAACTTCGGAGCTCAAAATAATTGAGCTACAGCATTCAAACAACATGGCAAAGGACATGAACACAAACTAGACATATACTACAGCAACTAAGTCCAAAGGTGCACCCCCAACGGAGCCACGGATCAATAGCAATGATCTTGGACATATTGAACTTGACAATAAAATTCTGGCAGCAGAATTTTATTGAAACTTTGGAGCAAAAGATAAACATGCCAGAGCCACTTAAATAGACATGTGAGGACATGGATGGAAATACAACAATATATACTACAAGGAACAATCAAAATCCACTCCAAAACTATCATGCTTTGTCCTAGAACATCACACGAACATGGCATCGGAACGTTACAGATTTCAGACTTAGTGAAAATCCACTAAGTCCTAAAACAGCAATATCATCATGGCATATAAAAGAGCAAGTTTAAGTCACCTCGAAACTAAACATGGCAAAGGGTAAGCACCTCATCAAAATACACATGAAGGTGATCCCGAAACACACAAGCATGCATCCTTGAGGTAAACACAACGACAGCAACGAGCTCATCAAGATGGCATTTCATAACAAGTGAAACAACATCACAGCCACATGGCACTTTGCAACGATGATATCAAGGCAATAATAAATCTATCATGCAACCTATCACATACAACATGTAGATCATGGCAAGACGAACACGTGGACATGTCATTTACATCATTCGGACAAACGAGCTAAAAGATATCACATGGCAAAGGTGACATAAAAATATCACATAGCAGCAGTTTATATCATGATGCACTCTTTCAACAGCAAAACAAGCACCTAGATGATCCCTAACATGCATGACAACAACAGATAAAACGTAGAGCAAGTCTCCACGAACGTCTGGACATGCTATACGCGCGAAACGGAGTTACACACAAAAAGTTATGCACAGTTGAAAAACAACAACAACAGCTAAAACAAAACTAGATCTAGGGTTTGTTGGGTCAACCTTAGGTCTGGAGTTAACTCGGGCCGGATCTGGCTTCGGAGGCGGCGGCTGGACGCGGCCCAGGGCGCTGGAGAGGCCTCGGGCCTGGTGGGGGCGATCGGCCCAGCGGCCTGGCGATGGCTGAGGCGGCTGGCGATCCAGCCGGCGGCCTGGACGGTGCGAGGGGGTGGGCCTCGGGCGGCGAAGAGGCCCACTGGCGACGCGCGGCCCAGCCGGCGGCGCGCGGCGAGCGCAGAGGCTGGGGGGCGCCTGGCCTGGCGAGGCGCCCAGGGCGGCGGCGTACGGGCCAGGATCGGGGAAAGGCCCGATGCGGGGCGCTTCCACGGTGGGCTGGCGGTGCGGGCCTCCCGGTGATGTGGTCCCGCGCGGTGGGATCGGGCTGCAGAGGGGGGCGGTCGATCCAGATCCTGGATCCGCCCGATCCAGGCTGGTGGCGGCGCTGGCGTTGACCCTGGCCCGATCGATCGATCGGCCAGAGCGATCAACTGCGTCGGCGGCTGCTGAATCCTGCGGGATTCGTGGAGAGTTTCCAAGTGGAGAGGAGGGGGAGGTTGGATCTGGGAAAAAAATTAGGGGAAGAAGGAGGAAGGAGTTAGAGATGCCAAAAATTAGACTAGGGTCTAATATATAGCAGATTTTTAGGGTTAGGGGAGATTTAGGGGCGCTAGGAGCCCTCCGATCGCGATCCGACGGATCCGATCGCGGGGTTAGTTTAGAAGGGCTTAGGAGAGAGTAGAAGACTGCAGAAGGGGTGTTTCTCGGGACACGAAGTGAAGGCACTTTGGACCCACACGAACAACGGATGGAAAAACCAACGGAGTCCAAACGAGACGAGATTTGAGAGGCGGGTTGCACACAACAAAACAACAACACACACGACAACCTCGCGGCACACCGGTAACGTTACACGCCTGAACAACAAAGTAGGCCTACGGGACGTCACGGACACGTGAGGGAGCTCCAGAACGCGAAACGGACAACGGGAAGAAACACGCGGAACCGGAAGCAACCGACAACACAAATGCAATGCGATGCACATGTCTACATGATATGAATGAATGCCACACACTCACACAACAAAACGACGAAAACCCGAAAGACAAAGGACCCGGAATGGAAATAGATGAAGCCGGAGATATATTATATACCCAAAAGGGAAAGTATTACATCCGGGGCATTACAAACTCTCCTCTACTACAAAAAGACCTCGTCCCGAGATCTAGGACTGGAAAAAGGAAGGGTACTCGGAATGAAGATGATCTTCTCGTTCCCAGGTAGCTTCTCGGTCGGTGTGATGTGACCACTTGACTTTCAGAAATTTGATGGACTTGTTGCGGGTCTTGCGTTCGGTTTCTTCGAGAATTGCAACTGGATGCTCTCGGTAGGATAGGTCTTGTTGAAGATCAATCTCTTCAAATGGAATCATGCGCTCAGGTGCCTTGAAGCATTTGCGAAGTTGAGACACATGGAAGACATCACGAACATTGGCGAAGTTTGAAGGGAGCTCAAGTTGATAGGCTAGGTCGCCTCTTTTGCCAAGAATCTTGAAAGGACCGACGTATCTAGGAGCAAGTTTTCCTTTGATACCGAATCTTTGGGTGCCTTTCATCGGAGAAACTCGGAGATAGACATGATCACCGATGTTGAAGGCCAAATCACGATGCTTTCCGTCATAGTAGCTCTTCTGGCGCGACTGAGCGGCCTTGAGATTCTCACGTATGACTTTGCACATTTCTTCGGCTTCTGAGATCAAGTCATTGCCAAGAAGTTGGCGTTCGCCTGTTTCAGACCAGTTGAGAGGGGTACGACACTTTCTGCCATAGAGAATTTCAAACGGTGCTTTGCCTGCACTTGCTTGAAAGCTGTTGTTGTAAGAGAACTCGACAAATGGAAGGCAGTCTTCCCATTTCATGCCAAAGGAGATGACACAGGCTCTGAGCATGTCTTCTAGAATCTGATTCACACGCTCGACTTGACCACTAGTCTGAGGGTGAAAAGCAGTGCTGAACCTGATCTTAGTGCCCATGGCGGACTGAAAGGAGTCCCAGAACCTTGATGTGAACAAGCTTCCACGGTCTGAGGATATAACTTGAGGAATGCCATGTAGGGACACAATTCTGGAAGTGTACAGCTCTGCAAGTTGAGCTGCATTGATTGATTCCTTGACTGGCAGGAAGTGAGCTACTTTGGTAAGCTTGTCAATCACCACGAAGATAGCATCATTTCCTCGCTTGGATTTAGGGAAGCCAGTGACGAAGTCTATTTCAATGTGGTCGAACTTCCACTCGGGAATAGGAAGAGGTTGGAGAAGACCGGCTGGACGTTGATGTTCTGCTTTCACTCTTCTGCATACATCACATTCATTCACGAATTGGGCAATTTCCCTTTTCATGCGTGTCCACCAGTAAGATTGCTTGAGATCTTGATACATCTTGGAACTGCCAGGATGAATGGAAAGGAGAGAATCATGAGCTTCTTCCATTATGAGCTTCCTGAGATCACCTTTTGGAACAACGAGTCTGTCCTCGAAGAACAAGGTATCTCTCTCATCAACACGGAAGCACTTGTATTTTGGAGTGCCCTTTGCAATCCCATGTTTCACTTTCTTCACCATGGTATCACTGAGTTGGGCCTCACGGACTTGATCTTCCAAGGTAGGAGCAATTTGGAGATTTGCAAGAAAACCCTGCAGAACAACTTGAAGGTTGAGTTTCCTGAATGCTTCACAAAGCTCAGGCTGGTACGGCTTGATAAGAAGGCTGTTGCAATATGCTTTTCTGCTCAAAGCATCTGCAATCACATTCGCCTTGCCAGGAGTGTATTCGATGCTGGGATTGTACTCTTGGATCATTTCAACCCAACGAGTCTGGCGGAGGTTCAGATGCGGCTGTGTGAAGATGTACTTCAAGCTCTTGTGATCAGTGAAGATGTCGACCTTTCTGCCCAACAACAGATGTCTCCACGTGATCAAAGCATGTACCACAACTGCTAGCTCGAGATCATGTGTGGGATAGTACTTCTCACTTGGCTTGAGCTGCCGAGAAGTATATGCCACAATTCTCTTATCTTGCATAAGCACACCACCAAGACCTTGAAGAGAAGCATCACAGAATACTTCATAGAGCTTGGATTCATCCGGAGGAGTCAGAACTGGAGCAGTGACAAGCTTTTCTTTGAGAGTTTTGAATGCCACTTCACACTCTGGAGACCAAAAGTATTTGACATTCTTCTGAAGCAGGTTGGAAAGAGGCTTGGCAATCTTGGAGAAGTTCTCAACGAACCTTCTGCAATAACTGGCAAGACCCAGAAAACTGCGGAGCTGCTTGACGTTCTGAGGAGCTTCCCAGTTGACAATTGCTTCAACTTTCTCGGGATTAACCGCAATGCCGTCAGCTGAGATGATGTGGCCCAGGTACAAAACCTTATCGAGCCAAAACTCGCACTTGGAGAACTTGGCATATAATTTATGCTCTCGGAGTCAATCAAGAACCAGACGTAAGTGCTTTTCGTGATCTTCTTCATTCTTGGAAAACACCAGAATATCATCCAGATACACAAGCACAAACTCGCCAGTATAGGGGTTGAAGATGTAATGCATCATCCTTGAAAAGGTAGGAGGAGCATTGGCGAGACCAAAGGACATGACGGTATACTCGTATGAACCGTAGCTCGTTCTGAAGGCCGTTTTGGGAATGTCTTCCTCGCGAATGCGAATTTGATGATAGCCCATTCGGAGGTCAAGCTTAGAGAACACTTTAGCTCCTTTGAGCTGCTCAAAGAGTTCGTTGATGTTGGGGAGCGGATACTTGTTCTTAATCGTCTTCTTGTTCAATGGCCGGTAATCAACACAGAGACGCTCCGTGCCATATTTCTTCTTGACAAATAAGACACCACAGCCCCACGGATATGTACTAGGCCGGATGAGACCCATACGCTCCTGTTCATCCAACTGTTTCTTCAATTCCTTCAATTCTTCCGGAGAGAGCTTGTACGGATGCCGGCATGCAGGCTCAGTACCCGGCTCGAGTTCAATGACAAACTCCACCTGACGGTGTGGAGGCATGCCTGGAAGTTCTTCAGGAAAGACGTCTTGATATTCATTCACCACCGGAATTTGAGATATGGCATTAATTTCGCCCTTATCATTAAGAGAGAAAAGCCGGATAATATTATCCCTGGAGGCGAAGATAATCACATCTTCATCAGAATGAGTCAACTTGACTTCCTTTTGAGCACAATCAATGTGAGCATCATGCTGAGAAAGCCAATCCATTCCGAGGATGAGGTCAATGTCAGAATTACCAAGAACCACCGGATTAACCAGAAAGCGATAATCACCCATGCGAATAGACACATCCAGAGCATATAATCTAGAAGTCATGCATCTTCCCGGAGAAATCACTTGCAACTCCTTTGGCAAGGCCATGGTGCCCACATTATACTTGGATGCAAATGGGAATGACAAGAAAGAATGTGAAGCACCCGAATCAAATAACACTTTAGCAGGGATAGAGTTCACTGGAAGGTTACCCAAAATGACATCAGAAGAATTCTCCGCTTGTGCTGCATTCATCAGATTGACCCTTGCTGCCTTTGGATCATGCTTGACAATAGCTGAACTCACAGGTGGAGGAGGAGGAAGACGCTTTGGATTCGGACATCTGTTGGCATAATGACCCTTCTGGCCACACTTGTTGCACACCACTTCAGAGAGAGGACGGAAATGAGAGCCACTTGACTTTGAGCCTTGAGACTGAAACTGCTTCCTCGACTGGTTGCTCGGGTTGGGTGGGTGGGAGAAACCACGACCACTAGAGTTCTTGTTGTTGGAGTTGTTGGAGTTGTTGTATGGAGCTCGAATCACTGGAGGAGGAGGAAGCCAGAATTTCTGATGCTTTGAGACCATCTGAGACGATGAGGAAGAGTGAACAGCATCTCGAATTCTCTTCTTAGAAGCCTCCATCTTAAGCTGAGCTGCTTCTTGTTTCAAAGCCATGTTATAGAACTTGTCGAATTCATCGGGCTCGAACAAAGTGAGAGCAAGCTGAAGTTCATCTTTGAGACCTCCACGGAACTGGTAGATTTTACTCTTGGCATCAGGAATGTCTTGCTTAGCATAGCGAGCGAGGTCTTGGAACTTGACATTATACTGATAGACTGTCATGGAGCCCTGCTTCAGGTTGCGGAATTGCTCACGCATACCCTCGATGACACTTGTAGGAATGTGGTGCGAACGGAAATCCTTGCAGAAATTCTCCCAAGAGATCACTTGACCCGGCCTGGAGTCTTTGTACTGCTGCCACCAGTCAGCTGCTTGATCTTTCAGTTGGAAGGCTGCAAACTTCACATAATCATCTTCCTTCACGTTACTGCACTCAAAATGCTTCTTTATGTCGGTTAACCAATCCTCAGCATCAAGAGGGTCGACACAGTAACTGAAAGCTTTAGGATTGTTGGCCAAGAACTGATTGAGGGTAGCATGGTGCTGCTGGAAGAAGTTGCCTTGATTCCCTGGAACACCCTGATTAGCTTGCATAGCTTGCATCTGCTGCATCATCTGCATCATCAACTGAGTGTTCTGGGCAGTAGTCTGCATAATTGCTCTCCAAGCCTCAGGCGGAGGAGGAGGTGAAGGAGGATGTTCTGGAACCTCTTCCACCTCTGGGTTAGCGTTGGGAATTCTTTTCGGAGCCATCCTGTAAGAGATGACCACGAATCAGCAATTGATTGACAAAAGGTATAAGCTGTATCAATGGAATGAATTGCAACAAGTCTTCACAATAATCATTCGAACAATAGAACGAATGAAAACATCCGAACAAGAGGAACGGATGATATTCTCAGTTAAATGATAACATCAATCTTCACGAGAAGCCACATAGGGGACAAAATGAAAATAAGAACACAACAAGGTACGGACGGGAACAAACACAAGAGAGGAGTTTCGTTCTAACATCTTTGTGCTGAAAGCATATGAACGCGTTACGAAAAGGTTTTGCAATCCCCGGATCAGCATAGCCAAGGATCCTTTAAGATGCAACTCCTGATAGTAACATCGGTCATATAACCACTTCACTCAATGTAGAACCCCGAACTCACTAACCTGCATTCGTTGGAAGAATGCCTACGATCTACTGGATAAAACCCACCTATAGATTTCCGAAAGATTCCAGTTATGCAATCAGGTGTTGGGGATGCACGGGAAGCACCGCGCAATCAACTCTAACCTACATCCAGGTGTATCCATCCTTCAACACATAACCAGTCTTTCTCGGAAACTATGTACCTCGGACCTTCGAAAAGCATCCACTATAACAAGCTATGGCAATACTCCCGAACTACCTCCCCAGTACTGGGTGATGTCGGGGTTATCTTGCCACTGGCTGTATAGGGGAGATTTTCGATGTCGGCCGTCTTAAGTATTTAGTACTGCCGCGATATGCTTGTGACAATGATACCCCGAAGCTCAACTCCTCGGTAACAGGAGGCATCGAGAACAATATCCTTGTCACAAGAACATCGAAACAATCCCAGAATACTCGCGGGATTCCTAAAAAAAATTTTGGTGCAATTTTTGAAGATAGGAGAGACAAGAGTAGTCGTCAGGAGTCCTCACCAGAGAGAAAGGGGATGAGAAGCAAAGAAATCCTACTCTCCGATATAATATAGGACTCAAAAAGTTTTCAGTGTGTGCCTAGACTCGACCGTCAACGATTCGATCAAACAGTGGGGGCTCCTAGGTCGGAGAAGGCTCTGATACCAACTTGTAATGCCCAGGATGGAGTTATACCTCCTACGTGTCGAGGCACGACTTAAAGGCATAAATCCATCGTAGAATGATCTCAAGTTCGGTAATCTTTGCACATCTCATGTAAAAGAGGGGATTGTAAACAGAAAAATAGTTGGCTTACACTCGCCACGTCACAGAATTACAATTCAAGTCTCAAACATCATACATTAAGAACATCACAACCCTCTAAGGGCAAAATCCAATGCAAGATACCAAACTGAAATAAATAAACCACAGGCGGATCGAATCCTAGTAAGAGTCTCCACTACTGTTCATCCGGATAGCGCACATAGTACCGACTACGCTCCTCGTCGTACTCCCAATCCAGCTCGGTGCCATCACCTGGATAGCTCACAGCTGGACCTGCATCTGGTGTGTGAAGTAACTGTGAGCCACAGAGGACTCAGCAATCCCGTCTCCGGGTAACAAGACTATTTAAGCCTTTGGGTGAGGAAAGGCTGAAGAAAAGAATAAGTGTCTGCAGCAGCAACTAGCAACTAGCTTACGTGAGTGAGAGCGAGAAGAGAAAGCCTCGGATGAGAAGTGATCACGAAGTGATCCTAGCTACAAGCTCAACAATCATAACCCCTCCGTGTTCAACTCCCGAATCCCTATTCGGAAATTGACAGTCACGGAACACACGCTGGTAGTGTATTAGAAACATTGTGTCAAGTTATCTACAACCGGAATTAACAAGCTCCCATCTGCCACATAACCGCGGGCACGGCTTTCGAAAGTTCAAACCCTGCAGGGGTGTTCCAACTTGACCCATTACAAGCCCACGATCCGCGGAGTCGCAACTCCAAAGTGGGAAGACCCGAGTATCCTCGGAATCCCGTGCTCAAGATATACCGAACTAAGGTAAGGCTAATCCAGCAAATCCTCCCGGCGTGTCGACACCCTAATAGTAGCCGCGCGTATCTAAGTCTCAGGACACGACCGGATGAGACGTCCTACAGGTGTATGCCAGATACCTCAGGTTGCCCCAAGGCGACCCCGCAGTCCGCTCGTTTCGGACCAACACTCATGTGGAGCACTGGCCCGGGGTTGTTGATTAAGAAAGAGGGTTAATTACTCCCTATGCAAGTTTAGTTTGTTATTAGGCAAATAGTACCAATGTTGGGACTTGCTGGAAAAGACTTAGCACTTAGCGGTTTATCGAGGGGGTCCCATACACCCCAACCGTGTTAGGAACGCATAATCAAGGAACATAACACCGGCTTATACGGATCCTAACGGCATGGGTGGAACAAATCACCAAGCAAAAGGCTTAGCCTTCCACCCTTGCCAATATATAGATGATTTCATTTTAAGCATTTATATAGTGTGATATAACCCAACCAAACTTCAACATGAAGCAAGCATCTTCGATCTTCACCTGCAACTAGCAATGCTATAAGAAGGGCTGAGCGAAGCGTACTTAGCCAAGCAACGGTTTGCATAGGTAGGTTGGTTAGACATGTCAATTGGTTACAAGTAGGAGGCTGACAAGAAGATCATGGGCATCGAGGCAAAACTATAGATCGAGACTACTAGCAATAGGCAAAGATGGTAATGTTATCGGGGTTCGGTCATCTTGCCTGAAGAGAAGTCGTTCGGATCGTAAGAAGGGTCCTCGTGCTCAACCTCGTTGGAAACCTCGTGCTCAACCTCGTACTCGGTCTCGGCTTCCGGCTCTAAACAAATCAATCACACCAATCACAAATCAACAAGATGCAATGCGCACTCGAAAATGATGGATGCATGATGGATGCACTAAGGATGCACACGGAGCACGTAAAATATCACTCAAGCAAAACACCTCAAAACAAGATAACAATAACATATTAAGATTCTACACAGAAAATCAATCAAGTTTGATATAAGATTCGCTAAAATCAGAGTTACGGGCTAAAAGTTATGCCCGAAACAAGAAATGAGCGAAAGCTGAAAATTACAGCATCATAGCAACTTCGGAGCTCAAAATAATTGAGCTACAGCATTCAAACAACATGGCAAAGGACATGAACACAAACTAGACATATACTACAGCAACTAAGTCCAAAGGTGCACCCCCAACGGAGCCACGGATCAATAGCAATGATCTTGGACATATTGAACTTGACAATAAAATTCTGGCAGCAGAATTTTATTGAAACTTTGGAGCAAAAGATAAACATGCCAGAGCCACTTAAATAGACATGTGAGGACATGGATGGAAAGACAACAATATATACTACAAGGAACAATCAAAATCCACTCCAAAACTATCATGCTTTGTCCTAGAACATCACACGAACATGGTATCGGAACGTTACAGATTTCAGACTTGGTGAAAATCCACTAAGTCCTAAAACGGCAATATTATCATGGCATATAAAAGAGCAAGTTTAAGTCACCTCGAAACTAAACATGGCAAAGGGTAAGCACCTCATCAAAATACACATGAAGGTGATCCCGAAACACACAAGCATGCATCATTGAGGTAAACACAACGATAGCAACAAGCTCATCAAGATGGCATTTCATAACAAGTGAAACAACATCACAGCCACATGGCACTTTGCAACGATGATATCAAGGCAATAATAAATCTATCATGCAACCTATCACATACAACATGTAGATCATGGCAAGACGAACACGTGGACATGTCATTTACATCATTCGGACAAACGAGCTAAAAGATATCACATGGCAAAGGTGACATAAAAATATCACATAGCATCAGTTTATATCATGATGCACTCTTGCAACAGCAAAACAAGCACCTAGATGATCTCTAACATGCATGACAACAACAGATAAAACGTAGAGCAAGTCTCCACAAACGTCTGGACATGCTATACGCGCGAAACGGAGTTACACACAAAAAGTTATGCACAGTTGAAAAACAGCAACAGCAGCTAAAACAAAACTAGATCTAGGGTTTGTTGGGTCAACCTTAGGTCTGGAGTTAACTCGGGCCGGATCTGGCTTCGGAGGCGGCGGCTGGACGCGGCCCAGGGCGCTGGAGAGGCCTCGGGCCTGGTGGGGGCGATCGGCCCAGCGGCCTGGCGATGGCTGAGGCGGCTGGCGATCCAGCCGACGGCCTGGACGGTGCGAGGGGGTGGGCCTCGGGCGGCGAAGAGGCCCACTGGCGACGCGCGGCCCAGCCGGCG
Organism: Secale cereale; assembly: GCA_902687465.1. NCBI lineage: Eukaryota > Viridiplantae > Streptophyta > Magnoliopsida > Poales > Poaceae > Secale > Secale cereale. The sequence goes on from LR738714.1 coordinate 547,141,243, forward strand.
GCGTGCGGCGAGCGCAGAGGCTGGGCGGCGCCTGGCCTGGCGAGGCGCCCAGGGCGGTGACGTACGGGCCAGGATCGGGGAAAGGCCCGATGCGGGGCGCTTCCACGGTGGGCTGGCGGTGCGGGCCTCCCGGTGATGTGGTCCCGCGCGGTGGGATCGGGCTGCAGAGGGGGGCGGTCGATCCAGATCCTGGATCCGCCCGATCCAGGCTGGTGGCGGCGCTGGCGTTGACCCTGGCCCGATCGATCGATCGGCCAGAGCGATCAACTGCGGCGGCGGCTGCTGAATCCTTCGGGATTCGTGGAGAGTTTCCAAGTGGAGAGGAGGGGGAGGTTCGATCTGGGAAAAAAATTAGGGGAAGAAGGAGGAAGGAGTTAGAGATGCCAAAAATTAGACTAGGGTCTAATATATAGCAGATTTTTAGGGTTAGGGGAGATTTAGGGGCGCTAGGAGCCCTCCGATCGCGATCCGACGGATCCGATCGCGGGGTTAGTTTAGAAGGGCCTAGGAGAGAGTAGAAGACTGCAGAAGGGGTGTTTCCCGGGACACGAAGTGAAGGCACTTTGGACCCACACGAACAACGGATGGAAAACCAACGGAGTCCAAACGAGACGAGATTTGAGAGGCGGGTTGCACACAACAAAACAACAACACACACGACAACCTCGCGACACACCGGTAACGTTACACGCCCGAACAACAAAGTAGGCCTACGGGACGTCACGGACATGTGAGGGAGCTCCGGAACGCGAAACGGACAACGGGAAGAAACACGCGGAACCGGAAGCAACCGACAACACAAATGCAATGCGATGCACATGTCTACATGATATGAATGAATGCCACAAACTCACACAACAAAACGACGAAAACCCGAAAGACAAAGAACCCGGAATGGAAATAGATGAAGCCGGAGATATATTATATACCCAAAAGGGAAAGTATTACATCCGGGGCATTACACTCGATCATGTAGGGCAGCTCACGAGGACTAATTAGTGAAGCACAAGAACGGGAGGAGAACATCACATAGCTACTGGTCATGGACTCATGGTCCAAGGGAGACTACTCACGAGTCATCCGGGAGGCGTCCATGGTGGTGGAGAAGCTCCCGGTGGTGATCCTCCCCTCCGGCAGGGTGCCGGGAAGAGTTCTCCTGGTGCTCCCGATCTTGGAAGCGGCGGCGGCGGCGAAACAGAGATGGGATCGCGAAAAGAGTTCCTGTTCTGAGGGTTTCGGAGGTCCCTCTAAATATATGCCAAAGGGGGGCACCGGACGGGCTTCGGGGGGCCCAGGCGCCCCCCCGGCGCGGCCCAGGGGGGGGGGGCGCTCACAGGGCGCCTGGAGCCCCTGTGGCCCCCCAGGCTGCCCTTCGGACGCAGTGTTGTTTCCAGATCGCTGATTTTTTATATAATTTTTCTGGATTTTTCTGGGCAGTTCTCGAAACGTGAAAACCTGAAATACAAAAACAGCCGAAAACAGAAACTGGCACTGGGGTGCACTGGATTAGTAAGTTAGTACAAATATGATCAAAAGTGTATGTAAGTGTATGAATATCATAGCAATATCACCCAAAAGTGGCATGGAGCAAGCAGAAATTATAGATACGTTTTGGACGTATCAACATCCCCAAGCTTAATTCCTGCTCGTCCTCGAGTAGGTAAATGATAACAAGAATAATTTCTGTGGTGACATGCTATTAACCATATAGGACTTTCTCATAGTCATATGACAAAATCTTACTGAGACAATGATTCTATAGTAATTAAGTTGTCTCAAGAGAAAATCACAAATGACTGAAAGTTTTACAACATGAAACTGAAACATCAAAAAGATTTGCAATGAACATGATGTGCAAATATGATAAAGTGATATCTAGCTTGCCCCCTTTAGTGATGTAAAACATAAATGCAAGGGCACCTTCAAGGTTTAAGTGATGACTAGATACAATCATTTCAGAATAAACGATATCACAATCATACAAAAGACAATGCTACTTTGGGACAATGCACATTACACTCAGAATGACAATCGTGCTCTAATTAGTTGGTGCTTCAACATAAAGGTAAAAGAAAGGTTAAGTGCTAAAGCTTTTTATTTTGAAAACATGGAAGCAATTGTGTCAACGGTAGTAGTACTTTATATGTGTCATGCATAAAACATCCTATAAGTTGCAAGCCTCATGCATCGAATACTAATAGTGCTCGCTCCTTGTCCTAATTAGCTCGGATCCCCATGGGTTATCATTGCATTACATATGTTTTAACCAAGTGTCACAAAGGGGTACCTCTATGCCACCAGTACAAAGGTCCAAGGAGATAGATCGTATTTGATTTCTCGTTTTTGATAGATCTCAACTTGAGGACATCCATACCGGGACAACATAGAAAATAGATGATGGACTCCTCTTCAATGCATAAGCATATTCTCATGAGAGATTGAGGATTAAGGTCCAAGCTAAAACTTCCACCATGATGCATGGCTTTGGTTGGCGACCCAATGTTCTTCTCTAACAATATGCATATTAATTCAACCCACGGTAAATCACCCTTACTTCAGACAAGACGAACATGCATAGCAACTCACATGATTTTCAACAAAAGTGTGATAGTTGATGGCGTCCCCAGAAACATGGTTACCGCTCAGCAAGCAACTTGTAAGAAATAAGATACATAAGCAACATATTCTTTACCACAATAGTTTTTAGGCTACTTTCCCATGAGCTATGTATTGCATGGTTGGTTTGCTTAGTGCAGGTGGAGGTTAGCAAAAGACTGGGAGCGACCAACTAAGAGAGCAATGATGGTCATAATCATGCAGAGCGACAAAGCAATATTGAATCAGGCATGGTAGTTATATCGCTACTCAGAAATAAAAGATCATCAAGGCTTGATAGACTTTCTTTACAGTCTTGAATATGCGTGAGCATACGCCAAGTCAATCAAAATAAATTCTCGAAGGAAGATATTACTAAACCATACCATATCACAGGCAAACAAACCAAGTTGGTACTCCAATAACACATTGGGAACCCCCCAGCTATTTGAGATTAACCAAAAGAAAACCTGAACTACTAAGCACCATCATGAAAGTAGCATCTTTATCATAGACACATTAACCCATGCAACGGAAGCAAACTCTCTTAATAAGGTGAGCATGGTAATTAAAGAGAGTTCAAGCAACCAACTAAACAAAAGCTCTTGAAAAGATAAGCATGAATACTAAGAGCAGAGTATGATAGTAGCTATTAAAAGACAAAGAACACACACATCATAGATAGACATGAAAATTCTATGTAATGTTCTAGGTAGAGGTGGAGCGTGTTTCTCTCCCACATAAAGGAATGCTGGGTTCCGACTCGTTATGGAAAACTAAAAAGAAAACTAAAAGCAAGACGCTCCAAGCATAGCACATAACACATGAAGTGATAAAAATATAGCGAAACGAAAGACGAACTGATAGTGTTGATGGAGAAGGGGATGCACGGGCGCATCCCCAAGCTTAGACGCTTGAGTCTCCTTGAATATTTCTTGGGGGTGCACGGGGGCATCCCCAAGCTTGAGCGCTTGACACTCCTGAATCTTTTTATCATGTTCCCTCGCACACTTGAAAACTCCCTTCATACATAACTCATCATAATCTGATTAGCGAGGTTAGTACCCTTAATAAAATAATTATACCTTGCTGGAAATAAGGATATTATTAAATTTCTACTGTTTCTCAAGATTGCCAAAAGGTTTTTGCAAAGAAAAAGCAAGTTCTTGATTTGCAAAGTGAAGGTAAGGCAAAACAGGACAGAATCTGTGAAAAACAGAACAGCATGCAGTAATTGATCTGTTCAGGATACTTCTCTAACTCAAATCAAAAAGATCAGAACTGACACACGAAAGACAATTATATAGAGAACGCTGTCGAAAAAATTCAGACCAAAAAAATGATCTGGTGATTTTATACGAATTTTTCTATCCAAGGACAGAATCTGTTTCCTGGACAGCACCTCACAACTTTTGAACTTTCTAGCAATCAGAGGCTATACTTGGCACAAATATGAAAAGCAAAGATACAATGATGATGCTACAGCAGTAAACAACATCAAGACACAACAAAAGCAAAAATTTTATTCATGTGGGCTGCCTCCCAAAAGCGCTTTCTTTTATGCCTTTAAGCTAGGCATAATGCATAGATCAAGTTTTATCAAGAGTAAAAGAATAGCTAGCCCGTACAACGGACTCAAAAGGTAACTTGATCTTCTTTCGAGGGAAGTGTTCCATCCCTTTCTTGAGAGGAAACTGAAATTTTATATTACCCTCTTTCATGTCAATGACAGCACCAACGGTGCGCAAAAAGGGACGTCCCAAAATAATTGGACAAGAAGGATCACATTCAATATCCATAATAGTGAAATCAACGGGCACATAATTATCATTGACAACAATAAGAACATCGTCGATCCTCCCCAAAGGTTTCTTTATGGAAGAATCAACGAGACGAACACCAAAAGAACAAGAATCATAAGGTTTCAATTTAAGCATATCATATATCCTTTTGGGCATAACAGAGGTACTAGCACCAACATCACATAATCAATAACAAGAGAAGTCATTCAAATAAATTTTTATCATAGGATCCCAACCATCTTCTAGCTTTCTAGGTATGGAGGCTTCTACTCTAAGTTTCTCCTCCCTAGCTTTGATAAGAGCATTAGTGACATGCTCTGTGAAGGCAAGGTTAAGTGTGCTAGTGCGGGGATCTCTAGACATCTTGTGAAGGAAATCAATAACTTCGGTAAGAGTGCAATTATCAAAATCAAGGTCACGAGCATCAAGTAAAGCGGTAGTGGTGTCCTTTAGGTTCACTTGTTTGGTAGCTTCTATAGTTATAGCATCACCATTAATAGGTCCATTGGGACCAGGAGTACATTCGGTGCTAAGAGTGTGAACATCCTCAATAACTTGGATAGTAGCAACAGTGTGGTGGGTAGGAAGGCTCTTAATTCTTTCCTCTTCCTCCCTTTCTCTAGCCCATCTTTCTTTTAGCTTAGCCATCATCTCAATATTTTCATTAATTCGTACTTGAGTAGCATTAATAGGGATGACTTCCCTCTCCTTAAGAGGAGAAGTTTCAATTTTTAGCAATTTTACCTCATTGGCTAAGTGGTCTACCTTAAAAGAAAGATCATCTAGTTTATGTAGTTTCTCTTCTACATTCTTATTAAAGGCTTTTTGGGTAGTGATGAAATCTCTAAGCATGGTCTCTAGTTCAGTATTGGAGTTCTTGGTACTAGGATAAGCATTGTTGTTCCCATAAGAGTTAGAGGGGAACGGTCTAGAATTGTTACCAAAGTTACTCCTATAAGCATTGTTGTTAAAATTGTTTCTAGAGATAAAATTCACATCTACTTGTTCTTGAGCAATCAAAGAATTTAAAGGAACATCACGAGGATCAACAGTAGATTGCTTCGAAAGTAGAGACATGATCAAGTCAACTTTTTCATTAAGGGAGGAAATCTCCTCGACAGAGTTTACCTTCCTACCTGTTGGAGCGCGTTCGGTGTGCCATTGGGAATAGTTGGTCATCATCTCATCGAGAAGCTTTGTGGCAGCACCAAGTGTAGTCGACATAAAAGTTCCTCCCGCGGCCGAGTCTAACAAGTTCCGCGAGGTAAAGTTCAAGCCTGCATAAAAAGTTTGGATAACCATCCAAGTAGTCAAACCGTGAGTAGGGCAGTTCTTGATAAGAGACTTCATACGTTCCCAAGCTTGGGCAACGTGTTCATTATCCAATTGTTTAAAATTCATTATGTTACTTCTAAGTTGGATAATTTTAGCAGGTGGATAGTATTTTCCGATAAAAGCATCTTTGCACTTGTCCCATGAATCTAAGCTATTTCTAGGCAAAGACTGAAACCAAATTTTAGCTTCTCCTCTCAAGGAGAAAGGAAAAAGCTTAAGCTTAACAATATTACCATCTATTTCTTGGTACTTTTGCATATCACAAAGTTCAACAAAGTTGTTCAAGTGTAAAGCAGCATCATCTCCAGCACCGGAGAATTGTTCTCTCATGACTAAGTTAAGTAAAGCAGGTTTATTTTATATGAAGGTGCTGAAGTGGCAGGTGTAGTGATAGGTGTGCTGATAAAGTCATCGTTGTTGTGACTAGTGAAGTCACACAACTTGGTGTTCTCGGTGGAACCCATAGTAGCAAGCAAGCAAGATAACTATTTTTGTGATTTTCGATAAAAGGTACTGAAAGCAAAAACTGAAAGGTAAACTAACAAGACTAAAAAGCAAAGGTAAAAGATAGCATGCAACTCCCCTATCCTGAAGAGTGGAGTCCCCGGCAACGGCGCCAGAAAATACTCCTTGATGGGCCTCGAACCCCTCGTTGGTTACCCCAAGTGGAAGGTGTAAGATGCAGTAAGTAGAAGTGTTTTCCCCTAGCAAAGATGCCAAGGATCGATTCCCCAGAGACTCCTAGGTTCAACAAGTAGGTGTCAATTGCTACGGCGCCAGATTAGTAGCAACCAACGTGGACCTGCACACAGATACAAATAACTTTGTTCCCAACGAGTACAGAGAGGTTGTCAATCCCTCCGGCCTTGTAGTTCACAAAGGATTAAAAGCAATGATAGTAGTGATAGATAGTTTTTGCAATAGTAGGTAAATAACGAAAAGTAAATAGTGGATGTGATCAATGATGGTAATATGGACCAGAGTCTCATGATGTTCACTAGTGATGTCTCTCTCCCAAAAGACGATAAAACAGCTATGTGAGGTAAACAAATTACAGCTGGGCAATTGAAAGGACCACGAACGCAAACCAATGCTGACTACATTGCAAGAAAGGTTGAGGTTCAAAGCATGAGCGGTACGCCAAAGTAAGTAGACCGAAATCCATCAATATCTACTACTAATCATCCACCTTGAGATATCTATCCAGAACATCTCGCTGGTATTAAGTTGCGAGTCCCACCCATAGTGTAAACTCAATGCAACAGACAACTGCATTAAAAGAACTTTGCGTAAAGTAAACAATCCTTGCACCCACGGGCACAAGCACCGTTGTTTTCCCCCTTGTGGCAACAGCACATCCGCTAGACTCATGTTTCTGTCACTCAAGCTAGTCATCGAGGGGCATGAACCCACAATCGAGGATAACGTTCCCTCTTGGAGTCACTAGCTACTACTCGGCCAAAGCAATAAGTAACAACGGAGAACATGCAAGAATTACTTATGAACTAAAATATAAAAGAGGTGAATCAAATATATTACTCAAGATCAATCTAAACATAATCTCATAATCCATCGGATCCCAGCAAACTCAACATAGCAACAGCATAAGGATTACATAGGTGCCTCGATCATGTAGGGCAGCTCACGAGGACTAATTAGTGAAGCACAAGAACGGGAGGAGAACATCACATAGCTACTGGTCATGGACTCATGGTCCAAGGGAGACTACTCACGAGTCATCCGGGAGGCGTCCATGGTGGTGGAGAAGCTCCCGGTGGTGATCCTCCCCTCCGACAGGGTGTCGGGAAGAGTTCTCCTGGTGCTCCCGATCTTGGAAGCGGCGGCGGCGGCGGAACAGAGATGGGATCGCGAAAAGAGTTCCTGTTCTGAGGGTTTCGAAGGTCCCTCTAAATATATGCCAAAGGGGGGCACCGGACGGGCTTCGGGGGGCCCATGCGCCCCCCCGGCGCGGCCCAGGGGGGGGCGCCCACAGGGCACCTGGAGCCCCTGTGCCCCCCCCAGGCTGCCCTTCGGACGCAGTGTTGTTTCCGGATCGCTGATTTTTTATATAATTTTTTTGGATTTTTTTGGGCAGTTCTCGAAACGTGAAAACCTGAAATACAAAAACAGCCGAAAACAGAAACTGGCACTGGGGTGCACTGGATTAGTAAGTTAGTCCAAATATGGTCAAAAGTGTATGGAAGTGTATGAATATCATAGCAATATCACCCAAAAGTGGCATGGAGCAAGCAGAAATTATAGATACGTTTTGGACGTATCAGTCCTCTCTTGATTTTTTCAAGGGCAAATGGCCTTATATACCAGAAGATGGGCACCGAAAGTGGGCATGGGAGCCCACTACCCACCAGGGCGTGCCCTGGTGCCTAGTGGGCACCTGAGTGGACCCCTCCGATATCTCTTTTCTCTATCTTTTACATATTCCGAAATAATTCTCCGTGAAATTTCGGCTCATTTGAAGATGTGCAGAATAGGTATCTTCGACATAGCTTTTTCAGGTCCAGAATTCCAGCTGCCAACATTCTTCCTCTTTATGTAAACCTTGCATATTATGAGAGAAAATGCATTAGAATTACTCCACAAGGAGTTATATTACTTAAAAACACTATAAATAAAAGTAAGAAAACATGATGCAAAATAGATGTATCAACGACTAACTGCTCGCTTGTTGTGTGAACGGTATTTAGTTGCATGGTCCATGTCGAGATTGTGCGCACTTGCATCATCTTTGTTGGGTTAATAGTTGATTTTTGACTGAATATTGTGGGGCAACAGCCTCACGGCCTTTTATTCAACTCAAAGGAAAAGGTTCCATACAAACAAGTGAAAGAAAAGCTTACCTAAGGGGCTATATACACGAACAACTAATTACAAAAGATTCAAAGAAAAATAACCAACAATCACCATCTTGAAGTAATATGGTAAGGTGTTTATCCATGTCAAGAGAAGTGGCTTCACAGAGGCTTTAATCCTGTGTGTTAGGAGAGTGATATCATGGATGAAATTCCTCTTCCATGCTCTAAAGGATGGACTCTCATGCCTAAATATCTTGCCATTGCGAAGAATCCAGTTATTCCATGCAGTAGTAAAGACTACCTCCAAGGAAAAAGGTTGGCCAAAGGTTCTATTAGTTACTAGGATACATGCCTTTGGAGATAAACCAACCCGCGAGGTAATTTGAAGATAGTTCCAGACCCTCATTGCAAATACACATTTGAAAAACAAATGGTCCCTAACCTCCAAGGTTTGTGTTGGGCAATTTGGGCAAGAGTTGTCATCATATGGAGACCTCTAGTGCCTCTTCAGAAACATGTCTCTTGTGTTTAACCTATCATTTTGCAACAGCCAGGCAAATACTTTAATCTTCATTGTACTCTGCTCGCCCATAGCCGCTTACATGGTTCATCCACTGGAAAATGTGCATGCATCATCTTATAATAGCTTTTGGCTGAATATGGCCCTTTACCAGGTATCCAATACCATATGTCAGGTGTCCGATCATTCCTTTACAGGGAGATTGGACTAGATAAAATAAGCTGAAACTCCCCTAAGGCGTCAGTGGATAGTGGAAGATGGAATATAACACTTGGTTCTGGGTTGGCGATAATATCATAGACAGATAGCTTGTGATCTATGACAAATGAAAGTAACCTTGGAAACCTATCCTTGAGGGGTGTTGAGGAGCCCAGAAATATCCATGCATCATACGAGAACAAAGCAGAGTCGCCCATGTTGACTGTTTTTTCAGAGTTGGCTCTAAAAGTGTCATTGAGCTTCATGATATCCCTCCACCAAAAATAACCACACAGTACTGTTGCATGTGGTGTCACACCATCATAATAGGTATACCAGATTAGGGAAACCCATGGGATGTTAGCTTTATTATAAAATTTTGACAAATGTTTTGTGGGGAGATCTTTGTTCTGTATAGATAGGTTGAGAATTCCCATTCCTCCATGTTCTTTAGGCCTATAAAAAATTGGCCAGACCGCCAAAGATTGTTTTGATGTATCAGAATTTCCTCTCCACAAGCACTACGTCAAAATCCTTTCCAGCTGCTCGATGATACAAACAGGGAGACTCAAGCTGCATAAGAAGTAAATTGGCATGGATGAAAGTGCAGGTAGCACAAGCTAGAGCCTAGCTCCTTGGGATTGCAAACATGATGTAGCTGTTAATCTCCTCTCCATTCTATCCACCAGAGGTATTAAGTCTTGGATTCTTGGCCTAGTTGTGCCCATAGGTAGTCCTAAGTAAGTGAAAGGCAGAGAACCCACTTGGCACCCAAATAAAGCAGCTAGCCTGGCAGTTTCCTCTGGTTTGACATTGATAGGTAGAATACAAGATTTCTGGAAATTAACCTTGAGGCCAATTGAGACTTGAAAAGAGTGCAACATTTCCTTTAGGGCAACAAGCTGTGAATCCTTAGCAGGTAAGATTAACAGAGTATCATCAACATACTAAACTATTGGAAAGTTAGTATGATTGGTATGAATTGGCAAGGTCAGAACACCTCTTCTAAGCATATCATTGGTGATAGTTTGTAGAAGATTAGCAACTATAACAAACAACATGGGGGAGAGAAGATGTCCCTGCCTTACAGCCTTCTTACACATAAACTGTTTCCTAGGAACCCCATTAAGCAAAATGGATGATGTACCAAAGGCTAGCAATTCTTTAATATGAATTCCATCTATCATCAAAGCCTTTGTATTTTAGCATCAATAAGATCAAGTCATGCTCCATAGTATCAAAGGCTTTAGGAAAATCTAACTTAAGAATTAAAATTGGTTTCTTGGAAGCATGACACTGGTGTATATATTCCAAGGTCCAAGCAATACAATCCTGTATTGATCTACATTTGAGAAAACCATACTGATTCATATGAACACAGGAAATGATGACCTTTTTAAGTCTATTAGCAAGCATCTTGGTGAGAAATTTCAAACATGTATTTGTGAGGGAAATTGGTTTGCAATCATTGGGCCCCTGAGGAGAAGGTATCTTGGGAATTAGTGTGACAAGAGATCCATTGATGCTAGCCAGGCTGATCTTACCTTCCCAAAAGTCTTGGAGTAAGTTCATGAAATCCTCCTTAATAATGCTCCAACATCTCTTCACAAAAGAGCCCAGTGAAACCATCAGGGCCAGGGGCCCTCTCAACAGGGAGGTCTTTGAAAACTACTTGGATTTCCTCCTCAGAGAAAGGTGTAGATAGAGTTTCTAAACACGGCACCTTGTGAATGAGGTTCTGAAGATCAAATTGCATGTCAATACCATAGGCCACCCGCATTCTATTCTTAAAAGGGCCCCATAACTGACCAGCCGTTTGATAATGTTCAGTAACAATTGCTACCTCTTTATTTGTCAAACTAGCAATGGTGTTTTGTGGGGACCCCGACTTGCAAGTCGAGATCACCGAATGCACGTGTACAGTGATCCCAGAGATCAATGTTCACTGAACACACATAAGCTGAATAACAAAAGTCTTACATCCATACATACCGTCTTACACAAATTATGACCGTTATGGTCAAGTCTTACATATATAAAGCCTCTAGGGCTGAACATCAAATAAACTCGAATAGCGGAAGTCTTCGTAGATAAGTAGAACCCATGCCATTTGCCTTAACCCTACAGGCATTCTGACTGGGAAGTCCTAGTTCGCATGTTCGTCTCCATAGAACTCTTCTTCAAATTCCTGCTCCTCCATGCCTGGCCAATTAAATAACCAGTGGCAAGCCAACGAGTACTTTGAACGTACTCGCAAGCAACCCATGTTTTTGGAACAAGTATGACAAGGTATGATATAGCACTAAATAGGGTATGTTTGCAGAAAGCAAATTTGTGAGTGCAATGTCATGAACTACCTTTTTAGTGAAGCATGCATCATAAGAGAATAGCTTACGGATATTAACATAGCTAAGTTTTGATCTCTTTCATCTTGTCAAGTCTTTTGACTTAATTCAAACGGTGCCTCCCACACGCATACACACACACAGGGTTTCGCAAACATTGGACGTAGCCCAAGAGCGGTTACCCAACTGTCCTTAACCGTGGACACGGCTATTCGAATAGTTTTACACTATGCAGAGGTTGCACACTTTACCCACAAGATCCGGGGAACTTCCGTGTCATCCACGACCCGCGGTACCTCAAGTACCCAGGGTAAGCACCCGATCACTATCTTTCCCTAGACGACACTAACATGGAGTCCACTCGATTGGTAGCAACCCCTGTGCCCAACATTTCACATCTTAAAATTGTGGAGCCTCGCTCCCATATTCATCACATACCATTGGCACGGGGTACCAACGGTGTGTCCGGTGCCCTGTGAAAACAGTCATGACCGCCTATCCAAGCACGACCCCGTCCCAAGAGTGACCTCATGTCACCCCCGTCACTAGTAATGCGGGCACCATGCTAGTATCGGCCTAGGTAATCAATAATGCCCTTTCCCATATAAGGGTAGAGTGGTTGCGCATGTAAGGTTGGAATAACGGTCGCAACTTAAACCAATCCATTTTGAAAACAACACACACACTTGTCTCGGTACACCACTTCGTCATCAAGTGGTTACCCAACTCATCATCTCCCTCGGGCATAAGTGACACCCGACGGATTTTTTGAAAAGTCTTTTGAAAGTACTATGCTTCCACCATCATGCATATTCCCGTCCCACTTGCATAGCCACTACAATAGCAACCTATCTACTCCCACCCGCATAACCCTAGTAGAAAGGTAGGGTCATGCTTGATGCAAGTTTCAATAGGAAAGAAACAAGGTGACCCACATAAGTGGTCATCATCTCAACATGATTTCGGTGCATTGACAATAAGTGCTATATGACATGCGTAAAAAAGGGGTTTCATAGACATGGTCAAAGGGCTGCTTGCCTTGGTTGGCTTGGTCTTCAAAGCCTTCAAGTCCTTCTCCTTTTTCTTCTCCAGCAACTTCGGCAAACACAGTATCTAATCGTCGCAAGAAAATAACGAAAAATAAGACAATAATAAAAACAGAAAAGTCAAAGTGCTCAGAAAAATGTCAACATATTTTTATCAAATACTAGAAGAAAAACTAAGAAGGGAAAAATTCTTAGTTTTGGATTTGGAGTGACAGAATAGGGTGAATGGATTTTTAAACAGAGGTTTTATTGTTCAAATTTGAATTTAATTTGAACAATACAGAAAAGGTTCATGAATATGTGTGAAAGTTACATCATTAATTAGGCTGGAATTTTACAAGATTTTAGGAGTTGGAATAAATTAATTTGGATAATTATTTTATCCTGTGGATTTATTTGAAAATTCCACAAAAAAGAAAAAGGAAAAGACCACTGTGCAACTGGGCCATAATGGCCTCAATGCACAGGCCCAGAGGGGTTTCGGCCCGGGCGAGCCGAGCGATGCGCGCGCGCCAGGTTTAAACCTGACGGGCGGGGCCCAGCTGGCAGTGGGAGAGAGGGGAGGCGAGAAGGAAGGGAGGCTGACAGGCGGGGCCCGCCTATCATCCCTAACCCGCGTCCAGATGACCGGCAAGCTCACCGGCGGTGATGCAGGGCATGGCAGGGCGAGCAGAGGGCAGGGACGGACTCAGCGCGGAGTCGCCGATCGGGTGGTGGTGGAGGTGTTCGCCGGAGCTGTCGGGTTCGCCGCCGACGAGGATGCACGGCGGAAGGGCGTCGGGTGGTGGTTGTTTCGGTCATTTCCGACTGCAACAGAGAGGGAAAGGAGAGGGGAACGGGTCAGTGAGGCTGGTGGTTCCAGATCGAGTGAGAGTGGGGGCGGAGGAGGCGTATACCCCTGGATCAATGGCGACCCGAGGCGGCGGGGCTCCGGTCGATCCCGAGCACAGAAGCCCCTAGAGGGCTAGTGAGAGATGCGGGAGTGCTCTAGGAGGTGAGTGGGGTAGGTTGGTGCTGCTGGAGCGGCCTGGGGCCTGCTTATATAGCCGGGCGCCGATCCACCGTGGACTTGTGCGTCGGCAAGGTCACGGGCGCGGCCAGAGGCCGTGTGGGCGCTCATGGGAGTGTCCAGGCTGTTCGTGGACGAGGTCCACGCCTAGAGAAGGGAAGGGAAGGAGCGGGGGAAAGCTCCAGAGGCTCGCGCGTGTGAGGCCGAGGATTGGAGCTCGCGGGCGGCCGGCACACGTGCGAGGGAGGCCATAGGAGGGAGAAGGAGGAGGGGGACATGGCCGTGGTGTGTCGCAGACGTCAAGGCGCCTCGGCTGGCGCGAGGGGGAGGCCCGAGGTGGTCGGAGGCGCCTGGCCAGGAGCGGCTACAGTGCCAGAGCACACTGTAGCGTGCTCCAGAGCACGTGTATGGCTTGCATGGGTATTCTTTATGCCCCGTGGTCGTGGCCACCAGTGTCTAGAAGCTAAGGGAGGCAATAAACAACAGGGAATTGGCATTGGATGCTCTGGAGGGCTTCTAGAAGGAAAGGGGGTTGAGAGAGAAGGGTGCAAGGGGCTGTCCAGAGATGTAAAATGGGGTTTTACCCCCCTCAATCATTGAGCTGCGGTGCAGCCATTGCTACTGGAGGTAGAAGAGGTCTTGGAGGTGATGTGGTAAGAACTTGAGGCAAGGGGAAATAGTGGAAGGGCTCAAAACAGAGGTTTTGGTAAAATAGCAGAAGGTGTTTGATGTAAGTTTGGGCAAGCAAAAGGGTTTCATTTGGCATGATACTCCACAGGATGAAATAGCACATATAATTAGGCCCTTCCACCAAATTAGAGCTCATTTGGGCAAAGTTGCCAATGCAACTTTTGTAAACCCTAGAAATCAACAGAAATGGATTTTCCAAGATTTAGTTATGCAAATAATCCCTTCTTGATGCACCACTTGGTTTAGTGTCATCATTTGGGGTTCTAAGCCTGTCCACAAAATTTGAGGTCATAAGTAAAAAGTTGGTAATGTAGAGTTATTCAAATTTGGATCTGGTCAGGAAGTGTTTTGGGGCACTTTGATCAAGTTATCCTTCTCCAAAACTTGTGCTATTTGGTCTAGATGCATAATTAGACCATTTTAGCATGTGCACCAAGTTTGAGAGCATTTGGACAAATTTGGCAATGTAAAGTTGCTCAAACTTCAAAATGGACAGAAATGGTTTTAAGGTGATTTGATGATGCTTCCTTGTTCTCCAAGGCATGAGGCTTGGCAGTATCATCAAATATGTCATACTTGACATGATAAAATTTCCCTAGAATTTTTAGAGGATATTTCCTTTGTAAATATTTCAAAAGCTTGAAATATCCAGAAAGGGTTTATGAGGGGTTTGCCCATTATTTTGAACATGACCATGTGTTGAAACTCTTATATATGTACAATATATGTCCTAAGAGTCTCTCTGAATTTTGACAAATATTTTTGAAACAGTTAAATAATTTTTACCTATTAAAGACCATTTCTGGCCTAAAGAAAAAGCCTTTAAATAAAATAGGAAAATAACTTTTAAAATTATACTTTTGTGGTTTTTGGGAGTCCTATACCTAATAGGATTCAAACATACCTTTTCAAAGATTTTTATCACCCTAAATCAAGTACTTGCAGTGCAAATCTTAATTCAGGGGTTTTTGGAAAACTAATTTTACAAAATACTATTTGGCCAAAATATTTTTATAAGAATATTCTATACTGTTCTATAAACATGGTATGATCATTGGGCAGAAGTTTGGGGCAATGAGATGAAGCATAGAAGGTGAGGCTATGTTGACTTTTAAAGAGCACTTGAAATCAGAGAGAGAGAAATTCAATTCCAAATAAAAGCCAAATGATGCAAAAAGTTTTTCTTGGTCCAAATTTTCATGCTTCATTAATGCAATAGCCATGTTACAAAATGCAGGGTGTGACAGACCTACCCCCTTACAAGAATCTCGTCCCCGAGATTCCTAAACTAGGCTCTGAAAGAGATCGGGAAACTCGGATCTAAGGTAGTCTTCACGTTCCCAGGTTGCTTCTGCTACCGTGTGGTTGCTCCACTGGACCTTGAAGTACTTGATGGTGCGGCTTCGCGTACGTCATTCCGCTTCATCCAAAATGCAAATGGGCCTCTCGCGGTAGGTCAAATCAGGTTGAAGGTCAATGGCTTGGTGATCGACATCCTTGTAGAGATCAGGCTTATCCGGAACTTGGAGACACTTCCGGAGTTGTGACACGTGGAATACGTTGTGCACATCGGATAGTTCAGGTGGTAGTTCCAACTGGTAAGCCACTTCTCCTTGTCGGTCGGTGATCTTGAAGGGGCCAATAAATCTTGGTGCAAGTTTCCCCTTAACGTGGAAACACTTGGTTCCCTTCAGAGGAGTTACTCACAGGTACACATGGTCTCCAACACGGAAACTCATGTCTCGGCGACGTGAATCGGCGTAGCTCTTCTGTCTCGACTTGGCGGCCTTCAAATGTTCTCTGACTAGTTGGACCTGCTCTTCTGCTTCGCGGAGAACATCTGGTCCAAAGACTAGCCCTTCTCCTGTTTGTGACCAGTTGAGGGGTGTGCGACACTTGCGTCTGTACAACACCTCAAATGGTGCCATCTGAAGGCTCGACTGATAACTGTTGTTATAGGAGAACTCGACAAAAGGGAGGCAATCTTCCCACTTGGCTCCATATGCTAAGACACAGGCTCGGAGCATGTCTTCGAGTATTTGATTTACTCGCTCCGTCTGTCCTCCAGTTTGCGGGTGAAAAGCGGTGCTGAATGACAACTTGGTTCCCAAGGCTTCTTGGAATCTTTTCCAGAACCTTGAAGTAAACTGAGTGCCTCGATCTGACACAATCTCTTTAGGAACACCATGGAGGCTCACGATTCGATCGATGTAGAGGCTGGCCAGCTGGTTCCCACTGTAGGTTGTTTTGACAGGAATGAAATGGGCTACTTTGGTCAAATGGTCGACTATGACCCAGATGCAGTCATGTCCTTTCGACCTTGGTAATCCAGTAATGAAGTCCATTCTGACTTTATCCCACTTCCGCTTAGGAACCTTGAGTGGTTGGAGCAATCCACCAGGTCGCTGATATTCAGCCTTGACCCTTTGGCATACATCATACTTTGCAACATAGGTGGCGATCTCTCTTTTCATCCCGTGCCACCAAAATCTTTCCTTCAAGTCTTGATACATCTTGGTTCCTCCGGGGTGGATGGAATACAGAGTGTCGTAGGTTTCTTGCAGGATCAAATTCTTCAACTCCATCTTGTTTGGTACGCAGATGCGGCCTTTGTACCAAACAATCCCGTGCTCGTCCTCGGAGAATATTGGGGCCTTGCCTACCTTCATCTTCTTCTTGATGCCTTCAATGCTTGCGTGCCCATTTTGTGCTTCCTTGACTTCGTCCATCAGGGTTGGTTTGACTTCTAGATGGTCTAGAAATCCATGGGTAACTAATTCCAAGCCAAACTGTTCCCGCTCTACAAACAGGGCTGGCTGCCTTCCTTTATTTATGGCATTCAGGGAGCAAGCCTTTCTGCTTAAGGCATCGGCTACCACGTTAGCCTTCCCGAGGTGATATTGAACACTGAGGTCATAATCCTTGATCAGTTCCAACCATCTTCGTTGCCTCATGTTCAATTCCTTTTGGGTGAAAATATACTTCGGACTTTTGTGGTCTGTGTATATCTCACACCGCTTCCCTAGGAGGCAATGTCTCCATGTCTTCAAGGCATGAACCACTGCTGCTAACTCAAGATCGTGAGTAGCGTAGTTCTCTTCATGAGGTCGTAGCTGCCTTGAAAGGTATGCTATGACTCGTCCTTCTTGCATCAGAACGCTTCCCAATCCGGTTTGAGAGGAATCACAATATATCACGAACTCGTTGTGAATGTCAGGTGTTGCCAGAACTGGGGCGGTGGTCAATCTCTTCTTGAGTTCTTGGAAGCTTTCTTCGCATTTTGGCGTCCATTCGAACTTCTTGTCCTTCTTCAAGAGCTGAGTCATTGGCCGGGCAATGCCGAAGAATCCTTCCACGAATTTGTGGTAATAGCCCACAAGTCCGAGGAAGCTTCTGACTTCCTTGACGGTCGTTGGGGACTGCCATTGGGTCACAGCTTCGATCTTCGTGGGATCTACCGACAATCCTTCCTCGATCAAGACGTGACCCAAGAATCCAACTTTATGCAGCCACAACTCACACTTGCTGAATTTGGCGTACAGTTGGTGCTCTCGAAGCTTGTCTAGGACCATCCTCAAATGTTGCTCGTGCTCTTCTTCCGTCTTCGAGAAGACAAAAATGTCATCAATGAAGACAACAACAAACTTGTACAAATATTCCATGAAGACCTTATTCATGAGATACATGAAGTAAGCTGGGGCATTGGTTAATCCAAAGGACATGACCGTGCACTCATACATGCCATATCTTGTTACAAATGTCGTCTTCGGAATATCTTGGTGTCTGATCTTCAGCTGGTAGTACCCAGATCTGAGGTCGATCTTGGAGAACATCTTGGCTCCGCTGAGTTGATCAAACAGATCTTGAATCTTGGGAAGTGGATGCTTGTTCTTGATTGTAACTTCATTGAGGGAACGGTAGTCAATGCATAAGCGGATGGTACCGTCCCTTTTTTGCTACAAACAGAATAGGTGATCCCCAAGGGGAGGCACTAGGGCGGATAAATCCCTTCCTCGACTGCTCTTCCAGTTGCTTCTTCAACTCGGCTAATTCTTCCGTCCCCATCCTATAAGGCTTCTTATAGATGGGTCCTGCCCCGGGCATGAGCTCAATGACGAACTCAATGTCACGGTCAGGAGGCATTCCCGATAGCTCATCCGGAAAGACATCGGGATACTCGCATACTACTGGCACTTGCTCCAGTCCAACTTCAGACAGACAGTTGACTTGAGCGGTTTGACCAGAAGAGGAGTTGGAGGCAAACTTAACTTCGACTCCTTGGTCATTGGTCACAGTGACAGTCCGGTTGGCACAGTCTAATAAGCCTTGGTGCTTGCCGAGCCAATCCATTCCTAAGATCACATCCAAGCCTTGCAATCTTAAGATGATAAGGTGTGCTAGGAAATCTACCCCATTAATGATGATACCGACTCCCTTACAACCTATCTTGGCCCTCATCTCTGCTCCGGGGGTTTGTACCACCATGGGATTATTCAGGGGTGTAGGGTTCATGCCACTTTTTAATGCAAATCTTTGAGTGACAAATGAATGCGTGGCTCCAGAATCAAACAAGACAGTTGAAGGTGCTGAGTTGACAAGGAACGTACCCAGCACGACGTTTGGGTCTTCCTGAGCTTCTTCTGCAGTGACGTGATTCACACGCCTGTTTCCATTGTTGGGCGGGTTGCGAGGAGCTTGGTTCCTTGGCGGCATCCTGCGGCCTTGTCCTGGGTTCTGCGCATTGGGGTGTGGGGCATCGAGCTTCTTGTTGGGGCACACCTTAGAGATGTGTCCAGACTGGCCACATCCAAAGCAAGTGACTTGGTTTGGGTTGTTGATCTTGTTGCCACCATTGTTATTGGGGTTGTTGAAAGCTGGCCTTGGGTTGGCATACTGCTGAGGTTGATAGTTGGTGCGAGGTGCAGGAGCTCTTGGCTGCTGATAGGTTGGCCTGACCGGGGCTGGCTGCCACGGGCGATGCTTCTGGTTACTGGAACTTCCCTTGCTGATCATCTTGCGCTTGCGAGTGTCTTCCAGAGCACGCCGCTTATCTTCAAGCATGAGTGATTTGTTCACCAGGTCAGGAAAGGTTGGGCAGTCACACACGACAAGCGAGTACTGCACAGTCTGATTGAGGCCTTCCATGAGGTGCTCCCTTTTTGCAGCATCTATGCTGACATCTTCAGGGGCATACCTTGACAGAACACTGAACTTCTACATGTACTCCTTGACAGTGCCACTTCCTTGCTTCAGGGCTCGAAATTCACGCTTC
The DNA here is from genome assembly GCA_902687465.1 of Secale cereale. NCBI lineage: Eukaryota > Viridiplantae > Streptophyta > Magnoliopsida > Poales > Poaceae > Secale > Secale cereale. Next base: position 547,160,868 of record LR738714.1, read on the forward strand.
TTGATAGCCATGATTCCGGAAGGAATATGGGCCTTGCGGAATTCTGCCTTGAAGTTCTTCCAAGTGATGTCTTGCCCAGCGTGCATGACCTTGAATCCATCCCACCAAGCTCTAGCAGTCCCCCGAGGCAGTGGGCAGCATAAGCCACCTTCTCGCGGTCTTCTGTGCAGCCGACTAGTTCCAGCAAGTCCTCAATAGTGCGGACCCAGTCGTCTGCATCCATGGGTTCAACAGTCTCAATGAAGGCTGGTGGTGCATGCTTCTTGAACTCTGCCAACGTGGAACGTCCATTGACATTCCCCGCCGGCTGGCGGTTGCTGGTGATGGCTTGAGCAATCATCTAGAGGGTTGCGGTGTTGGCTTGGCGTTCCTCTCGGAAGGCTTGGAGAAGTTGAGCCATATCCATGATCAGGGGAGGTGGTGGTGGAGCTTGGTCGTGGGTTTGGTCTTGGTTGGCCTCTGCTTGGGCGGATGCTCCGGCTTTGGGCTGCTGGGTAGAGGTACCAGTACGAGTTACAACAGGCATCCTGTTGGAGCAGTCAAGGTCTTATGATTTGGAATAAAGAGGGAAAGCAATAAAGATGGGTGCCTAGTAAGGGGGTGGGTGTGACACTAATTGTTTTCATGCAAGGGCCAAAAGGGCCAAACACATTCATTAAAATTCCAAATGGGTGATGTAGTCGTTTACATGTTCCCGAAGGGAAGATACGACTTACATCCAAACACAACAAAAGCAAACACTAGATGGCTTCATATGAACCATAATAGGACTCGACTTCGCATAGGGGTTACACGACCTATCCTACCGTAGAGGTCACGAGCTGGCATATCCGAGTTGCGAATAATGCCTAAGTGGCGAAATGCTCGGTCGCGTATTCTGGCTCTTCTGGGTCTTCCTCCTTGTCTTCATCTGTCTGGGCCCCCTATCACTTGAGGGTGTGGGGGAGTGGAGGAGTTGGACACGACATTGTTTTGCCGGTGGTGCGGGAAAAAGCTTGCAAAATTCCCTCGCCGTCATACATCGTCGCTGGGGTGGTTCTTCATCCTTGGAAGATACATCTCCTGAGGGCCTTCCGCATTGATACACGATAGCGGGTTGCCCAGGAGGCGCACCTTCCTTCTTGATCCTATCCGTCTTCTCCTGTGCCCGTCGAAGAAGTGCCTTGGTCTTGTGGAGTTCTTCTCAGGGCTTCATCGATTCCAAGGCCAACTCTTGTGCCAAGCTGTCGGCACAAAGGCTGAAGTAGGTCTAGAATCGAAGTGGAAGTCCTTCCTTCAGTGGAGGGGCTCGTGCGCTGCTCTCATCTTCACCTTCCTTTCGGTAAGGCAAGAAGCGGGTTGTCATCTTGGCTGCATCTCCGGGAGAAGTTTTCGGAGGCGGGTTAGTGCCTTGAGTGTAGCTGCCTCGACAACGAGGAGTAGTGTTGCCATCTGGGGTCCCTCGAAGAACCAACTTGTGGGAGGATCGTTTGCCTTCACGATTACTTCCACATGGTATTCCACCTCGGTGTCGCTAACCCAATGCTCATGGTAGGTGAGGATGGGTGCTCGGTGAAACTGGCACTCCTGGAGGCTATCCTCGAGAAGCAAAGGGAACTCAGTGGTCAGGAGATCTTCAGGTACAACGGCCATCTACAAAGGTTGAATGGGAGAGGTTAATAAGCTGATGATATCTCAGGTTTGGCAAGGTTCAGAAAAGAAGAGAGGTTCAGACGGTTTATGAAAAGGGTCTCATCCTAACTAACACCCATGCTAACTAAGGCTTCATTAATGCTTCATTAATGCAATAGCCAAACGGTTTATGAAGAGCACTTGAAATCAGAGAGAGAAAAATTCAATTCCAAATAATAGCCAAATGATGCACAAAGTTTTTGTTGGTCCAAATTTCCATGCTTTATTAATGCAATAGCCATGTTACAAAATGCAGGGTGTGACATGTTTCTTCCGAACCTTTCAGTTGCCATAGCATGAAAGAATGTGGGGTTCTCATCTCCAACCTTAATCCATCTTATAGTACACCTTTGTTTCCAATAAACAAATTGTAGATGCAGCAAATTCTCCAGATGAAGTTTCACTGTTAATAGTTGATTGGTGAGGATCAATGTTACTCCTTTTCTTCTTATTATGTTTTTTCTCTCCGCCTTGGCATAACTTTGTTCTTGTATGACTTTGTTCTTTGCTGATTCCTTTGTGTGCGCATTGGTATTAGCTATGCATATTTTAATCATATGCATAGGTCGGATGTATGCTCATTGTGCCTGTATCCTTTTAATACTTAATTATGTGTTAGTAAGGAATGCATTAAAAACAAAATAAGAGGGGTAATTTTGGTGGATAGTGTATGTATTTATCCTCTCTTGAGTTTGGATTACTTTTTTGTTATACATCTTCTTTCTAATAATCATACCACGTAAGTACTTAAGCTTAGGGCATCACCAACGGTGACCCAAAAATTTGCTTCGGCAACCGTTTGTGGACAGGGAGGACCAGTCCATGAACACATATGCGGGAGCCAGACATCCAAAGTTAGATGCATATGTCTGGTTACATTTTAAATGATGTTTCAACTAACTGGACAAAATTCTGCGAACACAGCTGATTTTGTCAAAGTCCGGATAGAAATAGCATAAATCATCCATAGCTCAAATTCAACGAGATTAACCAGACGTTCAACAAAATTTTCATGAACGGACCATATTGTCCCACACATACCACCATAAGGCTTCATCCAACAGTGTGTGTGCATAAATGGCCGTCCTTTTGTCCCGTGGTATATCAGACAGCGCGTGCATGCTACATAATATGTAGATCAACATTGAGTGAATGATTCAGTCAGTAAGTTGAGCAAGAAGAAACAAAACTTACGATCTTCTCAGCTACCGCGCACAATGGCCACCTTACCTCCAGCCAACCAACCACGTCACAGAACTTGGTGGAGGAGGTCTGGATGTCATATCATTGATATGATAATGACCTCACATTGCGTTGTTGGATGATGTGCATGTCATAGGAGGCAATGTGCTTTCACGCATGAAATGAATCATGCACGTGTTGCTAGAAGATTCCCCTTCTGCTCCCGCAGACGAAATATGCGGATACGACCAACCACACACTAAACAACAACTCATCCTCCATGGTCGAGTACCCTACCATACTTCACACTCTAAAAAACAACACAACATTAAATTAGCTCAATGGAATTTGACCGAACATATGCCCGGCATGGTGTCCGTCATGGACGACGCCGACAGGGGGCAGAGTGTACCTACAGGGGGGGGGGGTGGACGATGCCGTCATGAAAGACAAGCAAGCGTGTATGTGCTGGTTGCAGAGGTCCAAAAATGCGTGTATGCAGACCGAAGAGGTACAACAGCGACGTCGAAGGAGCAGGGTGCAGATGCAAAGCAAGGGGAAGAAGGGGCAAAATGGAAGAAAATGGGATCGAGGGGATTTAGTGGGCCGGGGTGTCGAAGTCCTATGTGGTTGCTGTCCGGACTCCCACAACACCAACCCTCCACTTTTCTTCTGGTTTGCGAGAAAAAAATGCATCCAAACCGCTAGACGAATGATACAGATCCGCGTTGGATGATAACACGTCCGGACTACGCATCAAGACATATACATACGGTTTTTGAAGGAAATATGCCCTAGAGTCAATAATAAAGTTGTTATTCATATTTCCTTATATCATGATACATGTTTATTATTCATGCTAGAATTGTATTAACCAGAAACTTAGTACATGTGTGAATACATTGACATAACAAAGTGTCCCTAGTATGCCTCTACTTGACTAGCTCGTTGATCAAACATGGTAATGTTTCCTAACCACAGACATGTGTTGTCATTTGATTAACGGGATCACATCATTAGAAGAATGATGTGATGAACAAGACCCATCCGTTAGCTTAGCATAATGATCGTCTAGTTTTATTGCTATTGCTTTCTTCATGACTTATACATGTTCCTCTCACTATGAGATTATGCAACTCCCGAATACCGGAGGAACACCTTGTGTGCTATCAAACGTGACAACGTAACTGGGTGATTATAAAGATGCTCTACAGGTGTCTCCGAAGGTGTTTGTTGAGTCGTCATAGATAGAGAATAGGATTTGTCACTCCGAGTGTCGGAGAGGTATCTCTGGGCCCTCTCGGTAATACACATCATAATAAGCCTTGTAAGCAAGTGACTAATGAGTTAGTCATGATATGATGTATTGCGGAACGACTAAAGAGACTTGCCGGCAACGAGATTGAACTAGGTATGATGATACCGATGATCGAATCTCGGGCAAGTAACATACCTATGACAAAGGGAACAACATATGTTGTTATGCGGTTTGACCGATAAAGATCTTCACAGAATATGTAGGAGCCAATATGAGCACCAGGTTCCACTATTGGTTATTGATCGGAAATGTGTCTCGGTCATGTCTACATAGTTCTCGAACCCGTAGGGTCTGCACGCTTAACATTTGATGACGATTTGTATTATGAGTTATGTGTTTTGGTGACCGAAGTTTGTTCGAAGTCCCGGATGAGATCACGAACATGACGAGGAGTCTCTAAATGGTTGAGAGGTAAATATTCATATATTGTAAGGTTGTATACAGACACCGGAATGGTTCCGAGGAGGTTCGGGGATTTATCGGAATACCGGGAGGCTATCGGAACCCCTCGGGAAAGTTAATGGGCCTATTGGGCTATAGTAGAGAGAGGGGGGCTGGCACATGAGGTGCCCCCAAGCCCAAACCGTATTGGACTAGGGTTGCGGGGCACAACCCCCCTTTCCTTCTCCCTCTCCCCTTCCCCCCTCTACATTGGAAGGAGGGGGGGGGGCGAATCCTACTTGGACTGGGAGTCCAAGCAGGACTCCCCCATGGCGCGCCTCCTCCTCCCCCTCCTCTATATTACGTGGGTAGGGGCACCCCGAAGGCACACCAAGATGTGTCTTAGCCGTGTGCGGTGCCCCCTCCATAGTTTTCTCCTCAAGTCATAGCGCCATAGTGCTTAGGCGAAGCCATGCGCGGATCACATCACCAACATTGCCACCACGCCGTCGTGCTGATGGAACTCTCCCTTGACCCTCTACTGGATCAAGAGCTGAAGGGACGTCATCGAGCTGAACGTGTGCTGAACACAGAGGTGCCATATGTTTGGTACTTCGATCGGTTGGATCGTGAAGACGTTCGACTACATCAACCGCGTTAACATAACGCTTCCACTTTCGGTCTACTAGGGTACGTGGACACACTCTCCCCGTCTCGTTGCTATGCATCTCCTAGATAGATCTTGCATGAGCGTAGGATTTTCTTTGAAATTGCATGCTACGTTCCCCAACAGTGGCATCATGAGCCAGGTCTATGCGTAGATGATATGCATGAGTAGAACACAAAGAGTTGTGGGTGATTACAGTCATACCGCTTACCACCAATGTCTTAATTTGATTTGGCGGTATTGTTGGATGAAGTGGCCCGGACTGATATTACATGACCACGTTCATGAGACTGGTTCTATCGACGTGCTTTGCACACAGGTGGCTGTCGGGTGTCTGCTTCTCCAACTTTAGTTGAATCGAGTTTGACTACGTCTGATCCTCGTTGAAGGTTAAAACAACACACTAGACGAAAAATCGTTGTGGTTTTGATGCATTGGGAAGAACGGTTCTTGCTAGAAGCCCATAGCAGCTATTGGGGAACGTAGTAATAATTCAAAAAATTCCTACATCTCACCAAGATCAATCTGGGAGATGCTTGCAATGAGAGAGAGGGAGTACATCTTCATACCCTTGAAGATCGCTAAGCGGAAGCGTTACAAGAACGTGGTTGATGGAGTCGTACTCGCGGCGGTTCAAATCGCGGAAGATCCGATCCAAGCGCCGAACGGACATCACCTCCACGTTCAACACACGTACAGCCCGGGGACGTCTCCTCCTTCTTGATCCAGCAAGGGGGGGGGGGATAAGTTGAGGGAGAGCTCCGTCAGCACGACGGTGTGGTGGTGGTGGTTGTGGTTCTCCTTTAGGGCTTCACCAAGCACTACAGAGGAGGAGGAGGTGTAGGAGGAGGGAGGGCTGCGCTAGGGGCAAGGGTTGCTGCGCCCATGCACCTCCCCACTATATATAGGGGTGTAGGGGGCTGGTTTCTTGCCCTCCAAGTCCATTGGGGCGTTGGCAAAGGTGGGAGGAAAGAAAACCCATCCTTTCCCTTCCCCACCGATTGTTATCCCCCTTTTTAGGGATCTTGATCTTATCGCTTCGGGATATGATCCTATTCCTTCTAAGGGGGATCTTGGTGTGCCTTGACCAGGGGTGTGGGGCCTTGCCCCCACTACCCACGTTCATGTGGGTCCCCCATGCAGGTGGGCTCCACTCTAGAACCTTCTAGAACCTTCCTGGTACAATACTGAAAAACCCCGAACATTTTTCTGTGGCCAAAATAGGACTTCCCATATATAAATCTTTACCTATGGACCATTACGGAACTCCTCATGATGTCCAGGATCTCATCCGGGACTCCGAACAACCTTCGGTAACCACATACAATTTCCCGTTACAACTCTAGCGTCACCGAACCTTAAGTGTGTAGACCCTATGGGTTCGAGAACCATGCATACATGACCGAGACACCTCTCCGACTAATAACCAATAACAGGATCTGGATACCCATATTGCCTCCCACATGTTGCACGATGATCTCATCGGATGAACCACGACGTCAGGGATTCAATCAATCCCGTATACCCCTTCGTCCAACGGTATGTTACTTGCCCGAGATTCGATCATCGGTATCCCTATACCTTGTTCAATCTCGTTACTGGCAAGTCTCTTTACTCGTTCCGTAACACATGATCTCATGACTAACTCCTTAGTCACATTGAGCTCATTATGATGATGCATTACCGAGTGGGCCCAAAGACACCTCTCCATCATACGGAGTGACAAATCCGAGTCTCGATTCGTGCTAACCAAACAGACACTTTCGGAGATACCTGTAGTGCACCTTTATATCCACCCAGTTACGTTGTGACGTTTGATACACCCAAAGCATTCCTACGGTATTCGGGAGTTGCACAATCTCATGGTCTAAGGAAATGATACTTGACATTAGAAAAGCTCTAGCAAATGAACTACTCGATCTTGTGCTGTGCTTAGGATTGGGTCTTGTCCATCACATCATTCTCTAATGATGTGATCCCGTTATCAATGACATCCAATGTCCATGGTCTGGAAACCATAACCATCTATTGATCAACGAGCTAGTCAACTAGAGGCTCACTAGGGACGTGTTGTGGTCTATGTATTCACACATGTATTATGGTTTCCGGTTAATACAATTATAGCATGAACAATAGACAATTATCTTGAACAGGAAAATATAATAATAACCATTTTATTAGGGATTTTTATTTCTGTGCCCCTGGTTCCTTAGCTGTACTCATTCATCCCCACTCTATTAACTTTTGCTCACTTTTCCCCACTCCCTTGCCCAAAACCCTCAGAACAGGTTATAACGGATGTTGCCGTCAGGTCAATACCTTTGACCGTTAACTCTGACGAGTGGGGACGCGTTGGTGGTGCGCGCATGCAAGAGCACGGTCGTGCACGGTCATGGGGTAGCACGTGTCAGTGGACATGCCCGAAACGTCCCATCATATAAAGAGGGGAAACCACCTCCATCGCCCCTACCATTTCCCCCAAATCCCCTTCCTGCCGCATCGTATTCCTCTCCTCCACCGGCGTCGTCTCGCTCTCCTCCACTGCTTCCATCGCACCATCTCCCTCTCCCCCACCGCATCATCTTCCTCACCTTCATCGCCTCCATCTATCCGATGGACAAAGCTCGTGGCGACACCGACGCAGCGGCTGGAGAAGTGGTGAAGCAGCAGGGCGCGGTGACCGCGGATGTCGGTGGCGTCCACGGCGGTGCAGGGAAACTCGCAACCGCGGCAGATGTGGGGAAGGAGGTGGCGGGATCCGCCTCAGCGCAGAAGGTGACCGCGACGAGCGGCGCAGTCCATCCCGATGCCCCCCATGCGCAACCCGGAGAGGAGCAGGAGGTATTTGCACTTGCTTTGCTTTAGGATATTAGATTGTAGAGTTAGTTGCATTGGTTAGATTGTGGATTCATACGGTAGTTCAGATGGTTAGAATAGTTGGTTTGATGGATGGGTTGTTTTTTTGTATGGGTTGGGGGGATGGGGGTTTTTGGACTAGGGTTTGTTGGATAAATGCTAGCTAGATGTTGTGAACTTTGATTTTAGATGCTGCAATGATTGGGTTTTTTGGATTTGTTTTTATATTTGGATAAATTCATTGCAAAAATGCTAGATGTTGTGAACAAATTGGGGTTTTTAATGCTATGATGCTTATTAGATTTTTTAGTGCTCACAAATTGGGTTTTTAATGTTATCATGCTTATTAGACTTGTTTTTGATGCTTATTAGATTCGTTGCAAAAATGCTAGATGCTGTGAACAGATTGGGGCTTATTAGATTGATTAAGAAGTTATTTGATTCAAGTTATATTAGCTCTGTTGTTCACAATATGTAGTTATATTAGCTCTGTTGTTTAATGTGTGTGCATGACAATGCAAAATGCAAATAGGATCATAACATATTAGCCCTATGATCAAGTGTGCATATCTAAATTTCAATATGTAGTTATATTATCTTTGTTGTTCAATGTGTGCGCATGACAATGGAAAATGCAGATAGGATCATAGTATATTAGCCCTACGTATTTACTAGTGTTGAATGTAATTGTATATTCAGGAGGATGATGGTTGGGGGAAGAAGAGGAAGATAGACTATACTTTCGACGCCCCGTACGATCCAGCGTATGGTGACGACAAAGAGTATGAGGTAAGCCTAGTTGAAATTTAGATTGTTCATTTAGTTCGTTGACATGGTGTATTCCCATCAATCTATAATGTACTAATTTAATTCATTCGTGTGTGCAGTATGTCTCTGGGGAAGATGTGGATGTCGACCGCGACAACTTCACCTCCTTCAAAGAGAAGGAAGAGGAGAAGATCAGGGTCAAGGGCGTGGGTTACTACTACAAGAGCAGGACCAAAACTTGGCGCTGCCCCTATTGCACCACCAAGACAAAGCCAAAGTCCGGCCGCTTCGCTCACCTTCTAGCTCAAGCAGAAGATGTGGCCATCCACGGCGAGGACTACAAGATCATGGGGCAGCATGCTGCCCTAGCCAAAGTCCTGTCTCCCTTCCCTGATGTTATGTTATGATGTGTTTTAAGTACTTTAGGTTGTGCTGAACTATGTTTGTGGGGCCCCAGATCTGGTTTAACTTTTTGTGGTTTAATTTTATATGCATGTGGCTATCTATGTTGGGTGTTTTTGTGTTTTTAAATTTATCTGCTATGATTTGTTTCAGTGTTTTGAAAGTTCAGGTGCTGCAATGATCACACATATACTGCAAATATGCTGCAATCCATCATTTTATCAAGGGTTCCCTTTTATCAAATATTCCAATAACAGAGCAAAAAACAACATTTTAATGAAGATGTATTATCAACTATCTATGTTTGTGTAGGAGATCAAGTGTGCAAAATTTGAGGTGATTTAGAGGAGGTCAAAGAAATTTGAATTTTAGAAATGTGCTCCAAATAAGCTGCCAGGCAATTTGTAATCAAGTTTTTTTGGACCTACTCTAAATGAGCCAAATGTTTTTTTATTAACACCTATTCAATCTATGTAGTGTAGATTGGAAGTCTCACTATTTTTTAATTAATCTTCATATTTTTACATTTTCTTTTGCGAAAAATGCTTTAATATGAAAAATATTTAAAAAGACGTTTAAAATATGAAAATGGAAAATTAACTTCAGATCCTTCTTATTCACTTTAAAACAAAGGTTTAGTGATTTTATTGATTTTTTAATTTTTCAAAAACAGAAGGTAAATATTTTAAACGTTTGTGAGACTTTGTTTTAAACCTCCTCTCCTTGAACTCTATGAAATCATGTAGGTGATAGCTCATATATGTGAAGGTTTTCTCATGAAAATGACCATAGAGCAAGTTTATGATTTTTGGTTGGTAACATGCCACATAAGACAACATTGTGCGTAGGTTTTATATATTTTTGATTTTTTTAAATTAATGGTGCTCATTTGACCTCGATCGTGCCAGCTAGTTTTTTTCTTCATGAAAATGACCATAGACCAGGTTTAGTATTTTTCCTCATTAGTGTGTCTTATAAAACGACGAACGGTGAAGGTTTCATATTTTTTCGATTTTTTTAAAATTAGTTATGCTCAGTCAAAGCCTTCTAAACCCCACTGACCAGCTCAAAACCCCTCTAAACCCCGCGGGGTTTGGCCTAACCCTAGCTCCCAACGCCAGCCGTCCGATCACACCCTCGCGCCAAGCGACAACCCCCAGATCTGGAATTCTAGAAGGAACTAGGTGGGATGGCTGTGTGCAGGCTCCGCGCCGTTGGATCACAAGGACGGCTCCGCATCGTTGGATCGTGGGGCGATCCGCGAGAGGCGATCCTATTCGTTGTGCTCGGCTGCTCGCCCACCACTGACTCCTTAAAAAAATGTTGTTATTGGGCCCAAAAGGAAACCAAGCTCTGGTTGGGCCGTCGATTTGCGTCATTTTTTTTGCATCGTTTGCTCTGTTTTTTGTGAACGCGCTGGCTCTGTATTTTTGCATCGTTTGAAATCAATTGACATTGCGTAGAAAATGAACAATTTTTAAGGGACAAATTTATTTTTATCATGCAAAATGGCCACAAACTATTCAAAATTTATCTCTTTCCTATAATATATATGACCACGGATTCCCACACATGCAATTAGCTTATTTTACTTCTTCTTTTTCAAACCACCGTTTCCCACGCGTGTACACTCCCGATGTTGCGGTGGGTTTGAAAACATGTTACTTCACATTTGACCCCGTTATTGCCACGGCCAAATAACACATAGCACTACGACTATTTAAGCCACCCTCTGCCTCTGTCATCCCTCATCCATCTCCCATCCTCTCTGCCATCTGCCCTTCTTGCTCTACGACCACTTATCCTTCTTCTAACACATCCTCAGCCATGCAATACACCAGACCAACCTACCACTTCCCACCCACTGTGCCGGAGAGGCTCTACCCTCCTGGTGTGTATGTTGAGCGCACACTACGTGTGTGGGCAATATCAAGGTGGAGGACCGCAAGGAACTTCACTGAGTTCTTCCTCGCGTCCGGCTACCACCACCTCCCGCGGGGATCTCCAAGGATGTTCCGTGTCGAGGAGGTCATCCAAAACGGGGTGGTGGTTTCTCTCCTTGCCCACTTCACCAACACAGTCGACGCCTTCTACCTCCTTGTCCGGGTGTTTTGGTGTGGCCGCGAGTTCATCGCTTTCACCACCCACAACATGTTCACGGAGTGCACCAACATCTTCCCCACCGCGTCCTGCATGCACACTCTTCCGTACCCCATCGACAATGCCCCGAAGGAGCAGTGCAGGGTGCCCGAAGAAGGAGCAAGGTGGAGAAGGCGACGTCTAGGGTTCTAAACCCTCTATCTATTTTTTTGAGTCTATGTTATGTTAAGTTGTACTCCCATCAAACTATGTGAGAGATGCTATGGGCTTGTTGGCCCTTTTATCAAGTTCTATTATTAAGTTTTCTATCTATTCTATTATGATGTTCCTCCTAGTTTCAACTATGTGATCGTGCTATGGGCTTGATGGCCCTATCTACATGTATGTTGATTGTTTTCTTAGAGAGCTCGCTTTGTTAGTAACCACCTAGTGCATGCAGCCACAACGAATCCTTCTTTTCTTACACAAGCCACAAATATGTAGCCACCTAGCTAGTGCATGCAACCACAACATATTTGTTCAATTTATTTGTCGTAGCAAAACGAGTTCTAAATCGAGGAGACAAGTGTGCGAGAAGAGAGGAACCAGCGGCAGCGACCGTCGCTGCATCCGTGGCGGCTGGCGTGCACGAAAGCGGCTCGGTCAGTGCATCGGGGCGGCACGCATCAGCGCATGCAGGCTCGATCGGCGCATGCAGGCTCGGTCGGCGCATCGACGCATGCAGGCATGCTTGTTGGGTGCATGCATAGCAGGCATCTGTCGTGGCGGCACGCGCATGCGTTTAATGCAAGGGACGGCCCAACGAAACCACGACCCAACGATCGAACAGCTACACCCCCAACACGGCCCCACTCGTCAAAGTTAACGGTCAAAGCACTGACCCGACGGCGACGTCCGTTATGACCTCTTCTGAGGGTTTCGGGCAAGGGAGTGGGGAAAACTGAGCAAAAGTTAAGAGCGTGGGGATGGATGAGTAGAACTAAGGAACTAGGGGCACATATGTAAAAAATCCATTTTATTATTGCCTCTAGGGCATATTTCCAACATTCTCCCACTTGCACTAGAGTCAATAATCTAGTTACATTGTGATGAATCGAACACTCATAGAGTTCTGGTGCTGATCATGTTTTGCTCGTGGAAGAGGTTTAGTCAATGAATCTGCGACATTCAGATCCATATGTACTTTAGAAATATCTATGTCTCCATCTTGAATATAACCACGAATGGAGTTGAAGCGGCGCTTGATGTGCTTGGTCTTCTTGTGAATCCTGGGCTCCTTGGCAATGACAATAGCTCTAGTGTTGTCACAGAAGAGAGTCATCGGGCCCGACACATTGGGAATAACTCCTAGGTCGGTGATGAACTCATTCATCCAGACTCCTTCCCGCGCTGCTTCCTTAGCAGCTATGTACTCCGCTTCACATGTAGATGTTGCCACGACACTTTGCTTGCAACTGCACCAGTTGACTGCCCCACCATTCAAAATATACACGTATCCGGTTTGTGACTTGGAGTCATCCGGATCTGTGTCAAAACTAGCATCGACGTAACCCTTTACGATGAGCTCTTCATCACCTCCATAAACGAGAAACATATCCTTAGTTCTTTTCAGGTACTTCAGGGTATTCTTGATCGATGTCTAGTGTTCATACCGAGATCACTTTCGTACCTCCCTACCAAACTTATGGAAAGGTTCACATCAGGTCTTGTACATAACATGGCATACATAATAGAGCCTATGGCTGAGGCATATGTGATACTCATCTTTTCTATATCTTCTGCCGAGGTCGGCGCTCAATCTCACACCTTGCAAAGAACCCCTTCATGGACTGGTCCATATTGAACTTCTTCAATATCTTGTCAGGGTATGTGCTTTGTGAAAGACCGTTGAGGCGTCTCGATCTATCTCTATAGATCTTGATGCCTAATATGTAAGCAGCTTATCCAAGGTCCTTCATCGAAAAACACTTATTCAAGTAGGCCCTTATGCTTTCCAAAAGTTCTATATCATTTCCCATCAACAATATGTCATCTACATATAATATGAGAAATGCTACAGAGCTCCCACTCACTTTCTTGTAAATACAGGCTTCTCCAAAAGTCTATATAAACCCAAACGCTTTGATTACTTCATCAAAGCGAATGTTCCAACTCCGAGATGCTTGCACCAGCCCATAGATGGAGCACTGGAGCTTGCATACCTTGTCAGCATTCTTAGGATTGACAAAACCTTCTGGCTGCATCATATACAATTCTTCCTTAAGGAAACCGTTAAGGAATGCCATTTTGACATCCATTTTCTAGATCTCATAATCATAAAATGCGGCAGTTGCTAGATGGACTTCAGCATCCCTACGGATGAGAAAGTCTCATCGTAGTCAACTCCTTGAACTTGCCGATAACCCTTAGCGAGAAGCCGAGCCTTATAGATGGTAACATTACCATCGGTGTCAGTCTTCTTCTTAAAGATCCACTTATTCTCTATGGCTTGCCGATCATCGGGCAAGTCCACCAAAGTCCATACTTTGTTCTCATACATGGATCCTATCTCGGATTTAATGGCTTCAAGCCATTTGTCGGAATCCGGGCCCGCCATCGCTTCTTCATAGTTCGAAGGTTCACCGTTGTCTAACAACATGATTTCCATGACAGGGTTGCCGTACCATTCTGGTGTGGAACGTGTCCTCGTGGACCTACGAAATTCAGTAGCAACTTGATCCAAAGTTTCATGATCATCATCACTAACTTCCTCTCTAGTCGGTGCAGGTACCACAGAAACATCTTCCTGCGCTGTGCTACTCTGATGTTCAAGAGGGGGAACAATTTCCTCATCAAGTTCTACTTTCCTCCCACTAACTTCTTTCGAGAGAAACTCTTTCTCCAGAAAGGATCTATTCTTGGTAACAAAGATCTTGCCTTTGGATCTGAGGTAGAAGGTATACCCAATAGTTTCCTTAGGGTATCCTATGAAGACGCACTTTTCTGATTTGGGTTCTATCTTTTTAGGTTGAAGTTTCTTAACATAAGCATCACATCCGCAAACTTTCAGAAAAGATAACATAGGTTTCTTCCCAAACCATAATTCATACGGTATCGTCTCAATGGATTTAGACGGTGCCCTATTTAAAGTGAATGCGATAGTCTCTAAAGCATAACCCTAAAATGATAGCGGTAGATCGGCAAGAGATATCATAGATCGCCCCATATCCAATAGAGTGCGATTACGACGTTCGAAAACACCATTACGCTGAGGTGTTCTAGGCGGCATGAGTTGTGAAACAATTCCACATTTTCTTAAGTGTGTGCCAAACTCGTGACTCAAATATTCTCCTCCACGACCTGATTGTAAGAACTTTATTTTCCTGTCATGTTGATTCTCTACCTCACTCTGAAATTCCTTGAACTTTTCAAATGTCTCAGACTTGTGTTTCATTAAGTAGACATACCCATATCTACTTAAGTCATCAGTGAGGGTGAGAACATAATGATATCCACCGCGAGCCTCAACGCTCATTAGACCGCATACATTAGTATGTATTATTTCCAATAAGTTAGTTGCTCGCTCCATTTTTCCAGAGAACGAAGTCTTGGTCATCTTGCCGATGAGGCATGGTTCGCATGTGTCAAATGATTCAAAAGTCCATCTGCATGGAGTTTCTTCATACGTTTGACACCGATATGACCAAGGCGGCAGTGCCACAAGTATGTGGGACTATCATTATCAATCTTACATCTTTTGGCATTCACATTATGAATATGTGTAACATCACGCTCGAGATTCAATAAAAATAAATCATTGACCAGCGGGGCATGACCACAAAGCATATCTCTCATATAAATAGAACAACCATTATTCTTGGATTTAGATGAGTAGCCATCTCGCATCAAATGAGATCCAGATACAATGTTCATGCTCAAAGCTGGTACTAAATAACAATTACTGAGGTTTAAAACTAAACCCAACGGTAGATGTAGAGGTAGCGTGCCGACCATGATCACATCGACCTTGGAACCATTCCCGACGCGCATCGTCACCTCGTCCTTTGCCAGTCTCCACTTATTCTGCAGCTACTATTTTAAGCTACAAATGTGAGCAACTGCACAGGTATCAAATACCCAGGAGCTACTACGAGCACTGGTAAAGTACACATCAATGACATGTATATCATATATACCTTTGACGTTGCCGGCTGTAGGATCGAAAGTAGGTCTAGAGGGGGGGTGATTAGACTACTTGACAATATAAAAAATCTGCATTTAGATCATGCAATGTTTTTGGCAGTTTCACAAACAAGATCAGTTCAAGTAACACCCTACACATGCAATTCTAGAGTTTATGCAGCGGAAAGTAAATTGCACATGTAAAAGAGAGGTGGAGAAGATCAAACGCAGTTTGGTGACACGGAGATTTTTGTCGTGGTTCCGATAGGTGGTGCTATCGTACATCCACGTTGATGGAGACTTCAACCCACGGAGGGTAACGGCTGCGCGAGTCCACGGAGGGCTCCACCCACGAAGGGTCCACGAAGAAGCAACCTTGTCTATTCCATCACGGCCTACGCCCACGGAGGACTAGCCTTACTCGGGGTAGATCTTCACGAAGTAGGCGATCTCCTTGCCCTTACAAACTTCTTGGTTCAACTCCACATCACGACGGAGGCTCCCAAGCGACACCTAACCAATCTAGGAGGCACCACCCCCCAAAAGGTAATAGACGGGGTTGATGGTGATGAACTCCTTGCTCTTGTGCTTCAAGTGATAAACTCCCCAACACTCAACTCTCCTCACTGATATGGCTGTGGTGGAAGAAAGATTTGAGTGGAAAGCAACTTGGGAAGGCTAGAGATCAAGTTTCATATGGTAGGAATGGAATGGCTTGATCTCAACACAAGGGTAGGTGGTTCACTTCTCAGAAAGTGTATGATAGAAGTGGTGGTACTTTCTGATGGCTCTCCTTACGAATGAGGAGGGGGTGGAGGGGTATATATAGCCTCCACACAAAATCCAACCGTTACACACACATTTGACCAATCTCGGTCAGACCGAAGTGAAAACTCGGTTAGACCGAAAGTTCAAATATAGTGAACGTTGGGATTTTCGGTGGGACCGAAAATACCATCTCGGTGAGACCGAAGTGAGTCAAAGGTTAGGGTTTGCCATCTCGGTGAGACCGAAAATATAAACTCGGATATTCCGAATTGATGTCAACTGATCACAGAAGGTTGGCAGCCCTTTTTCGGTGAGACCGAAACTCAGAATCGGTGTGACCGAGAATTTAGGGTTTGGAGAAACAACTGAAGTGGTTCATCTCGGTGGGACTGAGTTGGAGAAATCGGTGTGACCGAGATTACTTATGGGTGTGTGTTAAGTAGTGAATAGTGCTGATAGTTGAGGGAGTTAGATCACCAAGCACTTGAGCAACGAGAACATTAACACAACCTCATCCCCTTTTAATGGTATTGGCTTTCCTATGGACTCAATGTGATCTTTGATCACTAAACCAAAAATGGAGTCTTGAGCTTTTGCCAATGCTTGTCTTAGCATTTTGAGGGGTCCACTTCTTCAGACATTTCCATACCCACATCATCGAACTTTTCTGAAATGATTCTCAAGAGAATATTAGTTCAATGATATATATGTTGTTATTAATTACCAAAACCACCCGGGGATTAGTTGCACTTTCAATCTCCCCCTTTTTGGTAATTGATGACAACATATAGATCAAAGCTTCGACAAAAGATATAATCAAAGAATAATATCGTCGCTTTGAGAAGTATGTGATAAACAAGAGCTCCCCCTAAATTTGTGCATTATTTAAAATTTGCGTTTGAATGCAAATGCACAATCGATTAGGATTATGGGTCACTCTTCCATATCACATACATCTTGGTGGAGCGCACAAAATGATAAGAATGAATAACATGCACTCAATCACCAAGACAAGAGTAAATAGCCATACAATAAGAAATAGCATATGATAAACAATAAGCACAGATTAAAGCATAGTATGACTAAGCACTCATTAAGGTAGCATCAAACGTAGTAGCAAGCACACTTAAAGTATCTGGAACCAAAAGAAACCAATGTATCTCAAGGAAAACGGCAAAAGAACGAAAAGACGAAAGAGCACTCTCTCTCTCGAAGCCCTATGATCTATAGCAATTTCTCCCCCTTTGGCAACAAGTTACCAAAAAGTTCGAAAAGGTATAGAGCTAAACGTCACTGCGGGCTCGGCTGGCTGCTCCCGTCTGGGTCGATGTCGGTGTAGAGATAGCTGCGTCGGCGAAGACTTCTGCGGATGTCTGCGCTGGAGGAGTGGATGCTGGAGCTGAAGGAACTGCTGGAGCTGTAGCTGGTGCTGAAGCGGTAGCCCTGGAGTCTGTCACTGGGATAGCTGCAGACCTGGATCCTCTGGGAACCGGAGCAGTCTGGCGATGAGAGTCCTGGACTATATCATCCTGCATAAGCTCTGCCCTCTCCTGCCTAGTCTCCTCCATGTCTGCCTCAAGCTTGTTGACAGACACCTGAATCTCAGTCAGCTTCACGTCTAGAGCGTGGATCTTGTCCTCGACGATCCTCTCAAGGCTCTCCTGAGATTGCTCAATGCTGGCCAGGCGTTGTTCAATTCTCCGGGTTGCTTCAAGAATCTGATCTCCGAAGCTCTTTGGCTTAGCTGCTGCTGCTGCTGCCTCTCTGTCAGCTTTGGCTTTCTTTGCAGCTTCGATCTTGGCTTGCCCTTCAACTGAGGTGGGATCCTCTTCATCCATCACAACTACGTTGTCCTCATGCTCTGGCTGCAGTGGCAAGTGCTTCCTATCCAACATGAATTTGCCCGTGCCAAACTTGGCGTTGATAAGCATCTGTATCTGCGGTGCAAACCCACACGACCTCTTCTGGTCAGCTGCAGTCCTCTTGATGGTCTCTACCATCAAGTCCATCACCTTAAAAGGTGCCTTCTCATCGAGAATGTGCAGCATGTTGATAGAATAGCCTCGTATCATCCGGTGGTCACCTGACTTAGGCATCAAAGTATGCCTCAGGATAGTGTTAGTGGTGGTCAGACCTGCCTGGAGATAATACACTGAGCCGAGTTTCCATCCCTCCAAATCAGCAGCTGGGATCTCCTTGTACATATTCTTCATGGAATCATGACTCTTCTTAGGAATCCCATAGACATCAATGTCGTCCTCTCTCTGCACTGGAGCGTTCAGAAGTTCTGCCCATTCTGCAACAGTTGAAGAAAACCGTTGACCTTCAGTCATCCATGTGATCTTGCCATCGGGGTAGAAATGAGATGTGGCATAGAACTGCATGATCATCTCGTCGTTCCATGCTGTCAGTTCTTGACCCACAAAGTCAGCAACTCCACATGCAGTAAAGCTCTCATGCACATGGGGAAAGAAGTCCCGATGCTCTCTGCTGTCAATGTACTTCCAGTCGACATACCTGGTGTCAGCAACAATGGGCTTCTTATCCATTAGCACGGTCTCATAGAAATCCTGCTGCTCTTTGGTGTGGAATCTGGGGTCCACAGCAGTCCTTCTTCTTACGGCATATGGATCAGATTGTCTCCATAGCCTGAGACCTTTGTCCTTCCTTGCCTTCATATCCTCAGCTTGAGGATGAGCATCATTGTGGAGTGGCAATCTGGGACGGAGCTTGAGCAACACATGCTCTTCATCTGACTCAGAAGGTGGCATCTCACCTTTGTTCTTCTCAGAAGCTGGAATGCTTCTGGTTGTCCTCTTAGGCTTTGCTGGAGCTGCCTTAGCTGGAGCAGGCTTCTTGGGCTTGGAGGAGGCTTGAGCCCGAATAGCATCACCCATGAACTTAGCTTTCTGAGGAGGAGGCTGGGGTGCATCTTCTTCTTCTTCTTCAGCATCATCATCTTGAGGTTCAGCATAAACAACTCTCTTCCTTTTGGAAGTCTTCTTCACCTTGCTTGGAGCTGGCTCTTCCAAGTTTAGCTTCTTGGCAACTGCAGACTGCTTCACTTTGCTCGTGCCTTTCTTTGGCTGCTGCCCTTGGAGCTCTTTGGCGACCACTTGCCTCTTTGGCTTGGAGGTAACTTCCTCAACAACGAAATCGGAATCCTCAGAATCAGACGTTCTCTTCTTCCTGGTTCTTGTAGCAGCAGGAGGCAGACCACTGGGGGTACTCCTCTCACCATCATCACTAGAGCTGCTAGCCTCAGGACTTGTACCTGCCTCTGGAATCTCAGCAAATGGTGATTCGGACCTGTTCTGGCTGTCACTGACATCTGACATGGCTGAAAGACCTGTGAATAGATAAGGTATAGGCAGAATAGAAGAGTTATCACAACTGCAGACGTTTTTGCAAAAAAATGAGTTAAAAACTTAGTTTTGAGTTTTCACAGAATGTATTTCGGTCAAACCGATTTCAAGTTTCGGTGTAACCGAAGTGTTCAACAGAACCTACACACCACTTTCGGTCAGACCGAAATGGGTTTCGGTCCTACCGAAAAACTAGGGTTTCATAGAAACTTCACTTCGGACATTCCGATTTTCACAACTCGGTCAGACCGAACTGTGTAGTGCAATGGTCAGAGACCAAATCGGTCAGTCCGAGTTTCAGGAATCGGCTTCACCGAGATGCATTCCGTGGAAACCTAAACCTAAGAATTTTCCTCGAAACTAAACGATCTGAGCAATGTATTGGGATCATATCAAACGTGGATTGAATCAGGGCAGTCCTATCATGCAAGAATCAGAAGTGGAGCATGAATAGGGATTGAGACACACCCTAACTTGGTGGTGTCCCTCTACGGCGGCAACGGAGGAGAAGATTACCGTTGACGGCGGCGGAGACCTGCGGCAAGGGCACACAGGCGACGACGGCGATGATCCTTAGATCAGGGCGGCGGCAGCAGGGGTCTTGGAGGGCGAACGGTTTGAAAGGAATAGATCGCGCGCAGCCCTCAGTATATATAACCCCGTACTGTCGGTGGGACCGAGTTGAAAAACTCGGTGTCACCGAGATGTATTTCTGCTGTGCAGTTACACATATCGGTCAGACCGAGATTTTGAACTCGGTTTCACCGAGATGAAACCTAGATCAATCTAAGTGTTTCGGTTGGACCGAGATTGAGAAGCCGGTCAGACCGAAATAGACTTAGAAGGTTTTGGAAGTCAGCCTTAGACGAATCGGTGGTTCCGAGTGCTCCTCACTCGGACTGTCCGAAAAAGACTTGTTCAAAGTTGTGATATAAGCATGAATAGATTTTTGAGATAAGAAAGCATAGATAGCTAGGGAAGGTGCTTAGGCATTCTTGTCCATCCATTTGGCCAGAAAAAAGAAACCAAAACAATCAAAACAACAAATGGATGTCCTTGAATGGATAAAATCATGCATCCAACATGCTCACACAATAAGATAGCAACTGAAATATGTGTCAAACATGCACAACCAAAACTCTAGCTACTAGCACACAAAATGTCGATGACTAGGTCATCTATATATGAGTATATTGACTTAGGAGTCAAATGAGAACATTTGATCATAGGTCATACTCATCGTTTAAGCACAAGTGGGGTTACCACTTTTACATAAAGCATTTATGTGTTCACATCATTTGGAGATGTTTTAGCTCAATTTTTAGAGCAAAGCTCCCCCTAGATGTGAGAACCCCTTTTAAAGGGTCAAACTAACCTTGGGTTGTCGTAGAAGACTTCATGTAGATGTTGAAGATGTGGATGCTCAATGTTGATGTAGATCATCATGAGTTGGGAGCAATCCTTTGGATTAGGGCACTTTCAATACCTACATGGGTTAGTCCCACAAGGAACAAACAAGAATATCCATGGACATAGAGTGAAGTGAAAAAAAAAATGATGTCCATGAAAGCAATGATTACCTTGTCCCTTGACTTACCAACAAGAGGGTTTGTGACTCCATGAACAAGTGCATGATGTGGAAGTTGATTGCACAAGTTCTTGCCAAAATGAATATGAGTGAAGTTTGTTGGCGGAGTCACCCTCAAGAACCTACTAGTTCTTCTTCTTTGGGATCCACATCATCTTGATGGGAATCCTTGGTGTTGTAGTTGAGCTTGACGAAGTAGAACTTGATGTGTCCTTGGGAACCCACTTGACCATGGCTTGAGGTGCTTCAATGAATGCATCAATCTCCTCTTGAAGCTTGTCCTTGGCCTTTAGCTTGTGGTCTTGTGGTGGAAGGTCATCTTGAGCTTGTTCCACATTGGAAGAAGTAGGATCATACTTCTCCTTTTGTGAAACAAACTGTGGAGTAGGGTATTGACCTTCTTCCCACTCAACTCCTTCGGCGTTGAACTTTCGCTCAAAACCAATCCCTTGATTCTTCCGGTGTCTTCCTTGTTTGCGAACAATCTCCTCAAAGTTCTTGCTTCCGGCAAGACTCTTGTAGACACCTTTCTCTATGATTTCCTTCAATAAGCTATTTTCTTGCTCAAGTGTAACTTGGCTTGAAACATTGTTAGTGGGATCAAGAGAACTACTAGAAGCAACAATATTGGATTTAACATTGTTATTGTTACTACTAGAGGAAGAATTTTTATTATGCTTGTCATGCTTAGTCTTAATAGGTGGCAAGAAATTAGACAAGAGAAGTCGTTTGGCAAGATATGAAGAACTCTTCTTTCGAAGATCGTCATTGATCGCTTTTAGAAACTCATGTTCTTGCTCTAGAGTGAGCTTCTCGAAGCGTAGCTTCTCATGAGATCTTAGGAGCTCTCTATGATCTTCTTGAGTTGTTTCATGAGCTAACTTAAGAGTGTTTAGTTCTTTAGTTAGACGCTCAATCTCCTTCATAGCATTGTCATTCGACTCTTCTCGACTATAAAGACTACTAGCATTTTCATCATTACTAAGCTCACTAGATTTATCATGCAAGAGCTCATCTTCACCTAGCAAGTCATCCTCATCACTATCAAAGTCAATGAATTCAGGGTGTGTTACCTTGGGGCCTTTAGCCATGAAGCATCTTCCAATTCCCTCGTTTGGTGAATCAAATAAGTCGTAGGAGTTGGAGTTGGAGGATACGAGTGCAAGTCCGGCAACACCTTCATCTTGACTATAGTCGGAGTCGGAGTGATAGCTTCCATCGGATTGACTGTCAGAGTCGGAGCCGGAGACCCATTCACCAACATGAGCTTGATGTCTTCTTCTTGTGTAGCTCCTTGATGACTTGTCTTTCCTCTCCGAATCCTTGCTTCTCTGAGAGGGTCTTCGTTCATAACGATCATCTTTACTCCTTCTCTCTCTCCGAGGTGACTCATCTCTTGCTCTTCTTCTTGGAGATTCTTCTCTTCTCTTGTGGGGAGCCGTACACTCATTTGAGAAGTGTCCGGGTCTTCCACAATTGTAGCAATTTCGATCACGACTAGAAGATCTCTTTCCATCATATGATCTAGACTTTGAGCTTCTTTCTTTGCCTCTATTCTTGTAGAACTTGTTGAAGTTCTTGACCATTAGGCTTATCTCTTCATTGGAAATTTGCTTGTCACTTGAAGTAGTAGGAGCATCACTTGTAGCTTTGTAAGCACCACTTGACTTGTTGTGAAGCTCTTCCTTATCCTTAAGTGTCATCTCATGAGCAACAATTCTTCCAATGACTTCAGTTGGCTTGAGAGTCTTGTAGTTTGGCATCATTTGGATCAAAGTGCACACGGTGTCATACTTTCCATCCAAAGCTCTGAGAATCTTCTTAATGATGAATCGGTCGGTCATTTCTTCGCTTCCTAAGCCAGCAATCTCATTTGTGATGAGAGCAAGCCTAGAGTACATTTCAGCGACTCCTTCACCATCCTTCATCTTGAACTTGTCAAGTTGACCTTGAAGAATATCTAGCTTTGACTCCTTCACAGATTCAGTACCTTCGTGCATTTCAACCAAAGTATCCCAAATCTCTTTAGCATTCTCAAGACGGCTGATTTTGTTGAACTCTTCGGGACACAAAGCATTGAAGAGAATGTCACAAGCTTGAGCATTGTTTTGCAACATCCGCAACTCTTCGGGTGTAGCTTCGCGATCCGGAACTTTTCCTTCTTCAAAGAAATCACCTTGCATGCCAACACAAATAATGCCCCATGCGGCTGGGTTATGACCAAGAATATGCATTTTCATTTTATGCTTCCAACTAGCAAAATTTGTACCATCAAAGTAAGGACCTCTACGATAATTACCCTCACTAGACGCCATACTCTCCTAGGTTGTGAAACCAAGCTTATGGAGTCCAATGCTATGGAAACCAAGGCAATGGAGACCAAAGCTCTGATACCACTTGTAGGATCGAAAGTAGGTCTAGAGGGGGGGGGGATTAGACTACTTGACAATATAAAAAATCTGCCTTTAGATCATGCAAAGTTTTTGGCAGTTTCACAAACAAGATCAGTTCAAGTAACACCCTACACATGCAATTCTAGAGTTTATGCAGCGGAAAGTAAATTGCACATGTAAAAGAGAGGTGGAGAAGATCAAACGCAGTTTGGTGACACGGAGATTTTTGTCGTGGTTCCGATAGGTGGTGCTATCGTACATCCACGTTGATGGAGACTTCAACCCACGGAGGGTAACGGCTGCGCGAGTCCACGGAGGGCTCCACCCACGAAGGGTCCACGAAGAAGCAACCTTGTCTATTCCATCACGGCCTACGCCCACGGAGGACTAGCCTTACTCGGGGTAGATCTTCACGAAGTAGGCGATCTCCTTGCCCTTACAAACTTCTTGGTTCAACTCCACATCACGACGGAGGCTCCCAAGCGACACCTAACCAATCTAGGAGGCACCACCCCCCAAAAGGTAATAGACGGTGTTGATGGTGATGAACTCCTTGCTCTTGTGCTTCAAGTGATAAACTCCCCAACACTCAACTCTCCTCACTAATATGGCTGTGGTGGAAGAAAGATTTGAGTGGAAAGCAACTTGGGAAGGCTAGAGATCAAGTTTCATATGGTAGGAATGGAATGTCTTGATCTCAACACAAGGGTAGGTGGTTCACTTCTCAGAAAGTGTGTGGTAGAAGTGGTGGTACTTTCTGATGGCTCTCCTCACGAATGAGGAGGGGGTGGAGGGGTATATATAGCCTCCACACAAAATCCAACCGTTACACACACATTTGACCAATCTCGGTCAGACCGAAGTGAAAACTCGGTTAGACCGAAAGTTCAAATATAGTGAACGTTGGGATTTTCGGTGGGACCGAAAATACCATCTCGGTGAGACCGAAGTGAGTCAAAGGTTAGGGTTTGCCATTTCGGTGAGACCGAAAATATAAACTCGGATATTCCGAATTGATGTCAACTGATCACAGAAGGTTGGCAGCCCTTTTTCGGTGAGACCGAAACTCAGAATCGGTGTGACCGAGAATTTAGGGTTTGGAGAAACAACTGAAGTGGTTCATCTCGGTGGGACTGAGTTGGAGAAATCGGTGTGACCGAGATTACTTATGGGTGTGTGTTAAGTAGTGAATAGTGCTGATAGTTGAGGGAGTTAGATCACCAAGCACTTGAGCAACGAGAACATTAACACAACCTCATCCCCTTTTGATAGTATTGGCTTTCCTATGGACTCAATGTGATCTTTGATCACTAAACCAAAAATGGAGTCTTGAGCTTTTGCCAATGCTTGTCTTAGCATTTTGAGGGGTCCACTTCTTCAGACATTTCCATACCCACATCATCGAACTTTTCTGAAATGATTCTCAAGAGAATATTAGTTCAATGATATATATGTTGTTATTAATTACCAAAACCACCCGGGGATTAGTTGCACTTTCACCGGCCTTCTTATCCGCTAAGAACTTGGGTAGTTCTGCTTCCAGTGACCATTTCCCTTGCAATAAAAGCACTCAGTCTCAGGCTTGGGTCCATTCTTTGGCTTCTTCCCAGCAACTGGCTTACCGGGCGTGGCAACTCCCTTGCCGTCCTTCTTGAAGTTCTTCTTACCCTTGCTCTTCTTGAACTTAGTAGTCTTATTCACCATCAACACTTGATGCTCCTTTTTGATCTCCACCTCCGCTGATTTCAGCATTGAATACAACTCAGGAATGGACTTCTCCATCCCTTGCATATTGTGGTTCATCAGAAAGCTCTTATAGCAAGGTGGAAGCGAGTGGAGGATTCTGTCAATGACCGAGTCATCTGGAAGCTTAACTCCCAGCTGAGACAAGCGGTTGTCCAACCCAGACATTTTGTGTATATGCTTGCTGACAGAATTGTTTTCCTCCATCTTACAACTATAGAACTTGTCAGAGACTTCATATCTCTTGACCCGTGCATGAGCTTGGAAAACCATTTTCAGCTCTTGGAACATCTCATATGCTCCATGTTGCTCAAAATGCTTTTGGAGCCCCGATTCTAAGCTGTAAAGCATGTCGCACTGAACCAGGGAGTAATCATCACTACGCGACTGCCAGGCGTTCATAACGTCTTGAGTTGCTACGAAAATGGGTGCGTCACCTAGCGGTGCTTCAAGGACATATGCTTTCTTTGAAGCTATGAGGATGATCCTCAAGTTACGGACCCAGTTCGTATAGTTGCTTCCATCGTCTTTCAGTTTGGTTTTCTATAGGAACGCATTGAAGTTGAGGGAAACATTAGCGTGGGCCATTGGATCTACAAGATAGATTGTAAAGACACTTTTAGACTAAGTTCATAATAATTAAGTTCATCTAATCAAATTATTTAATGAACTCCCACTCAGATAGACATCCCTCTAGTCATCCAAGTGATACATGATCCGAATCGACTAGTCCGTGTCCGATCATCACGTGAGACGGACTAGTCATCAATGGTGAACATCTTCATGTTGATCGCATCTACTATACAACTCATCTTTGACCTTTCGGTCTCTTGTATTTCGAGGCCATGTATGTACATGCTAGGCTCGTCAAGTCAACCTAAGTGTTTCGCATGTGTAAATCTGCCTTACACCCGTTGTATGCGAACGTTAGAATCTATCACACCTGATCATCATGTGGTGCTTCGAAACAACGAACCTTCGCAACAGTGCACACTTAGGGGGAACACATTTCTTGAAATTTTAGCGAGGGATCATCTTATTTATGCTACCGTTGTTCTAAGCAAATACAGATATAAACATGATAAACATCACATGCAAATCATAAAGTGACATGATATGGCCAATATCATCTTGCGCATTTGATCTCCATCTTCGAAGCATGTGATCACCATCGTCACCGGCATGACACCATGACCTCCATCATCATGATCTCCATCACCGTGTCTTCCTGAAGTTGTCTCGCCAACTATTACTTCTACTACTATGGCTAACGATTAGCAATAAAGTAAAGTAATTACATGGCGTTTTCATTGACAAGCAGGTCATACAACAAAATTAAGACAACTCCTATGGCTCCTGCCGGTTGTCATACTCATCGACATGTAAGTCGTGATTCCTATTACAAGAACATGATCAATCTCATACATCACATATATAATTCATCACATCCTTTTTGCCATATCACATCACATAGCATACCCTCCAAAAACAAGTTAGACGTCATCTAATTGTTGTTGCATGTTTTACGTGGATGCTATGGGTTTCTAGCAAGAACGTTTCTTACCTACGCAAAAGCCACAACGGTGATTTGTCAATTTCTATTTACCCTTTATAAGGACCCTATTCATCGAATCCAAACTGACTAAAGTGGGAGAGACAGACACCCGCTAGCCACCTTATGCAACTAGTGCATGTCAAGCAGTGGAACCCGTCTCACGTAAGCGTACGTGTAAGGTCGGTCCAGGCTGCTTCATCCCACAATGCCACCGAATCAATATAAGACTAGTAATGGTAATCAAATTGACCAAATCATCGCCCACAACTACTTGTGTTCTACTCGTGCATAGAATCTACGCATAGACCTAGCTCATGATGCCACTGTTGGGGAACGTAGTAATAATTCAAAAATTTCCTACGTCTCACCAAGATCAATCTAGGAGATGCTAGCAACGAGAGACAGGGAGTGCATCTTCACACCCTTGAAGATCGTTAAGTGGAAGCATTACAAGAATGCGGTTGATAGAGTCGTACTCGCGGCGATTCAAATCGCGGAAGATCCGATCCAAGCGTCGAACGAACGACACATCCGCGTTCAACACACGTACAACCCGGGGACGTCTCCTCCTTCTTGATCCATCAAGGGGGAGGAGAAGTTGAGGGAGAGCTCTAGCAGCACAACGACATGGTGGTGGAGCTTGTGGTTCTCCGGCAGGGCTTCGCCAAGCACTACGGAGGAGGAGGAGCTGTAGGAGGAGGGAGGGTTGCGCCAGGGGCAAGGGTTGCAGCTCCCATGTACCTCCCCACTATATATAGGGGTGGAGGGGGATGGTTTCTTGCCCTCCAAGTCCATTGGGCGTTGGCAAGGTGGGAGGAAAGAAATCCCATCCTTTCCCATCCCCACAAATTGTTATCCCCCGCTTTTAGGGATCTTGATCTTATCCCTTCGGGATATGATCTTATTCCTTCTAAGGGGGGATCTTGGTGCGCCTTGACCAGGGGTGTGGGGCCTTTCCCCCACTACCCACGTTCATGTGGGCCCCCCCATGCAGATGGGCCCCACTCCGAAACCTTCTAGAACCTTCTCGGTATAATACCGAAAAATCCCAAACATTTTCTGGTGGCCCAAATAGGACTTCCCATATATAAATCTTTACCTCCGGACCATTCTGGAACTCCTCGTGATGTGCGGGATTTCATACGGACTCCGAACAACCTTCGGTAACCACATACAATTTCCCGTTACAACCCTAGCGTCACCGAACCTTAAGTGTGTAAACCCTACGGGTTCGGGAACCATGCAGACATGACCGAGACACCTCTCCGATCAATAAACAATAGCGGGATATGGACACTCATATTAGCTCCCACATGTTCCACGATGATCTCATCGGATGAACCACGATGTAGGGGATTTAATCAATCTCGTATACAATTCCCTTCGTCCAACGGTATGTTACTTGCCCGAGATTCGATCGTCGGTATCCCTATACCTTGTTCAATCTCGTTACCGGCAAGTCTCTTTAATCGTTCCATAACACATGATCCCGTGACTAACTCCTTAGTCACATTGAGCTCATTATGATGATGCATTACCGAGTGGGCTCAGAGACACCTCTCTGTCATACGGAGTGACAAATCCGAGTCTTGATTCGTGCCAATCCAACAAACACCTGTCGTGCACCTTTATAGCCACCCAGTTACGTTGTGACGTTTGATACACCCAAAGCATTCCTACGGTATTCGGGAGTTGCACAATCTCATGGTCTAAGCAAATGATACTTGACATTAGAAAAGCTCTAGCAAATGAACTACTCGATCTTGTGGTGTGCTTAGGATTGGGTCTTGTCCATCACACCATTCTCTAATGATGTGATCCTGTATCAATGACATCCAATATTCATGGCCAGGAAACCATAACCATCTATTGATCAACGAGCTAGTCATCTAGAGGTTCACTAGGGACATGTTGTGGTCTATGTATTCACACATGTATTACGGTTTCCGGTTAATACAATTATAGCATGAACAATAGACAATTATCATGAGCAAGGAAATATAATAATAACCATTTTATTATTACCTCTAGGGCATATTTGCAGGGCATGTTGTGATGTGATATGGTCAAGACGTGACGAGTTATATGTTATTGTATGAGATGATAATGTTTTGTAAATTACCAGCAACCGACATGAGCCTTATGGTTGTCTCTTTATTGTATTAATTGCGAACACCATGTAATTGCTTTACTTTATCACTATGAGTTAGCGATGGTAGTAGAAGCAATAGTTGGCGAGACGACCACAATGCTACGATGAAGATCATGGTGTCAAGCCGGTGACGATGGAGATCATGACGATGCTTTGGAGATGGAGATCAAAAGCACAAGATGATGATGGCCATACCATGTCACATATTTTGATTGCATGTGATGTTTATCTTTTTATGCATCATATTTTGCTTAGAACGACGGTAGCATTATAAGATGACCCCTTACAAAATTTCAAGGTACAAGTGTTCTCCTTGAGTATGCACCGTTGTGATAGTTCGTCGTGCCGAGACACCATGTGATGATCGGGTGTGATAAGCTCTACGTTCACATACAATGGGTGTAAGACAGTTTTGCACATGCAGAATACTCGGGTTAAATTTGACGAGCCTAGCATGTACATACATGGCCTCAGAACACTAGAGACCGAAAGGTCGAGCGTGAATCATATAGTAGATATGACCAACATAAGATGTTCACCATTGAAAACTACTCCATCTCACGTGATGATCGGACATGGTTTAGTTGATTTGGATCACATGATCATTTAGATGACTTGAGGGATGTCTATCTAAGTGGGAGTTCTTTAGTAATATGATTAATTGAACTTAATTTATCATGAACTTAGTCCCGATAGCATTAGCATATCTATGTTGTAGATCAATAGCTCGCGTATATCTCCCCTATTTTATTTTTAATATGTTCCTAGAGAAAATTAAGTTGAAAGCTGATAGTAGCAATTGCGCAGATTGGGTCCATGATATGAGGTTTATCCTCCTTGCTGCACAGAAAAATTATGTCCTTGATGCACCGCTAGGTGACATACCTGTTACAGGAGCAGATGCA
Source organism: Secale cereale (assembly GCA_902687465.1). Classification (NCBI taxonomy): domain Eukaryota; kingdom Viridiplantae; phylum Streptophyta; class Magnoliopsida; order Poales; family Poaceae; genus Secale; species Secale cereale. Next base: position 547,190,843 of record LR738714.1, read on the forward strand.
GACGTTACGAACGTTTGGCTAGCTCGATATGATAACTACTTGATAGTTTAGTGCACCATGCTTTACGTCTTAAAACTGGGACTTCAAATACGTTTTGAACGCCATGGAGCATATGTGATGTTCCAAGAGTTGAAATTAGTATTTCAGACTCATGCCCGTGTCGAGAGGTATGAGACCTCTGACAATACTTTGCCTACAAGATGGAGGAGAATAGCTCAACCAGTGAGCATGTGCTCATATTGTCTGGGTACTACAATTGCTTGAATCAAGTGGGACTTAATCTTCCAGATAAGATAGTGATTGACAAAGTTCTCTAGTCACTATCACCAAGTTACTAGAACTTTGTGATGAACTATAATATGCAAGGGATGAAAAGGACAATTTCCGAGCTCTTCGCAATGCTAAAGGCTGCAGAGGTAGAAATCAAGAAAGAGCATCAAATGTTGATGGTTAACAAGACCACTAGTTTCAAGATAAAGGGCAAATGGAATTAGGGGAAATTCAAGTAGAATAGCAGGCAAGTTGCTGCTCCCAGGAAGAAGCCCAAGTCTGGACCTAAGCCTGAAACTGAGTGCTTTTACTGCAAAGGAAATGGTCACTAGAAGCGAAACTGCCCTAAACATTTGGAGGATAAGAAATATGGCAAAGTGAACAAAGGTATATTTGATATATAGATTATTGATGTGTACTTTACTAGTGTTCGTAGTAACCCCTAGGTATTTGATACCGGTTCAGTTGCTAAGATAAGTAACTCGAAACAGGAGTGACAAAATGAACAGAGACTAGTTGAGGGCAATGGGACGATGTGTGTTGGAAGAGATTCCAAGGTTAATAATATCACCATCGCATACTCCCTCTACCTTCGGGATTAGTGTTGAACCTAAATAAATGTTATTTGGTGTTTGCGTTGAGCATGAGTATGATTGGATCATGTTTATTGCAATACTGTTATTCATTTAAGTTAGAGTTGTTCTGTTTACACGAATAATACCTTCTATGGTCATACACCCAATATAAATGGTTTATTGAATCTCGATTGTAGTGATACACATATTCGTAAATATTGAAGCCAAAAAGATACAAAGTTAATTATGATAGTGCAACTTATCAGTGGCACTACCGTTTAGGTCATATTGGTGTAAAGCGCATGAAGAAACTCAATGCCGATGGGCTTTTGGGATCACTTGATTATGAATCACTTGATACTTGCGAACCATGCCTCATGGGCAAGATGACTAAAACTCCGTTCTTCGGAACAATGGAGCGAGCTACTAACTCATCGGAAATAATACAAACTGATGTATGCGGTCCGATAAGTGTTGAGGCTCGCGGCGGGTATCATTATTTTCTAACCTTCACAGATGATTTGAGCAGATATGGGTATATCTACTTAATGAAACATAAGTCTGAAACATTTGAAAAGTTCAAAGAATTTCAGAGTGAAGTGGAAAATCGTCATAACAAGAAAATAAAGTTTCTACGATATGATCGTGGAGGTGAATATTTGAGTTATGAGTTTGGTCTACGATCTGATCATGGAGGTGAATATTTGAGTTATGAGTTTGGTCTTCATTTGAAACAATGTGGAATAGTTTCACAACTCACGCCACCTGGAACACCACAGCATAATGGTGTGTCCGAACGTCGTAAACGTACTTTATTAGATATGGTGCGATCTGTGATGTCTCTTACCGATTTACCACTATCGTTTTGGGGTTATGCATTAGAGACAACCGCATTCACGTTAAATAGGGCACCATCTAAATCTGTTGAGATGACACCGTATGAACTATGGTTTAGCAAGAAACCTAAGCTGTCGTTTCTTAAAGTTTGGGGTTGCGATGCTTATGTGAAAAAGTTTCAGCCTGATAAGCTCATACCCAAATCGGAGAAGTGCGTCTTCATAGGATACCCAAAAGAAACTATTGGGTACACCTTCTATCACAGATCCGAAGGCAAGACTTTTGTTGCTAAGAATGGATCCTTTCTAGAGAAGGAGTTTCTCTTGAAAGAAGTGAGTGGGAGGAAAGTAGAACTTGATGAGGTATTTGTACCTTCTCTCAAACTGGAGAATGGCACATCACAGAAAACCGTTCCTGTGATGCCTACACCAATTAGTGAGGAAGGTAATGATGATGATCATGAAACTTCATATCAAGTTACTACCGAACCTCGTAGGTCAACCAGAGTACGTTCCGCACCAGAGTGGTACGATAATCCTGTTATGGAAGTCGCGCTACTAGACCATAATGAACCTACGAACTATGAGGAAGCGATGATGAGCCCAGATTCTGCAAAATGGCTTGAGGCCATGAAATCTGAGATGGGATCCATGTATGAGAACAAAGTGTGTACTTTGGTTGACTTGCCTGTTGATCGGCAAGCCATTGAAAATAAATGGATTTTTAAGAAGAAGGCTGACGCCGATGGTAATGTTACTGTCTGCAAAGCTCGACTTGTTGTGAAAGGTTTTCGACAAGTTTAAGGTGTTGAGTACGATGATATTTTCTCACTCGTAGTGATGCTTAAGTCTGTCTGAATCATGTTAGCCATTGCCGCATTTTATGATTATGAAATTTGGCAAATTGATGTCGAAACTGCATTCCTTATTGGATTTCTTAAAGAAGAGTTGTATATGATGCAACCAGAAGTTTTTTTTTCCCTAAAGGTGCTAACAAAGTGTGCAAGCTCTAGCGATCCATTTATGGACTGGCGCAAGCCTCTAGGAGTTGGAATATACGCTTTGATAGTGTGATCAAAGCATATGGTTTTATACAGACTTTTGGAGAAGCCTGTATTTACAAGAAAGTGAGTGGGAGCACTACAACCATTCTGATAAGTATATGTGAATGACATATTGTTGATCGTAAATGATGTAGAATTTTCTGGAAAGCATAAAGGAGTGTTTGAAAGGAGTTTTTCAAAGAAAGACCTCGGTGAAGCTGCTTACATATTGAGCATCAAGATCTATAGAGATAGATCAAGACGCTTGATAAGATTTTTCAACGAGAACATACCTTGACAAGATTTTGAAGTAGTTCAAAATGGAACAGTCAAAGAAGGAGTTCTTGCCTGTGTTGCACGGTGTGAAGTTGCGTATGACTCAAAACCCGACCACGACAGAAAATAGAAAGAGAATGAAAGTCATTCCCTATGCCTCAGTCATAGGTTCTATATGCAATGCTGTGTACCAGACCCATTGTGTACTCACCATGAGTTTGGCAAGAGGGTACAATAGTGATCCAGGAGTGGATCACTCGACAGCGGTCAAAATTATCCTTAGTTACCTAAGAGGACTAAGGAAACGTTTCTCGGTTATGGAGTTGATAAAGAGTTCGTCGTATAAGCGATGCAAGCTTTAAACACTAATCCAGATGACTCAGAATCTCAATCTGGATGCATATTTAAAGTGGGAGCAATTAGCTAGAGTAGCTCAATGCAAAGCATTGTAGACATAAATATTTACGAAATACATACGGATCTGAATGTGGTAGACCCGTTGACTAAGCTTCTCTCACAAGCAAAACATGATCACACCTTAGTACTCTTTGGGTGTTAATCACATAGCGATGTGAACTAGATTATTGACTCTAGTAAACCCTTTTTGGTGTGAGTCACATGGGGATGTGAACTAATCACATAAATATGTGAACTATTGGTGTTAAATCACATGACGGTGTGAACTAGATTATTGACTCTAGTGCAAGTGGGAGACTGAAGGAAATATGCCCGAGATGCAATAATAAAGTTGTTATTTATATGTCCTTATATCATGATAAATGTTTATTATTCATGCTAGAATTATATTAACCAGAAACTTAGTACATGTGTGAATACATAGACAAAACAAAGTATCCCTAGTATGCCTCTACTTGACTAGCTCGTTGATCAAAGATGGCTATGTTTCCAAACCATAGACATGTGTTGTCATTCGATTAACGGGATCACATCATTAGGAGAATGATGTGATGGACAAGACCCATCCGTTAGCTTAGCATAATTATCGTCTAGTTTTATTGCTATTGCTTTCTTCATGACTTATAGATGTTCCTCTCACGATGAGATTATGCAACTCCCGAATATCGGAGTAACACCTTGTGTGCTATCAAACGTCATAACATAACTGGGTGATTATAAAGATGCTCTACAGGTGTCTCCAAAGGTGTTTGTTGAGTTGGCATAGATCGAGAATAGAATTTGTCACTCCGAGTGTCGAAGAGGTATCTCTGGGCCCTCTTGGTAATACACATCATAATAAGCCTTGCAAGCAAGTGACTAATGAGTTAGTCACGAGATGATGTATTACGGAACGAGTAAAGAGACTTGCCGGCAATGACATTGAACTAGGTATGATGATACCGACAATCGAATCTCGGGCAAGTAACATACCGATGACAAAGGGAACAACGAATGTTGTTATGCGGTTTGACCGATAAAGATCTTCACAGAATATGTAGGAGCCAATATGAGCATCCAGGTTCCGCTATTGGTTATTGACCGGAGATGTGTCTCAGTCATGTCTACATAGTTCTCGAACCCGTAGGGTCCGCATGCTTAACGTTCGATGATGATATGCATTATGAGTTATGTGTTTTTGTGACAGAAGTTTTTTCAGAATCCTGGATGAGATCACGAACATGACGAGGAGTCTCGAAATGGTGCAGAGGTAAAGATTCATATATTGGAAGGCTGTATACGGACACCGGAATGGTTTCGGGGAGGTTCGGGGATTTATCGGAATACCGGGAGGCTATCAGAACCCCTCGGGAAAGTTAATGGGCCTATTGGGCCATAGTAGAGAGAGGGAGGCTGCCACATGAGGTGCCCCCCAAGCCCAAACCGAATTGGACTAGGGTTGGGGGGCGCAACCCCCCTTTCCTTCTCCCTCCCCCCCTTTCCTCTTTCCCCCTCTGTAAGGGCATATTTCTCCCTAAGTAGTTTTGGTGATTGATGACATTGCATTTGCAGACTAATCGTGTGCTCTAAGCTCTTTCAGATATATCTCACCTAGGCACAAGACGATTGTGTGCCCCTCGGAATCTATGGAAGACGGTGTTTCCTTTTTGCTCTCTTTCGGTGGTTTTTGAGTAATAGGAAAGCCGCACTATTAAGAGGGCGTCCGCTTCGGAAAGGTTTGGGTGGAATCAACACGTACACATCTACACTCTCGCACCACCTTTCCTTTGCTTCTCTGGAGCTCCGGCCGTTTTCCTCGTTAGTACAAACATGGCCTCCTACTATTACAGCTGCCTGGCAGGCGATAGTACCGCTCATGTAAGCGATAGTACCGCACAGCCACACGGTAGTACCGCCTCTAGACGCGGTAGTACCGCACCAGCGGTAGTACTGCATCACGAGGACGGTAGTACCGTGTTTCTGACCCAGCACTGCACCAAGTACGGTAGTAGGTGCAGAAGTAATTTTTTACTTCTGCATCCTACGCGGTAGTACCACTTGAGACAAGCGGTAGTACCGTGCCGTGTTTTGCTACTATCGTATTTCTACGGATGTAGCTACAGATGTATTTTATTTCATCTGTGCTTGTTTCTGCCTTGCGGTAGCACCGCAGGGACGAGTGGTAGTACGGCTCAGGCAGTACTACCGCCCGTATGCCTTCGCAACAGAGTGCATTCTAGGCTAGTACTGCTCCAACGGTAGTACTGCACCCAGAGCGGTAGTACCGCTGGCTAAGCGGTAGTACCGCAACTTACGTGCGGTAGTACTGCGCTCTGCGGGCAGAATTGGGGGATAACGGTTGGATTTGTTCTCCCAGTATATATAGGGAGTCCTCTTCTCCAAGAAGACTCACCTCTTCCACCCCAAAGCTCTATTGTTGCTCAAAGCTCCATTTCCGCCCGATCTCTCTCCCTAGCCAATCAAACTTGTTGATTTCCTCGGGATTGCTTGAGAAGGCATCGATCTACACTTCCACCAAGAGATATTTGATTCCCCCCACTAATACTTGAGGATCTTGTTACTCTTGGGTGTTTGAGCACCCTAGACGGTTGAGGTCACCTCGAAGCCATACTCCATTGTGGTGAAGCTTCGTGGTGTCGTTGGGAGCCTTCAATTCGGTTGTGGAGATAGCCCCAACCTTGTTTGTAAAGGTTCAGTTGCCGCCTTCAAGGGCACCACTAGTGGAATCACGGCACCTTGCATTGTGTGAGGGCGTGAGGAGAATACGGTGGCCCTAGTGGCTTCTTGGGGATCATTGTGCCTCCACACTGCTCCAACGGAGACGTACTTCCCCTCAAAGGGAAGGAACTTCGGCAACACATCCTCGTCTTCACCGGTTCCACTTGTGGTTATTTCTTTCCTTTACTTGTGCAAGCTTTACTTGTTTATCTTATATTGCTTGCTTGTGAGGTTGTTATCTTTACTTCCTATTAGTTGTCATCTTAGTAGCTTATCTAGACACCTTACTTTGACGCTTAATTTAAAGTGGTTAAGAAAAGCTAAAAATTGTTAGTTGCCTATTCACCCCCCTCTAGTCAACCATATCAATCCTTTTAATTGGTATTAGAGCCTCATCTCTTTTTAAGGACTTTACCGTCCAAAGAGTATGGGTGACAACGTAGTCAAGACGGAGGAACATTCCGGTGGAACTCCGTCCTTGCTTACGTCCGATGGGGGAGCCTTGATCTCTCGTGAGGAGTTCAATGTGGCTATGACCACATTGAAAGAATCACTAGCGACCGAGGTCAAAAGCATGTTTAAAGATTTAATTGAGGGGCTTAAATTATCCACCACACCATTGGAGGTGGTTCGTCCCGCCACCATCGTGTCGGAGGCTAGTCCCTACAAGGGAGAAGCTAGTAGTGGACAAGCCCCGGTTACTAAGAATGGGAATGACGTCTTTGCCCACTCCGCTCCTCCTACTCACTATGGAGGACCCGTTCCCACACCGCATTTAAATTCCGTTGGGCCTCCTCCTAAGTTTATAAAAAATTCTGATTTTGCTACTTGGATGTTTTGCTTTAAACGTCATTTAAATCATTGCTCTACTAATCTTTGGAGAATCATTGAGCATGGTTTTTATCCACGTGATCCCGACAACATGACTCCGAGAGAAACTACGGATCATCAATTCAACGAGTTCGTTCTTTGCATACTTCAAGATGCAATCCCTCCCGAAGACAATGCACATCTTCGACCCTTCATTGTGGCCAAGGAAGCTTGGGAGCATGTTGGCACTATGTACAAGGGGAGCGCTAGCATTCAACGCTCAACCTATGAAGTTGTGCAAGATGAAGCCGATGAGTTTGCTATGATCGAAGAAGAAGATCCTCGTGAACTTTATCGGAGATTAACCACTCTTGCGGTTTCTCTTCGAGATCATGGGAGCAAGGACACGGATGACAATTGGATCAAGCGCAAGTTTCTCAAGGCCATGATGTCCTATCATAAGGCCATGTCCTCTGTCATCCGTCAAAGACCGGACTTCCACCACTTGTCATCAAATGAAGTGTTCGATGAGTTCGTTGCTATGAGGATCTTGGACAAGACTGCCGACAATGCGGTTCTAATTGCTCAACGATCAAATAAGCCTAACCTCGCCTTGAAGGCCAAGGCTTGTGTGGAAGAAGAGGAGGAGGAGGAGAATGATGAGAGTATCCCCGAGGACACCAAATATGCCTATCATGAGCACATGGCTCTTGCTTCACGGCAATTTTGGGGCAACAAGAAGAACACAAGACCCAACTTCAACAAGAACAACTCAAGTGGCAACAAGGGCAAGCAACGAGTGAGGACTTGCTTCAATTGTGGGAATGTGAGCCACTTTGTTGTAGATTGCCCATATGAGAAAAGAGAAGACTTTGGAGGCAAGCTTATCCGGAAGGACAAGGCCAAGTATTATCCCAACAAGAACAACTTCAACAAGAAGACCCCTCCTAAAGGGTTGGTGGCCCAAGAAGAATATGTTGAGGATGATGATAATGATGAAGATGATGAGGTGGTCACCATGGCCACAATTGCTATTGCTACTACTCCGCGCTCATCTCTCTTCGACTCGCCTAATGAGAACATCACCGCCAAGTGTCTCATGGCCAAGGCCACCAACAAGGTAACCCCAAACATCAATACTACCATCCCTTCTAATCCTTCATTGACGGATTGTATTGATGAGAGTGAGGGAACTAAGGAGGGAGAGAATGAATTTGAGTTGTTCATGAGCAAACTTAAGGGCAAACCCAAGAAGCACTTTGTTGCTCTCTTGGAACAACTCGGTGAGGCCAATGACATGATCGAGGCTCACGAGGAGACCATTGCTAAAATGGAAGGACATAGTCGAGACTATGCCGATGAGATATCAGATCTCTCTAACGCCCTAGAGGAAGAGTGTGGTCTTCGTTTGGCTCTTGAGGAGTCACACAACGATGATCATGCTAAATTAAAGAAAGATCTCGATCATGCTTTAGTTGTCTCTCGTATGCTTAATTCCGAGAAGGCAAAACTTGAGGTTGACCATGCTAAACTCAAGGAGGAATTTGTTATACTCGACAAGGCTCACAAGGCCTTGAAAGGTATGCATGCTTCTCTCAAGGAGTCTCATGATCAACTGCAAGTTTCGCTAACCAAGGAAAAGGCTATCTTTCCTCGCATGGTGCTAATTGATAATGCAAATGCTACTAACCCATGTTGCGAGCATGTGCATCTTGTTGAAGAAAATGCCAAGTTGAAGAAGCAACTTGAGAAAGGCCTTGTGACATGCATACAAGGTGAGAAGAATCTCAACAACCTTTTGAGCAATCAAAAGGAGGTTGTGGCAAAGGAGGGAATTGGGTTTGTTCCTAAGCCCAAGAGGAAGAAGAATGACAAGACCAAGCTACCCCCCCCCTCTCCGACAAACTTTTGTGAAAGAGGGAGAGGGTACCTCTAAGAAGAAGAAAACTATGAAAGGTGGTGGTGTCAAGAAAAACTACACCATACCATCAAACATGGCCGGCGACTTTAATCCTTCATATGTTTTATGTCGTGCTAGTGATGGTCATGTGTTTGCTAAATTTGTTGGTTCTTCTTATGAGTACATTGAATTGTCTATTTGGGTTCCTAAGACCCTTGTTACTAACCTCAAAGGACCAATTACCAAATGGGTACCTAAATCCAAGCATTGATCTCTTGTAGGAGTTTGCTTCCGGTGGGGGATCATGGTTGCTCGATAGTGGAGCCACAAATCTTATGACCGAAAGCAAAGACTTGGTGGTGTACGTGCATCTAGGTTCATCTATGGCCACCAACGTCGAATGGGGTGATGCTTCATCTTCTAAGGTATTGGGGCTTGGCAAGGTTGTTGTCTCTCATGATCTCACGATCGAGAAAGTCATGCTTGTTGAGTCCCTTGCATACAATTTACTTTCTGTTCGCCAACTTGCTCCCATGGGCTTTGCTACATTCTTTGATATTGACACCGTGGCCCTCTTGTGGAGCAAGACTCTTAAAGTAGCCTATGTTGGGCATGTCGAGAACGATCTTTATGTGGTTAACTTCTCGAAGCAACCCACTAAGATCGCGACATGCCTAATGGCTAAAGTTGATGTGGGATGGCTTTGGCATCGCCGTTTGGCCCATGTCAATATGAGATCTTTGCAAAGTCTTCTCAAGGGGGACCATGTCCGTGGACTAACAAATGTTAGCTTTGCCAAAGATCGTGCTTGCAGGGCTTGCATTGAAGGAAAGTTACATGAGACGGCTCACCCTCCCACGACTATCATCTATTCAAAAAGACCCCTAGAGCTCCTTCACATGGACCTCTTTGGGCCTCCATCTTTTGATAGTCTTGGGGGTAGAAAGTATTGCTTGGTGATTGTGGATGATTATTCAAGATACACCTGGGTATACTTCTTCAAGAAGAAGAGTGAGACCCAACAAACCGTCATCAACTTTGCAAATGAAGCTCAACGACAACATGAAGCAAAGATTTTGATGATACGGAGTGACAACGGCACCGAGTTCAAGAACTACACCTTGGATGAGTTTCTTAGTGATGAGGGGATCAAACATCAATATGCAGCACCCTATACCCCTCAACAAAATGGTGTAGCGGAGAGAAAGAACCGGACACTGATGGATGCGGCAAGGACCATGATGGCGGAATTCAAATCTCCATACAACTTTTGGGCCGAAGCCATCAACACCGTGTGTCATGCGTCAAATCGGCTCTATCTCCGCAAAGGCTTGAACAAAACTCCATATGAGATACTTACCGGTAACAAGCCCAATCTCAAGTACTTCCGGGTGTTCGGGTGTAAGTGTTCCATCCTCAAGAAAGGTGTTCGTTTGTCTAAATTTGAATCTAGAGCTCATGAGGGCATATTTGTTGGTTATGCTACAAACTCTCATGCTTACTGTCCTCAACAAGTCCAATGGACTCATTGAGGAGACGAGTAACATAGAGTTTGATGAAAATAACGGCTCCCAAGTGGAGCAAAGTGGTACTTGTGATGCAGGTGATGAAATTCCTCCTCAAGCCATAAGAAGAATGGGTGTTGGATATATCCTACCCATTGAGGAATTCCTTGTGGCCGAAGGAGAAGGACAATGTTCCACTCAAGTGGAACCATCACCAACCCAAGACCCACACGCTTCCGATGAACAAAGTGAAGGCCCTCAACCGGACGAACAAGGCCAAGTGCAAGATCAATCACAAGATGGTGGGGAGCCACCAAATGATGCGCAAGGCCAAGTTCTTTCCTCCGAGCAAGATCAAGGTCAAGAGGAAGCTCAAGATCAAGATCTAGCTCCTGACGTCGCTCAAAATGATCAACTCAGTGCTCCTTGGTTATCTCTTGAAGAGCAATTGGAGCGTCGTGCTGCAAAAGTTGCCTCTAGGCTTGCTTCCAGAGAACATCACATGGAGAATATTCTAGGAAGCATCAAAAGGGGGGTAAGCACTCGTAGACAATTAGCAAACTATTATGCTCATCAAGCTTTTGTCTCCTGTGTTGAACCTCAGAAGGTATATGAGGCGCTCGAAGACCCTGATTGGCTTAATGCCATGCATGAATAACTCCATAACTTCGAGCGCAACAAAGTGTGGCGTCTGGTGCCAAGGCCAAAGGAGAACCATAATGTCATTGGAACCAAGTGGATCTTTAAGAACAAGCAAGATGCTCATGGCATTGTCATCCGCAACAAGGCGCGTCTGGTGGCTCAAGGCTACTCCCAAGTCGAGGGTATCGACTACGGTGAAGCCTTTGCCCCCGTTGCTCGCCTTGAATCTATTCGTTTGTTGCTTGCCTATGCTTCTCATCATAACTTAAAGCTACAACAAATGGATGTGAAAAGTGCATTTCTTAATGGTCCTATTAATGAGTTGGTATATGTCAAACAACCCCCGGGGTTTGAGGATCCCAAGTTCCCCAATCACGTGTATCAACTCGATAAGGCTCTCTATGGCCTTAAACAAGCCCCACATGCGTGGTATGAGCATCTTACCGAGTTGTTACAAGATCGTGGGTTTGAAATTGGGAAAATCGACCCCACTCTTTTTACTAAGAAGGTCAAAGGGGAGTTGTTTGTCTGCCAACTATATGTTGATGATATTATCTTTGGTTCTCCTAACAAAGCTTTCAATGATGAGTTCACCGCACTCATGACCACACATTTTGAGATGTCCATGATGGGAGAGTTAAAGTACTTCCTTGGGTTTGAGATCAAGCAAAGAAGAGAAGGAATCTTCATCAAACAAACCAAGTACACTCAAGACATGCTCAAGAGGTTCAATCTAAGTGATGTTAAGCCGGCTACTACTCCAATGCCAACCAAGTGCCAACTTGACATTGATCCCAATGGTAAAGCGGTGGATCAAAAGGTATATCATTTTATGATTGGATCCTTGCTTTACCTTTGTGCATCTAGACCGGATATTATGTTGAGTGTGGTTTCAAGCCTCACCTAAGGAAAGTCACTTTGTGGCAGTCAAGCAAATCTTTCGATATTTGGCTCATACCCCAAACTTTGGCTTGTGGTACCCAAGAGGAGCAAACTTTAACCTTGTAGGTTTCTCTGATTCGGACTGGGTGGGAGACAAAGTGGATAGGAAGTCCACTTCCGGAGGGTGCCAATTCCTTGGTTGCTCTCTAATTAGTTGGTCTTCCAAAAAGCAAAGTTGTGTGTCTCTCTCGTCCACCGAAGCTGAGTATGTGGCAGTTGGCAGTTGTTGTGCTCAACTCTTATGGATGAGGCAAACTTTAAAGGATTACTGTGTCACTTGTGACAAAGTGCCTCTTTGGTGTGACAATGAAAGTGCCATCAAGATTTCTCTCAACCCGGTGCAATACTTCAAGACGAAGCATATAGAGATTCAGTATCACTTCATCCGGGATCATATACGGCAAGGAGAGATCGAGCTTTACTATGTCAACACTCATGATAACCTTGTAGATATCTTCACGAAGCTATTGGATGAAGCAAGATTTCGCGAGTTAAGGCATGAGCTAAATATCATCGATTTGAGCAATGTGACTTGAGACTTTGCACACACACCTCCCACTCAATATAGTTATCTTGTCTAGATGTAGGCATGGACATAGGGGGAGTATTGTTCTCTCAATGAGCTATTTCTCCCCCCATTATGCATAAATTGATCAAGTCTTTGTCATTTGCCATAATTAGATGGTATAAGTGCTTCAAGACGAGTATTGGTCATGGGACCAAGGATAGTTCTTTGTGGTGCCATACCAAATAACTCAAACATAGGTGGCCTCGGCCACCGACCTCCTCGTTGGAGTAGTGTTTTGCCTTGCGTGTGCGTTTTTTTTCTCTCTCTCCTTTGCTAAAAGCCTCCCGTCGAAACGTGCAAGTTCTCAGAGGGGCGGTACAACCGTGAGCAGTCACGGTACTACCGCAAAAGAGACTACGGTACTACCGCAATTCTAGCACGGCAGTATTTTTTTTACTGCCACTGGTCGAGCGGTACTACCGCTCTGTGTGCGGTACTTCCGCCCGGGCGGTACTACCGCAATGACCGCGGTACTACCGCACTTATCCAAACAGGTGGGGGTTGTAAGCGGGCAGGGGGAGTTCCAACTCCCCCATACCCATTCATCTCATACCCCCACGCCGTCTCTCTCTCTCCCTCACAAGAACGCCGCCGGAGGACCTCGCCGGATCTCCTCCCTCGGCCACTCTCCTCGCATTCCGACCGGTGGGATCGTTCCCCACCTCGACCTCTTGCCATGGATGAAGGTTTCTCCCCAAATCCCCTCTTCTTTTTGCCTAGTTCTTGTTTTTAGGGTTTGGGGAGATGCATGTTGTTCTAGCGTTCTTTGTGTTCTTATCCCTGGAAGATTAGGATGTAGGAGAGTGTTTTGCACTAGAAATGCCAGTAAGTATGATGCTACCAAGTTACTATGATCAGCCGTAGTACCGTTCGTCGTTCTACGCATTCTAGTCTAGATCCGTTCTTTTCAGATCTGACCCGAGCGGTACTGCCGCTAGCTAACCGCGGTACTACCGCTCTGTCGCGTAAACGGTACTACCGCTCTACTGAGCGGTACTACCGTAACTACGCGGAAGTAAATTTTTACTACCGCATACTGTGCGGTACAACCGCAACTCCCCAAGCGATACTACCGCTCCCTAAGCGGTACTAATTTTTTTACTTCCGTGTTTACCAAGCAGTACTACCGCTTGGCTCATAGTTCCTTCGTAGCACATGCATATTATACTTTCTACTCGTTTCATGTGCTTTTTGTGGCTTTTGCATTGATTCTCTTTGTGTTTCCGTCATGCTCTTGTGTTTGTGTCTTAGGTGGTGGGTCCGGTTCCGATGTTCGCCGTGCCAATCCCGTCTGTGACACCGGGTCCAAGCGTCTGCGCAGCCCCAGTGATGTGCCAGAGGGCTCCAATCCCCAACGCAAGTTCAAGACCGCCGCCAACAAGCACAAGGAATCATCTATGACCATGGAAGAAATGCTAGCTAATGAGTTCATGGCAAGGAGGAAGATCAATCCTTATGGAGAACCCCGGGCCCAGTTTCATGGTGATGAACTCTTTTGGACCAAGCAGCAGTATCGCATCTACACAGAGGTGCTCAAGAGCAAGCACAACCTGTATGTGGATGCTCATTGGGTGGACATGGTCCACATGCGGAGGGCCGATAACCTGGCCTACTTTGCCGAGGCTCTGGATCTGGTAGAGCAGTTTGGGATTGAGCACTTCATGACCTTTCAGAATGATTTTGACCCAGAAATCATTGCTCAGTTTTATGCTTCGGTGCACTTTCACACGAAGGAAGATCACCCAATGACTTGGATGACAAATGGTCACAAGAGGACTGCAACTTGGAAGGAATTCATGGATCTTATTCAGGTTGCTGACGAGGGACTCCACAACCCAATTGGAGCTCGGCGTCATGCCAACCCAGAAGCTGCAAACAAAGATCGTCTGTTACCATTTTATGTGGAGAAGACTCTGGCGAGTGGCAAGAAGACATGGGTGTTGAACTCCTTTTTGGACATCATGCATAGGATCTTCCGCAACACCTTGTTTCCTCGAGTTGGCGACAAGGACAAGATTCACTCATACCTCGTTGATATGCTGCTGATATGTGAGGCGGCTCGCACAGCTCAGTCTCCACCACTTGACATATCCCATATCATGTGGTGTGAGCTTCGCTTTGCGATCTACACTCGCAAGGTGCCCATCTATGATCCATTCCTGTTTCTGCTCATCTCCAAGACTTGGGAGAAACTTTACCCTGATGAGGAGTTCGAGGCAGAGTGTATTCCTCATGACCCCATCCGTCTTCGCATCAAGACTCGTTGGGCCAACACTGCCACTCGTGCGCAAGCTGCAGCAGCACAGATGGGTACTGACGAGGAGCCTGTGGAGGAGGAGCCAGCTGAGGATAGTCCTAGAGGATATGCTCCTCCCTCGTCTGAGCCCTCTTGGGCTAAGAAGCTGAAGAAGAAGATGAAGGCCCTTTTCTGCATGCAAGCTCAAGGTCAGTACAAGGCACATGTCACTCACAAGCAGTCTCGCCAGCGTGACAAGAAGATCATGAGGATCTTTGGAGAGCATGTGTCCAATGGATCCGAGGAGAACATCACTCCTGAGGCAGACTGGATGGCCCATCAGAGGTACAAGTGGTCTGAGTCTGACGAGGAGCAGCAGGAGGAGCAGCAGGAGTCCGATGGAGAGCATGATGACTGAGATCTTCTGCCAGAGCTACCACCTCTCTTAGTTGTCCTCTTTACCTTTGTGGTGTCTCGATGCCAAAGGGGGAGAGAGTGGGATTTGCGTCTTGTGCCGTTCCTTTTGCTTTTCGTTGGTCGAACTCTATTTGCCTGTTTGCTTTTGTGTCGTGTGCGTGAGACTATCGTATGGTGTAAGACATATGCTCCTCTACCGTTAAACTCGTTGTTATGTCTCTACTATATTATGTTGCGAGCAGTTAGTTTACTTCCCCTTGTTTATGTGCTCACCCTATCCTCCTTACTACTGTGCGTAGACTCTTATTCTTTATATGCAAGGAGTATATTATCTGTAGAATATAGGGGGAGCCTTGATCCTAGTATGTGTGTTGTGCAGTCCAAAGCACTCTCTATTGTATGCACACATCTAGGGGGAGCTTGCCTATATTCTAGCGTTTATTTGGTTGGCATACTTTCTTATATATCCATGTGCAAATCCCGTATTGTCATCAGTCCACCAAAAAGGGGGAGATTGTAAGGGCATATTTCTCCCTAAGTAGTTTTGGTGATTGATGACAATGCATTTGCGGACTAATCGTGTGCTCTAAGCTCTTTCAGATATATCTCACCTAGGCACAAGCCGATTGTGTGCCCCTCGGAATCTATGGAAGACGGTGTTTCCTTTTTTCTCTCTTTCGGTGGTTTTTGAGTAATAGGAAAGCCGTACTATTAAGAGGGGGTCAACACGTACACATCTACACTCTCGCACCACCTTTCCTTTGCTTCTCTGGAGCTCCGGCAGTTTTCCTCGTTAGTACAAACCATGGCCTCCTACTAGTACAGCTGCCTGGCAAGCGGTAGTACCGCTCATGTAAGCGGTAGTACCGCACAACCACAAGGTAGTACCGCCTCTGGACGCGGTAGTACCACACCAGCGGTGGTACCGCATCACGAGGACGGTAGTACCGTGTTTCTGGCCCAACACTGCACCAAGTACGGTAGTAGGTGCGGAAGTAATTTTTTACTTCCGCATCCTACACAGGTAGTACCGCTTGAGACAAGCGGTAGTACCGTGCCGTGTTTTGCTACTACAGTATTTCTGCGGATGTAGCTACGGATGTATTTTATTTCATCCGTTCTTGTCCTCAGCCTGCTTGCTTCTGCCTTGTGGCAGTACCGCAGGGACGAGCGGTAGTACCGCTCAGGCAGTACTACCGCCCGTATGCCTTCGCAACAGAGTGCATTCTAGGCTAGTACTGCTCCAACGGTAGTACCGCACCCAGAGCGGTAGGACCGCTGGCTAAGAGGTAGTACCGTAACTTACTTGCGGTAGTACCGCGCTCTGTGGGCAGAATTGTGGGATAACGGTTGGATTTGTTCTCCCACTATATATAGGGAGTCTTCTTCTCCAAGATGACTCACCTCTTCCACCCCAAAGCTCAATTGTTTCTCAAAGCTCCATTTCCGCCCGATCTCTCTCCCTAGCCAATCAAACTTATTGATTTCCTCGGGATTGCTTGAGAAGGCATCCATCTACACTTCCACCAAGAGATATTTGATTCCCCCCACTAATCCTTGCGGATCTTGTAACTCTTGGGTGTTTGAGCACCCTAGACGGTTGAGGTCACCTCGAAGCCATACTCCATTGTGGTGAAGCTTCGTGGTGTCGTTGGGAGCCTCCAATTCGGTTGTGGAGATAGCCCCAACCTTGTTTGTAAAGGTTCGGTTGCCGCCTTCAAGGGCACCACTAGTGGAATCACGGCACCTTGCATTGTGTGAGGGCATGAGAAGAATACGGTGGCCCTAGTGGCTTCTTGGGGAGCATTGTGCCTCCACACCGCTCCAACGGAGATGTACTTCCCCTCAAAGGGAAGGAACTTCGGCAACACATCCTCGTCTTCACCGGTTCCACTTGTGGTTATTTCTTTCCTTTACTTGTGCAAGCTTTACTTGTTTATCTTATATTGCTTGCTTGTGAGGTTGTTATTTTTACTTCCTATTAGTTGTCATCTTAGTAGCTTATCTAGACAACTTACTTTGACGCTTAATTTAAAGTGGTTAAGAAAAGCTAAAAATTGTTAGTTGCCTATTCACCCCCCCTCTAGTCAACCATATCGATCCTTTCACCCTCTACATTGGAAGGAAAGGGGAAGGGCCGAATCCTACTTGAACTGGGAGTCGAAGTAGGACCCCCCCATGGCGCGCCTCCTCCTAGGGCCGGCCTCCTCCTCCCCCTCCTTTATATACGTGGGTAGGGGGCACCCCAAAGGCACACCAAGATTTGTCTTAGCCATGTGCGGTGCCCCCGTCCACAGTTTGCTCCTCAGGTCATAGCGTCGTAGTGCTTAGGCGAAGCTCTGCGCGGATCACATCACCAACACCGTCACCACGCCGTCGTGTTGACGGAACTCTCTCTCGAACCTCTACTGGATCAAGAGCTCGAGGGACGTCATCGAGCTGAACGTGTGCTGAACACGGAGGTGCCGTACGTTCGGTACTTGGATCGGTTGGATCATGAAGACGTTCGTCTACATCAACCGCGTTAACATAACGCTTCCGCTTTCGGTCTACGAGGGTACGTGGACACACTCTCCCCGTCTCGTTGCTATGCATCTCCTAGATAGATCTTGCGTGAGCGTATGATTTTGTTTGAAATTGCATGCTACGTTCCCCAACAGTTTGAGGGTCGGTGGTGTTGGAGATGCGCTTAGAGCATCTCTAACCGACCCTTTATAACCGCCCGACCCATATAATTCCGGCGACTATACATGTTGACTCCTCTTTTGGGCTAGACTAGACCCCGTATAGTCGCCTCGGCCCGTAAAAAGTTTACGGCGACCAAAAAAATTGCGCAGTATATATTTGGGTCCGCGGCCTTGATATGGGTTGAAGCCCTATCCCCCCGCCGTCGCGATTCGCCAGTTCCCCCTTGAAAGGATCGATATGGTTGACTAGAGGGGGGGGGGGGGTGAATAGGCAACTAACAATTTTTAGCTTTTCTTAACCACTTTAAATTAAACGTCAAAGTAAGTTGTCTAGATATTCTACTACGATGACAACTAAAGGAAAGAAGGATAACAACTACACAAGCATGCTATAGGAATTAAACAAGTAAAGCATGCACAAGTAAAGGTAAGAAATAACCACAAGTGCCACCGGTGGAGACGAGGATGTGTTGCCGAAGTTCCTTCCCTTTGAGGGGAAGTACGTCTCCGTTGGAGCGGTGTGGAGGCACAATGCTCCCCAAGAAGCCACTAGGGCCACCGTATTCTCCTCACGCCCTCACACGATGCAAGGTGCCGTGATTCCACTAGTGGTTCCCTTGAAGGCGGCGACCGAACCTTTACAAATAAGGTTGGGGCTATCTCCACAGCTTGGAGGCTCCCAACAAAACCACGAAGCCTCACCACAATGGAATATGGCTTCGAGGTGACCTCAACCGTCAAGGGTGCTCAAACACCCAAGAGTAACAAGATCCGCAAGGGATTAGTGGGGAGAATCAAATATCTCTTGGTGGAAGTGTTGATCGATGCCTCCTCAAGCAATCCCGAGCAAATCAACAAGTTTGATTGGCTAGGGAGAGAGATCGGGCAGAAATGGAGCTTTTGGAGCAACAATGGAGTAGTGGGGGAAGAGGTAAGTCTTCTTGAGGAAGAAGACCCCCTATATATAGTGGGAGAGAAAATCCAACCGTTATGTGCGTTTTCAGCCCGCAGAGAGCGGTAGTACCGCACGTAAGTTGCGGTACTACCGCTCCGGGAGCGGTACTACCCCTAGGCAAAAACACGCGAGATGATTGACCACGGATGAAATAAATTACATCCGTGACTACATCCGCAGAGAATACGGTAGTAGCAAAACGCGACACGGTACTACCGCTTGGAGTAAGCGGTACTACCGCATAGGATGCGGAAGTAAAAAATTACTTTCGCACCTACTTCTATACTTAGAATCAGTGCCGGGCCAGATACACGGTACTACCGCTCCGGAGTCGCGGTACTACCGCTGGTGCGGTACTATCGTGTCTTCAGGCGGTACTACCGTGTGGCTGTGCGGTACTACCGCTTTATGGAGCGGTACTACCGCTTGCCAGGCAGATGTTTTAGTTAAGAAGTCATGGTTTACATATACGATAATCAACGGTTGGAACTCCAGAGAAGCAAGGGAAAGGTGGTGTGAGAGTAAGATGTGTACGTGTTGATTCCACCCAAACCTTTCCGAAGCGGACCCCCTCTTAATAGTACGACTTTCCTATTACTCAAAGCCACCGACAGGGAGCAAAAAGAAAACACCGTCTTCCATCGAATCCGAGGGGCAATCAATCGTCTTGTGCCTAAGTGAGATATACCTGTAGGAGCTTAGGGCACACGATTAGTCCGCAAATGCATTGTCATCAATCACCAAAACTACTTAGGGAGAAATATGCCCTTACAATCTCCCCCTTTTTGGTGGATTGATGACAATACGGGATTTGCACAGGGATAAAATAAGAGAGTATGCAATCCTAAACACTAGAATATAGGTGAGCTCCCCCTAGATGTGTGCCTACACAAGATTGTGCTTTGGACTGCACAACACACATACTAGGTTCAGTGCTCCCCCTATATTCTACACATAATATACTCCTTATATAAAACAGAGCACATAAACAATGGAAAGTAAACTAACTGCTCTCGATATAATAATAAAGAGATAACGACGAGTTTTAATGATAGAGAAGCATATGTCTTACACCATACGATAGTCTCACGCACACGACACAAAAGCACGCAAATAAACAGAGTTCAACCAACGAAAAGAAACAACTGGCACAAGACGCAAATCACTTCTCTCCCCCTTTGTCATCGAGACACCACAAAGGGGAAAGAGGACACTAAGACAGGTGGCAGCCCCGGAGAAACTCAGACATCGTACTCGTCATCAGACTCCTGCTGCTCCTCCTGAGGCTCCTCGTCAGACTCTGACCACTTGTACCCCTGACGGGCCATCCAAGCTGCCTCAGGGGTGATGTTGTCCTCGGACCCGTTAGACACGTCCTCTCCATAGACCGCCAAGAGCTTCTTGTCACGCTCGCGAGTCTTCTTGTCAGTCATATGAGGCTTGTATTGACCTTGAGCCTGCATGCAGAAAAGGGACTTCATCTTTTGCTTAAGCTTCTTAGCCCAAGAAGGCTCGGAGGAGGAAGGAGCAAATCTGCCAGGGCCTTCCTCATCAGCCTCCTCCACAGGCTCTCATCAGTGCCCATCTAAGTTGCAGCAGCTTGCGCACGAGTGGTAGTGTTGGCCCAGCGAGTCTTGATGCGAAGACGGATGGGATCATGATGGATACAGTCGGCCTCAAACTCCTCATCAGGGTACAGCTTCTCCCAAGTCTTGGAGATGAGCAGAAACAGGAAAGGACCATAGATAGGTACCTTGCGAGTGTAGATCGCAAAGCGGAGCTCACACCACATGATATGGGATATGTCAAGTGGTGGAGACTGCTCCGTGCGAGCCGCTTCACACATCAGCAGCATGTCAACCGGGTATGCATGGACCTTGTCCTTGTCGCCAACGCGAGGAAACAGAGTGTTGCGAAAGATCCGATACAGGATGTCCAAAAATGGGTTCAACACCCAAGTCTTCTTGCCACTTGCAAGAGTCTTCTCCACATAGAATGGCAGCAGCTTGTCTTTGTTGGCAGATTCTGGTGGGGCATGAGGCCTAGCTCCAACTGGGTTGTGGAGTCCTTCGTCAGCAATCTGTAGAAGATCCATGAACTCCTTCCAAGATGCAGTCATCTTGTGACCATTGGTCATCCATGTCATTAGGCGATCATCCTTGGAGTGGAAGTGAACTGACGCATAGAACTGAGCAATAATCTCCGGATCAAAATCATGCTGAAAGGTCATGATGTGCTCAAGTCCAAACTGCTCTACCAGATCCAGAGCCTCGGCAAAGTAGGCCCGGTTGGTGTCCCTCCGCATGTGGGCCACATCCACCCAGTGAGCATCCACGTACAGGTTGGTCTTGTTCTTGAGCACCTCTGTGTAGATGCGATACTGCTGCTTAGTCCAGAAAAGATCATCTCGAGGAAACTGAGCACGGGGTTCTCCATATGGGTTTTGCTTCCTTCGTGCCATGAACTCATTAGCTGGCATTTCTTCCATAGACATTGAGGATTCCTTTCGCTTGTTGGCGGCAGTCTTGAACCTGCGCTAGGGATTGGAGCCCTCTGGCACATCACTGGGGTTGCGCAGACGCTTGGACCCGGTGTCGCGGACAGGGTTGGTACGACGAGCATCGAAACCGAAGCCACCACCTAAAACACAAACACAAGAACACGACAAAAACACAAAGGGAATCAATGCAAAAGCCTCAAAAAGCACGAGAAACGAGTAGAAAGGGAAATATGTACATGGTACGAAGGAACTATGATCAAAGCGGTAGTACTGCCTGACTGACGCGGAAGTAAAAAATTAGTACCGCTTAGTGAGCGGTAGTATCGCTTGGAGGAAGCGGTAGTACCGCACACTCTGCGGTAGTAAAAATTTACTTCCGTGAACAGAAGCGGAAGTAAAAAACTAGTACTGCTTACGGAGCGGTAGTACCGCGTTGGGGTTGCGGTAGTACCGCTCGGTAAGCAGTAGTAAAATTTTACTTCCGCTCCAGAGCGGTAATACCGCGGAGGACAGCGGTAGTACCACTCTGGTCAGATCTGAAAATGGATCTAGACCAGATCGGGCGGTAGTACCGCGGTTCACCAGTGGTAGTACTGCACGGAACAGATCTGAACAGTGCGGATCTAGATGAGGCCATGTAGATCGAACAATGGTACTACGACTGATCATAGTAACTTGGTAGCAACATACATACTAGCATTTCTAGAGCAAGAACACTCTCCTACATCCTAAACTTCCATGGATAAGAACACGAAGAACACAAGAACACTAAGCATCTCCCCTAACCCTAAAAACAACAACAAGGCAACAAGAAGAGGGGAAAAGGGGAGAAACCTTCATCCATGGCAAGAGGGCGAGGTGGGGAACGATCCCACCGGTCGGTGAAGGAAATATGCCCTAGAGGCAATAATAAAGTTGTTATTTATATTTCCTTATATCATGATAAATGTTTATTATTCATGCTAGAATTGTATTAACCGGAAACTTAGTACATGTGTGAATACATAGATAAAACAGAGTGTCCCTATTATGCTTCTACTAGACTAGCTCATTGATCAAAGATGGTTATGTTTCCTAACCATAGACATGAGTTGTCATTTGATCAACGGGATCACATCATTAGGAGAATGATGTGATGGACAAGACCCATCCATTAGCTTAGCACTATGATCGTTTAGTTTTACTGCTATTGCTTTCTTCATGACTTATACATGTTCCTATGACTATGAGATTATGCAACTCCCGAATACCGGAGGAACACCTTGTGTGCTATCAAACGTCACAACGTAACTGGGTGATTATAAAGATGCTCTACAGGTGTTTCCGAAGGTGTTTGTGGTGTTGGCATAGATCAAGATTAGGATTTGTCACTCCGAGTGTCGGAGAGGTATCTCTGGGCCCTCTCGGTAATGCACATAATAATAAGCCTTGCAAGCAAATGACTAATGAGTTAGTCACGAGATGATGTATTACGGAACGAGTAAAGAGACTTGCCGGTAACGAGATTGAACTAGGTATTGAGATACCGACGATCGAATCTCGGGCAAGTAACATACCGATGACAAAGGGAACAACGTATGTTGTTATGCGGTTTGACCGATAAAGATCTTCGTAGAATATGTGGGAGCCAATATGAGCATCCAGGTTCCGCTATGGGTTATTGACCGGAGACGTGTCTTGGTCATGTCTACATAGTTCTCGAACCCGTAGGGTCCGCACGCTTAAGGTTTCGATGACAGTTTTATTATAAGTTTATGAGTTTTGATGTATCGAAGGAGTTCGGAGTCCCGGATGAGATCGGGGACATGACGAGGAGTCTCGAAATGGTCGAGACGTAAAAATCGATATATTGAACGACTATATTCGGACATCGGAAAGGTTCCGAGTGATTCGGGTATTTTCGGAGTACCGGGGAGTTACAGGAATAGAGGAGAGAGGCCAAAAGGAAGGAGGCGCGCGCCCCCCTTCTGGTCCGAATTGGACAAGGGGTGCAGCCCCCTTTTCCTTCTCCCTTTCCCCCTCTTTCCTTCTCTCCTACTTCGGAAAGGAAAGGGGAATCCTACTAGGACTTGGGAGTCCTAGTAGGACTCCCCACACTTGGCGCGCCCCCTCTAGGGCCGGCCTCTCCTTCCCTCCTTTATATACGGGGGCAGGGGGGCACCTCTAGACACAACAATTGATCTCTTGATCTCTTAGCCGTGTGCGGTGCCCCCCTCCACCATAGTTCTCCTCGATAATATTGTAGCGGTGCTTAGGCGAAGCCCTGTGACGGTAGAACATCAAGATCGTCACCACGCCGTCGTGCTGACGGAACTCTCCCTCGACACTCAGCTGGATCAGAGTTCGAGGGACGTCATCGAGCTGAACGTGTGCTAGAACTCGGAGGTGCCGTAGTTTCGGTGCTTGATCGGTCGGGCCGTGAAGACGTACGACTACATCAACCGCGTTGTTCTAACGCTTCCGCTTTCGGTCTACGAGGGTACGTAGACTCACTCTCCCCTCTCGTTGCTATGCATCTGGTAGATAGATCTTGCGTGATCGTAGGAAATTTTTAAAATACTACGTTCCCCAACAGTGGCATCATGAGCCAGGTCTATGCGTAGATGATATGCACGAGTAGAACACAAGTGAGTTCTGGACGATACTAGTCATACTGCTTACCAGCATGTCATACTTTGCATCGGCGGTATTGTGAGATGAAGCGGCCCGGACCGACATTACGCGTACGCTTACGCGAGACTGGTTTCACCGTTATGAGCAAAGGTGACTGGCGGGTGTCTGTCTCTCTCACTTTAGCTGAATCGAGTGTGCCTACGCCCGGTCCTTGTGAAGGTTAAAACAGCACATACTTGACGAAACATCGTTGTGGTTTTGTATGCGTAGGTAAGAACGGTTCTTGCTAAGCCCGTAGCAGCCACGTAAAACTTGCAACAACAAAGTAGAGGACGTCTAACTTGTTTTTGCAGGGCATGTTGTGATGTGATATGGTCAAGACATGATGATATATACGGTTTTGTATGAGATGATCATGTTTTGTAAAGTTATCGGCAACTGGCAGGAGCCATATGGTTGTCGCTTAATTGTATGAAATGCAATCGCCATGTAATTGCTTTACTTTATCACTAAGCGGTAGCGATAGTCATAGAAGCAATAGTTGGCGAGACGACAATGATGCTGCGATGGAGATCAAGGTGTCGCGCCGGTGACAAAGGTGATCATGACGGTGCTTTGGAGATGGAGATCAAAAGCACAAGATGATGATGGCCATATCATGTCACATATTTTGATTGCATGTGATGTTTATCTTATTATGCTTCTTATTTTGCTTAGAACGACGGTAGCATTATAAGATGATCCCTTACTAAATTTCAAGGTACAAGTGTTCTCCCTGAGTATGCACCGTTGCGAAAGTTTGTCGTGACGAGACACCACGTGATGATCGGGTGTGATAAGCTCTACGTTCAAATACAACGGGTGTAAGACAGTTTTGCACACGCAGAATACTCGGGTGAAACTTGACGAGCCTAGCATATGCAGATATGGCCTCGGAACACTGGAGACCGAAAGGTCGAGCGTGAATCATATAGTTGATATGATCAACATAAAGATGTTCACCATTGAAACTACTCCATCTCACGTGATGATCGGACATGGTTTAGTTGATTTGGATCATGTGATCATTTAGATGACTAGAGGGATGTCTATCTAAGTGAGAGTTCTTAAGTAATATGATTAAATTGAACTTTAATTTATCATGAACTTAGTCCTCGTAGTATTAGCATATCTATGTTGTAGATCAATAGCTCACGATGTTGCTCCCCGTTTATTTTTTATATGTTCCTAGAGAAAACTAAGTTGAAAGATGTTAGTAGCAATGATGCGGACTAGGTCCGTGATCTGAGGATTATCCTCATTGCTACACAGAAGTATTATGTCCTTGATGCACCGCTAGGTGACAGACCTATTGCAGGAGCAAATGCAGACGTTATGGACGTTTGGCTAGCTCAATATGATGACTACTTGATAGTTTAAGTGCACCATGCTTTACGGCTTAGAACCGGGACTTCAAAAACGTTTTGAATGCCACGAAGCATATAAGATGTTCCAAGAGTTGAAATTAGTATTTCATACTCATGCCCGTGTCGAGAGGTATAAGACTTCTGACAGTACTTTGCCTACAAGATGGAGGAGAATAGCTCAACCAGTGAGCATGTGCTCAGATTGTCTGGGTACTACAATTACTTGAATCAAGTGGGAGTTAATCTTCCAGATAAGATAGTAATTGACAAAGTTCTCTAGTCACTATCACCGAGTTATTAGAACTTCGTGATGAACTATAATATGCAAGGGATGACGAAAGTAATTCTCGAGCTCTTCGCGATGCTGAAGTCGGCGAATGTAGAAATCATGAAAAAGCATCAAGTGTTGATGGTTAACAAGACCACTTGTTTCAAGTAAAGGGCAAAGGGATAGAAGGGGAACTTCAAGAAGAATGACAAGCAAGTTGTCACTCCCGTGAAGAAACCCAAAGCTAAAACTCAAGCCTGAAACTAAGTGCTTCTACTGCAAAGGAAATGCTCACTGGAAGTGGAACTGCCCTAGATACTTGGCGGATAAGAAGGATGGCAAAGTGAACAAAGGTATATTTGATATACAGATTATTGATGTGTATTTTACTAGTGTTCATAGCAACCCCTCGGTATTTGATACTGGTTCAGTTGCTAAAGAGTAGTAACTCGAAATGAGAGTTGCATAATGAACAGAAACTAGTTAAAGGATGAAGTGACGATGTGTATTGGAAGTAGTTCCAAGATTGATATGATCATCATCGCACACTCCCTATACTTTCAGGATTAAGTGTTGAACCTAAATAAGTGTTATTTGGTGTTTGTGTTGAGCATGAATATGATTTGATCATGTTTACTGCAATACGGTTATTCATGTAAGTTAGAGAATAATTGTTGTTCTGTTTACATGAATAAAACCTTCTATGGTCATACACCCAATGAAAATGGTTTGTTGGATCTCGATCGTGTGATACACATATTCATAATATTGAAGCCAAAAGATGCAAGGTTAATAATGATAGTGCAACTTATTTGTGGCACTGCCGTTTAGGTCATATTGGTGTAAAGCGCATGAAGAAACTCCATAGTGATGGACTTTTGGAATCACTTGATTATGAATCACTTGGTGCTTGCGAACCATGCCTCATGGGCAAGATGACTAAAAATCCGTTCTCCGGAACTGTGGAGCGAGCAACAGAGTTGTTGGAAATCATACATACTGATGTATGCGGACCAATGAGTGTTGAAGCTCGCGGCGGGTATCGTTATTTTCTGACCTTCACTGATGATTTGAGCAGATATGGGTATATCTACTTAATGAAGCACAAGTCTAAAACATTTGAAAAGTTCAAAGAATTTCAGAGTGAAGTGGAGAATCATCGTAACAAGAAAATAAGAGTTTCTACGATATGATCGTAGAGGTAAAATATTTGAGTTAGCGAGTTTGGACTTCAGTAAAAACAATGTGAAATAGTTTCACTACACACGCCACCTGGAACACCACAGTGTAATGGTGTGTCCGAACGTCATAACCGTACTTTATTAGGTATGGTGATCGATGATGTCTCTTACCGATCTACCACTATCGTATTTGGGGTTATGCATTAGAGACAGCTACATTCACGTTAAATAGGGCACCATCTAAATCCGTGGAGATGACACCGTTTGAACTGTGGTTTGAGAAACCTAAGCTGTCATTTCTTTAAGTTTGGGACTGCGATGCTTATGTGAAAAAGTTTCAACATGATAAGCTCGAACCCAAATCGGCGAAGTAAATCTTCATAGGATACCCAAAAGAAACTGTTGGGTACACCTTCTATCACAGATCCGAAGGCAAGGTCTTTGTTGCTAAGAGTGGATCCTTTCTAGAGAAGGAGTTTCTCTCGAAAGAAGTGAGTGGGAGGAAAGTGGAACTTGATGAGGTAATTGTACCTTCTCCCGAATTGGATAGTAGTACATCACAGAAACTGGTTTCAGTGATTCCTACACCAATTAGTGAGGAAGCTAATGATGATGATCATGAAACTTCGGATCAAGTTACTGTTGAACTTCGTAGATCAACCAGAGTACGTTCCGCTCCAGAGTGGTACGGCAACCCGGTTCTGGAAGTCATGTTACTGGACCATGATGAACCTACGAACTATGAGGAAGCGATGATGAGCCCAGATTCCGCGAAATGGCTTGAGGTCATGAAATCTGAGATGGGATCCATGTATGAGAACAAAGTGTGGACTTTGGTTGACTTGCCCGATGATCGGCAAGCCATCGAAAATAAATGGATTTTTAAGAGGAAGACTGACGCTGACGGTAATGTTACTGTTTACAAAGCTCGACTTGTTGCGAAAGGTTTTCGACAAGTTCAAGGAGTTGACTACGATGAGACTTTCTCACCCGTAGCGATGCTTAAGTCTGTCCGAATCATGTTAGCAATTGCCGCATTTTATGAAATCTGGCAAATGGACAATAAAACTGCATTCTTTAATGGATTTATTAAAGAAGAATTGTATATGATGCAACCAGAAGGTTTTGTCAATCCTAAAGGTGCTAACAAAATGTGCAAGCTCCAGCGATCCATCTATGGACTGGTGCAAGGAATATACGCTTTGATAAGTTGATCAAAGCATATAGATTTATACAGACTTGCGGTGAAGCCTGTATTTACAAGAAAGTGAATGGGAGCACTACAACCTTTCTGATAAGTATATGTGAATGACATATTGTCGATCGGAAAAGATGTAGAATTTTCTGGAAAGCATAAAGGAGTGTTTGAAAGGAGTTTTTCAAAGAAAGACCTTGGTGAAGATGCTTACATATTGGGCATCAAGATCTATAGAGATAGATCAATACACTTGATAAGACTTCCGATGAGTACATACCTTGATAAGATTTTGAATTAGTTCAAAATGGATCAGTCAAAGAAGGAGTTCTTGCCTGACTTGTAAGGTGTGAAGTTGAGTAAGACTCAAAGCCAGACCACGACAGAAAAATATAGAGAGAATGAAAGTCATTCCCTTTGCCTCAGCCATAGGTTCTATAAAGTATGCCATGTTGTGTACCAAACATGTTGTGTACCTTTCCATGAGTTTGACAGGGAGGTACAATAGTGATCCAGGAGTAGATCACTGTACAGTGGTCAAAATTATCCTTAGTAACTGGATGACTAAGGAAATGTTTCTCGATTATGGAGGTGACAAAGAGTTCGTCGTAAAGGGTTACGCCGATGCAAGCTTTGACACTAAATCCAGATGACTCTAAGTATCAATCTGGATGCGTATTGAAAGTGGGAGCAATTAGCTAGAGTAGCTCCATGCAGAGCATTGTAGACATAGAAATTTGCGAAATACATACGGATCTGAATGTGACAGAACCGTTGACTAAACTTCTCTCACAAGCAAAACATGATCACACCTTATTACTCTTGGGTATTAATCACATAGCGATGTGAACTAGATTATTGACTCTAGTAAACCCTTTGGGTGTTGGTCACATGGCGATGTGAACTATGGGTGTTATTCACATAACGATGTGAACTATCGGTATTAAATCACATGGCGATGTGAGCTAGATTATTGACTCTAGTGCAAGTGGGAGACTGAAGGAAATATGCCCTAGAGGCAATAATAAAGTTGTCATTTATATTTCCTTATATCATGATAAATGTTTATTATTCATGCTAGAATTGTATTAACCGGAAACTTAGTACATGTGTGAATACATAGACAAAACAGAGTGTCCCTAGTATGCTTCTACTAGACTAGCTCATTGATCAAAGATGGTTATGTTTCCTAACCATAGACATGAGTTGTCATTTGATCAACGGGATCACATCATTAGGAGAATGATGTGATGGACAAGACCCATCCATTAGCTTAGCACTATGATCGTTTAGTTTTACTGCTATTGCTTTCTTCATGACTTATACATGTTCCTATGACTATGAGATTATGCAACTCCCGAATACCGGAGGAACACCTTGTGTGCTATCAAACGTCACAACGTAACTGGGTGATTATAAAGATGCTCTACAGGTGTTTCCGAAGGTGTTTGTGGTGTTGGCATAGATCAAGATTAGGATTTGTCACTCCGAGAGTCGGAGAGGTATCTCTGGGCCCTCTCGGTAATGCACATCATAATAAGCCTTGCAAGCAAATGATTAATGAGTTAGTCACGAGATGATGTATTACGGAACGAGTAAAGAGACTTGCCGGTAACGAGATTGAACTAGGTATTGAGATACCGACAATCGAATCTCGGGCAAGTAACATACCGATGACAAAGGGAACAACGTATGTTGTTATGCGGTTTGACCGATAAAGATCTTCGTAGAATATGTGGGAGCCAATATGAGCATTCAGGTTCCGCTATGGGTTATTGACCGGAGACATGTCTCGGTCATGTCTACATAGTTGTCGAACCCGTAGGGTCCGTACGCTTAAGGTTTCGATGACAGTTTTATTATGAGTTTATGAGTTTTGATGTACCGAAGGAGTTCGGAGTCCCGGATGAGATCGGGGACATGACGAGGAGTCTCGAAATGGTCGAGACGTAAAAATCGATATATTGAATGACTATATTCGGACATCGGAAAGGTTCCGAGTGATTCGGGTATTTTCGGAGTACCGGGGAGTTACGGGAATAGAGGAGAGAGGCCAAAAGGAAGGAGGCGCGCGCCCCCCTTCTGGTCCGAATTGGACAAGGGGTGCAGCCCCCTTTTCCTTCTCCCTTTCCCCCTCTTTCCTTCTCTCCTACTTCGGAAAGGAAAGGGGAATCCTACTAGGACTTGGGAGTCCTAGTAGGACTCCCCACACTTGGCGCGCGCCCTCTAGGGCCGGCCTCTCCTTCCCTCCTTTATATACGGGGGCAGGGGGGCACCTCTAGACACAACAATTGATCTCTTGATCTCTTAGCCGTGTGCGGTTCCCCCCTCCACCATAGTTCTCCTCGATAATATTGTAGCGGTGCTTAGGCGAAGCCCTGCGACGGTAGAACATCAAGATCGTCACCACGCCGTCGTGCTGACGGAACTCTCCCTCGACACTCAGTTGGATCGGAGTTCGAGGGACGTCATCGAGCTGAACGTGTGCTAGAACTCGGAGGTGCTGTAGTTTCGGTGCTTGATCGGTCGGGCCGTGAAGACGTACGACTACATCAACCGCGTTGTTCGAACGCTTCCGCTTTCGGTCTACGAGGGTACGTAGACTCACTCTCCCCTCTCGTTGCTATGCATATGGTAGATAGATCTTGCGTGATCATAGGAAAATTTTAAAATACTACGTTCCCCAACAGTCGGAATGCGAGGAGAGTGGCCGAGGGAGGAGATCCGGCGAGGTCCTCCGGCGGCGTTCTTGAGAGGGAGAGAGAGGGACGACATGGGGGTTAGGAGTGAATGGGTATGGGGGAGTTGGAAATCCCCCTGCCTGCTTATAACCCCCACCCGTTCGAATATGTGCGGTAGTACCGCTTGGGCGGTAGTACCGCTTGCCAAGCGGTAGTACCGCTCTACCAGCGGCAGTAAATAAATACTGCCGTGCTGGACGTGCGGTAGTACCGTAACCTCCTTTGCGGTAGTACCGTAACCTTGCACGGTAGTACCGCTCCTCCAAGAACAAGCACGTTTAAACACGAGGCTTTTAGCAAAGAAGAGAGAAAAGCAAACGAACGCACAAGCGAGGCAAGTAACACAACTCCACAGAGGAGGACGGTGGCCGAGGCCTCCTATGTTTGAGTTTGTTGGTATGGCACCGCGAAGAATTATCGTTGGGCCCATGACCAATACTCGTCTTGAAGCACTTAAACCAACTATGTATGGCAAATGATAAAGACTTGATCAGTTTATGCATAATGAGGGGAGGAATGGTTCATTGAGAGAACAAAACTCCCCCTATGTCCATGCCTACATCTAGACAAGATAACTATATTGAGTGTGAGGAGTGTGTGCAAAGACTCAAGCCACATTGCTCAAATCGATGATATTTAGCTCATGCCTTAACTCGCGAAATCTTGCTTCATCCAATGGCTTCGTGAAGATATCTGCAAGGTTATCATGAGTGTTGACGTAGTGAAGCCCGATCTCTCCTTGCCTTATGTGATCCCGGATGAAGTGATACCGAATCTCTATATGCTTCGTCTTGAAGTGTAGCACCGGGTTGAGAGAAATCTTGATGGCACTTTCATTGTCACACCAAAGAGGCACTTTTTCACAAGTGACACCGTAATCCTTTAAAGTTTGCCTCATCCATAAGAGTTGAGCACAACAACTGCCAGCAGCCACATACTCTGCTTTGGTGGACGAGAGAGATACACAACTTTGCTTTTTGGAAGACCAACTAACAAGAGAGCAACCAAGAAATTGGCACCCTCCCGAAGTGGACTTCCTATCCACTTTGTCTCCCGCCCAGTCAGAATCAGAGAAACCTACAAGGTTGAAGTTTGCTCCTCTCGGGTACCATAAGCCAAAGTTTGCGGTATGAGCCAAATATCGAAAGATTCGCTTGACAGCCACAAAGTGACTCTCCTTAGGTGAGACTTGAAACCGTGCACAAATTCCTACACTCAACATAATATCCGGTCTAGATGCACAAAGGTAAAGCAAGGATCCGATCATAGAGCGATATACCTTTTGATCCACCGCTTTACCATTGGGATCAATGTCAACTTGGCATTTAGTTGGCATTGGAGTAGTAGCCGGCTTGACATCACTTAGATTGAACTTCTTGAGCATGTCTTAAGTATACTTGGATTGTTTGATGAAGATGCCTTCTCTTCTTTGTTTGATCTCAAACCCAAGGAAATACTTCAACTCTCCCATCATGGACATCTCAAAATGTGTGGTCATGAGTGCGGCGAACTCATCATTGAAAGCTTTGTTAGGAGAACCAAAGATAATATCATCAACATATAGCTGGCATACAAACAACTCCCCTTTGACCTTCTTAGTAAAAAGAGTGGGGTCGATTTTCCCAATTTCAAACCCACGATCTTGTAACAACTCGGTAAGATGCTCATACCACGCACGTGGGGCTTGTTTAAGGCCATAGAGTGCCTTATCGAGTTGGTACACGTGATTGGGGAGCTTAGGATCCTCAAACCCCGGGGGTTGTTTAACATACACCAACTCATTAATAGGACCATTAAGAAATGCACTTTTCACATCCATTTGTTGCAATTTAAAGTTATGATGGGAAGCATAGGCAAGCAACAAACGAATGGATTCAAGACGAGCAACGGGGGCAAAGGTTTCACCGTAGTCGATACCCTCGACTAGGGAGTAGCCTTGAGCCATCAGACGCGCCTTGTTGCGGATGACAATGCCATGAGCATCTTGCTTGTTCTTAAAGATCCATTTGGTTCCAATGACATTATGGTTCTCCTTTGGCCTTGGCACCAGACGCCACACCGTGTTGCGCTCGAAGTTATGGAGTTCTTCATGCATGGCATTGAGCCAATCAGGGTCTTCGAGCGCCTCATAAACCTTCTGAGGTTCAACACATGAGACAAAAGCTTGATGAGCACAATAGTTTGCTAATTGTCTACGAGTGCTTACCCCCCTTTTGATGCTTCCTAGAATGTTCTCGATGTGATGTTCATTGGAAGCAAGCCTGGAGGCAACTTTTGCAGCACGACGCTCTAATTGCTCTTCAAGAGTTAACTGAGGAGCACTGAGTTGATCATCTTGAGCGTCGTCAGGAGCTAGATCTTGATCTTGAGCTTCCTCTTGATCTTGACCTTGCTCGGAGGGCAGAACTTGGCCTTGTGCATCATTAGGTGGCTCTCCACCATCTTGTGATTGATCTTGCACTTGGCCTTGTTCGTCAGGTTGAGGGCCTTCACTTTGTTCTTCGGAAGCGTGTGGGTCTTGGGTTGATGATGGTTCCACTTGAGTGGAACATTGTCCTTCTCCTTCGGCCACAAGGGGTTCCTCAATGGGTAGGATGTATCCAACACCCATTCTTCTTATGGCTTGAGGAGGAATTTCATCACCTACATCACAAGTACCACTTTGCTCCACTTGGGAGCCGTTATTTTCATCAAACTCTACGTTACTCGTCTCCTCAATGAGTCCATTGGACTTGTTGAGGACACGGTAAGCATGAGAGTTTGTAGCATAACCAACAAATATGCCCTCGCGAGCTCTAGATTCAAATTTAGACAAGCGAACACCTTTCTTGAGAATGAAACACTTACACCCGAATACCCAGAAGTACTTGAGATTGGGCTTGTTACCGGTAAGAATCTCATACAGAGTTTTGTTCAAGCCTTTGCGGAGATAGAGTCGATTTGATGCATGGCAAGCGGTGTTGATGGCTTCGGCCCAAAAGTTGTATGGAGATTTGAATTCGGCCATCATGGTTCTTGTCGCATCCATCAGAGTTCGGTTCTTTCTCTCCGCTACACCGTTTTGTTGAGGGGTATATGGAGCTGCATATTGATGTTTGATCCCCTCATCACTAAGAAACTCATCCAAGGTGTAGTTTTTGAACTCGGTGCCGTTGTCACTTCTGATCATTAAAATCTTTGCTTCATGTTGTCGTTGAGCTTCATTTGCAAAGTTGATGACGGTTTGTTGGGTCTCACTCTTCTTCTTGAAGAAGTATACCCAGGTGTATCTTGAGTAATCATCCACAATCACCAAGCAGTACTTTCTACCCCCAAGACTATCAAAAGATGGAGGCCCAAAGAGGTCCATGTGGAGGAGCTCTAGGGGTCTCTTTGAATAGATGATAGTCGTGGGAGGGTGAGCCGTCTCATGTAACTTTCCTTCAATGCAAGCCCTGCAAGCACGATCTTTGGCAAAGCTAACATTTGTTAGTCCACGGACATGGTCCCCCTTGAGAAGACTTTGCAAAGATCTCATATTGACGTGGGCCAAACGGCGATGCCAAATCCATCCCTCATCAACTTTAGCCATTAGGCATGTCGCGACCTTAGTGGGTTGCTTCGAGAAGTTAACCACATAAAGGCCGTTCTCGACATGCCCAACATAGGCTACTTTAAGAGTCTTGCTCCACAAGAGAGCCACGGTATCAATATCAAAGAATGTAGCAAAGCCCATGAGTGCAAGTTGGCGAACATAAAGTAAATTGTATGCAAGGGACTCAACAAGCATGACTTTCTCGATCGTGAGATCATGAGAGACAAGAACCTTGCCAAGCCCCAATACCTTAGAAGATGAAGCATCACCCCATTCGACGTTGGTGGCCATAGATGAACCTAGATGCACGTCCACCACCAAGTCTTTGCTTCCGGTCATATGATTTGTGGCTCCGCTATCGAGCAACCATGATCCCCCACCGGAAGCAAACTCCTACAATAGATCAATGCTTGGATTTAGGTACCCATTTGGTAATGGGTCCTTTGAGGTTAGTAACAAGGGTCTTAGGAACCCAAATGGACCATTCAATGTACTCATAAGAAGAACCAACAAATTTAGCAAACACATGACCATCACTAGCACGGCATAAAACATACGAAGGATTAAAGTCGCCGGCCATGTTTGATGGTATGGTGGACTTTTTCTTGATACCACTACTTTTCACACTTTTATTCTTCTTCGACGTGCCCTCTCCTTCTTTCACAAAAGATTGTTGGAGAGGGGGTGGTTGCTTGGTCTTTTCATTCTTCTTCTTCTTGGGCTTAGGAACAAACCCAATTCCTTCCTTTGCCACAACCTCCTTTTGATTGCTCAAAAGGGTGTTGAGGTTCTTCTCACCTTGTATGCAAGTCACAAGGCCTTTCTCAAGTTGCTTCTTCAACTCGGCATTTTCTTCAACAAGATGCACATGCTCGCAACACGGGTAAGTAGCATTTGCATTATCAATTAAAACCATGCGAGGAAAGATAGCCTTTTCCTTGGTTAGCAAAACTTGGAGTTGATCATGAGACTCCTTGAGAGTAGCATGCATACCTTTCAAGGCCTTGTGAGCCTTGTCAAGTATGTCAAACTCCTCTTTGAGTTTAGCATGGTCAACCTCAAGTTTTGCCTTCTCGGAATTAAGGACACGAGAGACAACTAAAGCATGATCAAGATCTTTCTTTAATTTAGCATGGCCATCGTTGTGTGACTCCTCAAGAGCCAAACGAAGACCACGCTCTTCCTCTAGGGCGTTAGAGAGATCCGATATCTCATCGGCATAGTCTCGACTATGTCCTTCCATTTTAGTAATGGTTTCCTCGTGATCCTCGATCATGTCATTGGCCTCACCGAGTTGTTCCAAGAGAGCAACAAAATGCTTCTTGGGTTTGCCCTTGAGATTTTTCATGAACAAGTCAAATTCATTTTCTCCCTCCTTAGCACCCTCACTCTCATCAATACAATTCGTCAATGAAGGATTAGAAGAGATGGTAGTACTGATGGTGGCCTTGGCCATGAGACACTTGGCGGTGATGTTCTCATTTGGTGAGTCGAAGAGAGATGAGTGTGGAGTAGTAGCAATTGCAATTGTGGCCATGGTGGTCACCTCATCGTCTTCATCAGTATCATCATCCTCAACATATTCTTCTTGGGCCACCAACACTTTCGGAGGAGTCTTATTGTTGAAGTTGTTCTTGTTGGGATAAGACTTTGACTTGTCCTTCCGAATAATCTTGCCTCCAAAGTCTTCTCTCTTCTCATATAGGCAATCCACAACGAAGTGACTTACATTTCCAAAGTTGAAGCATGTCCTCACTCGTTGCTTCCCTTTGTTCCCACTAGAGTTGTTCCTGTTGAAGTTGGGTATTGTGTTCTTCTTGCCCCAGAATTGCCTTGAAGCAAGAGCCATGTGCTCATGATAGGCATATTTGGTGTCCTCGGGGCTACACTCATCATCATCTTCCACCTCCTCCTCTTCTACACAAGCCTTGGCCTTCAGGGCAAGATTAGGCTTCTTCGATCGTTGAGCTCTTAAGACCGCATTGTCGGCAGTCACGTCCAAGATCCTCGTGGCAACAAACTCATCCAACACTTCGTTTGAGGATAAGTGGTGGAAGTCCGGTCTCTGACGTATGACAGAGGACATGGCCTTATGGTAGGGCATCATGGCCTTGAGGAACTTGCGCTTGATCCAATTGTCATCCGTATCCTTACTGCCATGATCTCGAAGAGAGACCACAAGGATAGTTAATCTTCGATAAAGATCACGAGGATCTTCATCTTCGATCATAGCAAACTCATCAGCTTCATCTTGCACCACTTCATAGTTGGAGCGTTGAATACTGGTGCTTCCCTTGTACATCGTGCCAACATGCTCCCAAGCTTCCTTGGCCACAGTGAAGGGTCGAAGGTGAGCAATGTCTTCAGGAGGGATGGAATCTTGAAGAATGCAAAGAGCGGACTCGTTGAACTGATGATCTGCAGTTTCTCTTAGAGTCATGTTGTCGGGATCATGCGGATAAAAACCTTGCTCAATGATTCTCCAAAGGTTAGTAGAACAATGATTAATATGACGTTTGAAACGAAACACCCAAGTAGCAAAATCAGAATTTTTGATAAACTTGGGAGGGGGCCCAACGGAATTTAAATGCGGTGTGGGAACGGGTCCTCCATAGCGAGTAGGAGGAGCGGATTGGGCAAATTTCCCACTCCCATTCTTAGTAACAGGGGCTTGTTCACTACTAGCTTCTCCCTTGTCGGGAGTAGCCTCCGACACGTTGGTAGCGGGACGAGCCACTTCCAACCGTGTGGTGGATAATTTAAGCCCCTCAAGAAAATCTTTAAACATGCCTTTGACCTCGCTCGCTAGTGATTCTTTCAATGTGGTCAAGGCCACATTGAACTCCTCACGAGAGACCGAGGCTCCCCCATCTGACGTAGGCAAGGACGGAGTTCCACCGGAATGGTCCTCCGTCTCGACTACGTTGTCACCCATAATCTTTGGACGGTAAAGTCATTAAAAAGAGATGAGGCTCTGATACCAATTGAAAGGATCGATATGGTTGACTAGAGGGGGGGGGTGAATAGGCAACTAACAATTTTCAGCTTTTCTTAACCACTTTAAATTAAACGTCAAAGTAAGTTGTCTAGATATTCTACTACGATGACAACTAAAGGAAAGAAGGATAACAACTACACAAGCATGCTATAGGAATTAAACAAGTAAAGCATGCACAAGTAAAGGTAAGAAATAACCACAAGTGGAACCGGTGAAGACAAGGATGTGTTGCCGAAGTTCCTTCCCTTTGAGGGGAAGTACGTCTCCGTTGGAGCGGTGTGGAGGCACAATGCTCCCCAAGAAGCCACTAGGGCCACCGTATTCTCCTCACGCCCTCACACGATGCAATGTGCCGTGATTCCACTAGTGGTGCCCTTTAAGGCGGCGACCGAACCATTACAAACAAGGTTGGGGCTATCTCCACAACTTGGAGGCTCCCAACAAAACCACGAAGCTTCACCACAATGGAATATGGCTTCGAGGTGACCTCAACTGTCTAGGGTGCTCAAACACCCAAGAGTAACAAGATCCGCAAGGGATTAGTGGGGAGAATCAAATATCTCTTGGTGGAAGTGTAGATCGATGCCTCCTCAAGCAATCTCGAGCAAATCAACAAGTTTGATTGGCTAGGGAGAGAGATCGGGTGGAAATGGAGCTTTTGGAGCAACAATGGAGTAGTGGGGGAAGAGGTAAGTCTTCTTGAGGAAGAAGACCCCCTATATATAGTGGGAGAGCAAATCCAAACGTTATGTGCGTTTTTAGCCCGCAGAGAGCGGTAGTACCGCACGTAAGTTGCGGTACTACCGCTGGCTGAGCGGTACTACCGCTCCGGGAGCGGTACTACGGCTAGGCAAAAACACGCGAGATGATTGACCACAGATGAAATAAATTACATCCGTGACTACATCCGCAGAGAATACGGTAGTAGCAAAACGCGACACGGTACTACCGCATAGGATGCGGAAGTAAAAAATTACTTCCGCACCTACTTCTATACTTAGAATCAGTGTCGGGCCAGATACACGGTACTACCGCTCTGGAGCCGCGGTACTACCGCTGGTACGGTACTACCGTGTCTTCAGGCGGTACTACCGTGTGGGTGTGCGGTACTACCGCTTTATGGAGCGGTACTACCGCTTGCCAGGCAGATGTTTTAGTTAAGAAGTCATGGTTTGCATATACGATAATCAACGGTTGGAACTCCAGAGAAGCAAGGGAAAGGTGGTGTGAGAGTAAGATGTGTATGTGTTGATTCCACCCAAACCTTTCCGAAGCGGACCCCCTCTTAATAGTACGGCTTTCCTATTACTCAAAGCCACCAACAGGGAGCAAAAAGAAAACACCATCTTCCATCGAATCCGAGGGGCAATCAATCGTCTTGTGCCTAAGTGAGATATACCTGTAGGAGCTCAGAGCACACGATTAGTCTGCAAATGCATTGTCATCAATCACCAAAACTACTTAGGGAGAAATATGCCCTTACACCCCTCTGATTTCTTGCCGCCCCACCGACCGATCCGCTATGATGTGGGGTGGGATGTGGAGCTCTGGCCAGCGCGGTAGCGAGGACCCCGAGCGGAAGCGATGCGTAGCCGCCGACGTGTGAAGAAGTGGTCTGCCCGACGGTACACCAACCGGGGCCTTGAGCCGCCACCGTCCCTCCTCCGCAACGAGACGGAGGAGTACGACGCGGGCATCTCCTACGGGGACAATATGATCCTACGACGCGGGCATCTCCTATGGCGCGGGTAGCTCCTCCGGCTCACACAACCCGACAGTGAAGAGGGAGGCGGAGGGCGAGGTGTGGGCCGTCAAGGTGGAGGAGGGTGAGCTCCGGGCCGTCAAGAAGGAGGCCCCACACCGCGGCGTCATCAGTCCCGAGGACTACATCGGCGAGGAAGAAGAGGCTGTCGCCGCAGTCATAGCCGCTCGCAGCTTGCGGGAGGAGGAAGAGATCACGAAGCGGCGCCGCCGGGAGGAGATCGATGCGATACTACTCGAGCAAGGGAAGGGGAGGGGGGTCGCCGCCAACCTCGTGTGGCAGGAGAAGGGCGAGGAATGGCGGCACGTGCACGAGGAGCAGGCGAGCAAGTTCATAGATCTCGGCTCCGATGACGACGAGTGACCGCATGCGCCGGTCGCCACTGCGGCATATTGTTTTTATGTATGAACTATGATCATATCTATGTACATTTTCACTATGAACTAGGATGAACTTACTCTTCAAACCTGGCGCGCATGATGTTTTTTGAAATTATGCAGTTTCGTGCTAGCCCCTAAACGGCTAGCCTTATAATTCTCTTACAAACAGTTACAGAAGCAGTACAATTAAGACGTCACGGTACTGCAACTGAAGTGCTCATACTACTACTACCTTCCCTCTAACTAACCCCTAGCGCTGCGAAGAAATCAGAGATTCGGCCTCTTTTAAACCACAAGAGCCGACCGTTATTAGTGCTAATCAAGGTACCTACTATTGAGTTTTTATTAGCAGTTCCGTATTTCCTCTAAATAGACGTCAAAACAAGCACATGCACATTTCTATAATCTCGATCAAACTTTATGAAGTTTGATTTTAGATAAAACTTATATGCAAAGTAAAAAAAAAACGAAGACACGCGTATCAAATCTGGCCTTCAAATGCCCGTAGACGCGTATGTGCATGTCCGCACACAGTGACGGAGCAACCCTGAAATTTCCTCATGCATCCAAAAACCTTATAGTCCAAACCTTAAAATCATGGCCAAGGGACGCCATCCGACTTAAATTGTGGGCCCGTCTCTCGGGCGGCGAGTTGGAGTAATGCCACACAACATTCACATCCACACCGGAGGAGCGCCCCCGGACCGTTTCATTTTCAGACGTTTACATGTGATACCCGACTGTCTGAACGACGTGACGGACCAGCCACATCTGGGCCGCCTTATATCCACCCTACATTTAGGTTGGATATAAGAGGTGTCTGACAGCCTGGGTGTTTGAGACCAGTTTATGGGCGTCTGTTAGCCCACACGTTTGAGGCCAGTTTAAGACGCCCCTGTTGGTCGATTTTTTTGACCAATCAGTGTCCACCCGGCCGAAATTTAACGGGTGTTTGAGGCGCCGGCGACTGTTGGTACATGTTTGGTTGCCTGCATTTGGTCCAACCAAGCCCGCACGAGATGAATTCGGTCTGTTTGGTAGCCTGCATACACTGTTTGGCCTGCATCGCACGAAGTTTAGATCACCTCCTAGCCAGGCCTAACAGCTATGTCCGAATCGACAGTTTCTGGAGAGCCACGCTCGGCCGAAGCAGGGAGGGGAACGCGGCGCTGAGCTCGTGCGACTAGCGAGATGACGCGAGCTCGCGCGCGTCTCTGCGGGAGGATTTCGGCTCACCTCCCGCCGGTTCGGTCGCCCCTATTTAACCCATCCTCTCATCGCCCAAAGTCCTGCCACCCTTCTTCCCTCTTTCGAGCTTTCCCGCCGACGCGCATCGACACCAATGAGCTGGTAAGCGGCGCTCCTTAACCGGAGGGCGGTCCATGGTGGTGGCTCCTCCTGTCCTAAACTTCTCCGACCGTTTCCGGGTCCACCTCGAGCTGCAGCCATGGCCTCCGTGAGTACAATTACTCTCTTCTCTCTGTTCATTGTAACTAGATCTGAGTGGTTGTGGTCGTAGGTTTTGATGTTTAAGCATGTGGTAGGGTTGATTCGTGTAGTTTGTGTGCTATGCTTACTGTCAATGCGGTAGATTGTGATGCTGTGGTAGCTACTGGTGGTGGATTTGTGGCATGGTAGAGTAGTGTGATAGTGGCAAAGACAATGGATTTATAGCTGGTTGTCATGTATGCTCCTCCTTTCATAGATCGATTGGTACCATGTGTGCTATGCTTACTGTCAATACGCGCTACGATTGTAGGACACGACTACGCAGACCCAATATCTAAGTCAGGCCCGTATCCTATACGATAGCCAGTACATTGCGTCCTATGTCGAGGACTCCCGGCCCCCTCGAGTGGCAGATGCCTCCTAATTCACAGGTGTTCGAGGTATCAACCGGTGTTCTCTTTTTGAGTCAGTTGTGCTCATTCCGCGAACTGCTACTGCTGCTGCCGCCGCTGCACTGACGGCAGCCGCAAAGGAAAATAAGGATGGTAAGGGGAATAACATAAAGTAACAACCGTTCATGTCCACGTTCATGCTGAACAAGAAGTGTGAGCTCATCTCTAGTGGGATTAGGACTAACAAAGTCTTCAAGGAGGTGCACTTGAACACCGTTGCGAAGCAGGTGTTCGAGTTTTGTGGCCAGGAGGTGACTGCCACCCAGGTGTACAACCACCTCAGGAAGTGGAGAGCTCGATGGATCCAAGTGTCCAAGCTTAGAGACCTTAGCGGCGCCTCATGGGATCATAACACTTGCTCAATTATTCGGGAGGCAGAGCACTACACCGCCATGTCGCGGTTAGCTCACTGCCCCCTTGTTTTTCACACTGACTACCATTGCCTACTCGCAAGTAACAACGCTTGTGTTTCTTTCTTAGGACCATACCAAAGACGCAGAGTTCCTCAACACACCCATCTAGAACTACAACACGATGCAACACATCTTCTACTTTGGACTAGCAACCGACAAACATGCCATGGGCTCCAGTGAGCCTCTCGGCTCTCCCATGCCGTAGTTCCAGGCACCTCGGACGTAGGGACAATCCTTGATGCATGCGGTAGAAGATGCTTACACCAAGTTTGTGCGAAAGCAGGCATGAATGGTTGAAGTTGGCAAGGCGGCGCCGCAATTTGGGGTGAAGTACGTCGCCATTGCAGTCTCTGATGTTGGTGTGGTAGCTGTGACCGTGTGTAAGAGCATCTCCAGCCGCTCCCCCCAACAAGGCCCCCAAGCCGGTTTTTGCCGCCGGCGTCGAAAAATCGGCCCAGTCGCGCCCCAAAGGTCCTTTTTCGCCGGCTCGGGCCGAATTTGGCGCCGGCGGACCCAGGCCGAACCCGGCGCGCTGGGGGGCGCTTGCGCGCGTCGGCCGAATCGTTTTTGGCACGAAAACTAGTGGGCCCGCCTTGGCAGCGACACGACGGTTCTCGTCGCTCCGTCGTCCTCATCGCCTCGATGGGGGGAATCAATGCTAAAGCTGTCGCGCTGCCGCGCCGATCAACCTCCATTGTTGCCTCATGGGCGGCGCAGTGAAGGCACAGCGACACGCGTCCCGCCCTCGGCGGCCATGCGTTCACACGACGGCCACGCGGTCGCCTGATACGTCCAAAACGTATCTATAATTTATGCTTGCTCCATGCTTCTTTTGTGTGATATTGCTATGATATTGATGCACTTCCATACACTTTTGATCATATTTGGACTAACCTATTAACTCAGTGCACCACAGTGCCAGTTCCTGTTTTCTGCTGTTTTTCTATTTCAGGTTTCCCCCATATTAAAAGTGCTCCAAAAATTTCAGGAAAAATATAGGAAAAATCAGCGTACAGGAAGCTTCGCGAAGAACCAAAGATGGGCCAGAGGGGAGCCAGGGGAGGCCCAGGCGGCCACCTGGCGCGGCCCCACCCCTGGCCGCGCCAGGGGGGCGCCTGGGGCCCCTGCTCCGCCTCTGGATGCCCCCCTTTGCCTATATATCCCTCTCGTCCCGAAACCCTCGAGGACAGAACCCTTTTTCGCGATCTCGCCTCTGTTCCATCGCCGCAGCGCTTCCAAGATCGGGAGCATCAGGAGAACTCTTCCCGGCACCCTGCCGGAGGGGAGAACCACCACCAGGAGCTTCTCCACCACCATGGACGCTTCCCGGATGAGTCGTGAGTAGTCCACCTTGGACCATGGGTCCATGATCAGTAGCTATGTGATGTTCTCCTCCCCTCTTTGCTCTTCATGGTTTAGACCTCGTGAGCTGCCCTACATGATCGAGGCACATATGTAATCTTTCTGCTGTTGCTTTGCTGAGTTTGCTGGGATCTGATGGATTATGAGACTATGTTCAGATTGTGTTTGAGTAATATATTTGATTCACCTCTTTTATATCTTTGTTCTTGAGTAATTCTTGCATGTTCTCCGTTGCTGTTTATTGCTTTGGCCAAGTAGTAGGTAGTAACTCCAAGAGGGAGCGTTATGCTTGATTGTGGGTTCATGCCCCCTGATGACTAGCTTGAGTGAAAGAAACATGAGTCTAGGGGATGTGCTGTTGCCACAAGGGAGAAAACAACGGTGGTTGTACTTGCGGGTGCAAGGATTGTTTACTTTACGCAAAGTTCTTTTAATGCAGTTGTCTGTTGCTTTGAGTTTACACTTTGGGTGGGATTCGCAACTTAATACCAGCGAGATGTTCTGGATAGATATCTCAAGGTGGATGATTAGTAGTAGATGCAGATGGATTTAGGTCTACTTGCCTTGGCGTACCGCCCATGCTTTTGAGCCTCTATCTTTCTTTGCAGCATAGTTAGCATTGGTTTGCGCACATAATCCTGTCAATTGCCTAGCTGTAATTTGTTTACCTCGCTTTGCTGTTTTATCGTCTTTTGGGAGAGAGACATCACTAGTGAACATCATGGGACCCCGGTCCATATTACCACCGCTGATCACACCTTCTATTTACTTCCTGTTTTTATTTCCTAGTTGCAGTCATAGCTATCATTGTTATCTCTTGTGTTTGATCCTTTGTAAACAACAAGGCCGGAGGGATTGACAACCTCTCTGTACTCGTTGGGAGCAAAGTTATCTGTATCTGTGTGCAGGTTCCGTCAACCGCTAAGTTTCTGGCGCCGTTGACACCTACTTGTCGACCCTCGGAGTCTCACGAGATTCGATCCTTGGTATCTTTGCCAAGGGAAATTTGCCGCTACGCTACATCTCAACCTTCCACTTGGGGTAACCAACGAGGGGCGAGAAGCC
The DNA here is from genome assembly GCA_902687465.1 of Secale cereale. Taxonomy (NCBI): domain Eukaryota; kingdom Viridiplantae; phylum Streptophyta; class Magnoliopsida; order Poales; family Poaceae; genus Secale; species Secale cereale. The sequence continues at coordinate 547,234,999 of LR738714.1, forward strand.
ATCAAGCAAGTTTCTGGCGCCGTTGCCGGGGACTCCACTCTTCAAGATAGGGGAGTTGCACGCTATCTTTTATCTTTGCTTTTTAGTCTTGTTAGTTTACCTTTCAGTTTTTGCTTTAGTGTCCCTTACCAAAAATCACAACAATAGTTATCTTGCTTGCTGCTGCTATGGGTTCCACCGAGAACACCAAGTTGTGTGACTTCACTAGTCATAACAACAATGACTTTATCTGCACGCCTATTGCTACACCTGCCACTTCAGCACCTTCTTATGAGATTAAACCTGCTTTACTGAACCTAGTTATGAAAGATCAATTCTCCGGTGCTGGAGATGATGCTGCTTTGCACTTAAATAATTTTGTTGAGCTCTGTGATATGCAAAGGTACAAAGAAGTAGATGGTGATATTGTTAAGCTTAAGCTTTTTCCTTTCTCCTTGAGAGGAGGAGCTAAAATCTGGTTTCAATCCTTGCCTAGGAATAGTATAGATTCTTGGGACAATTGCAGGGATGCCTTTATTGGGAAGCACTATCCCCTGTTCTTATCATTGTCAATGACAATTATGTTCCCGTTGATTTTACTATTATGGATATTGAATGTGAACCTTCATGTCCAATTATTTTGGGACGTCCTTTTCTTCGCACCGTTGGTGCTATCATTGACATGAAAGAGGGGAATATAAAATTCTAATTCCCTCTCAAGAAAGGGATGGAACACTTCCCTAGAAAGAAGATTAAGTTGCCTTTTGAGTCCGTTATACGGGCTAGCTATTCTCTTACTCTTGATAAACCTTGATCTTCTCTTTTTGCATCATGCCTAGCTTAAAGGCATAAAAGAAAGCGCTTTTGGGAGGCAGCCCACAATGAATTAGATTTTATTTTGCTTTTGTTGTGTCTTGATGTTTGTTACTATAGTAGCATCATCATTGTATCTTTTCTTTTCAGCTTTGTGCCAAGTTTAGCCTCTGATTGCAAGAAAGTTCAAAAGTTGTGACGTGCTGTCCAGAAAACAGATTCTGTCCTTGGACAGAAAAACTCGAATAAAATCACCAGATCATCTTTTTGATCTGAATTTTTTTGACAGCGTGCTCTATACAATTGGCTTTTGAGCGTCTGTTCTGAGTTTTTTGATTTGAGTTGCAGAAGTTCCCCGAAAAAATTATTTACTACATGCTGGTCTGTTTTTCACAGATTCTATCCTGTTTTGCCTTTTCTTCGTTTTGCGAACCTTGAGCTTGCTTTTTCTTTGCAAAAATCTTTTGGCAATCTTCAGAAACAGTAGCTCTTCAAGATTATCTTTATTTCCAGTAGGGAAAAATTATTTTATTGTGGGTACTAACTTCGCTAATCAGATTATGATGAGTTATGTATGAAGGGAGTTTTCAAGTGTGCGAGGGAAGATGATAAAAGAAGATTCAGGAGGGTCAAACGCTCAAGCTTGGGGATGCCCCCGTGCACCCCCAAGAAATATTCAAGAAGACTCAAGCGTCTAAGCTTGGGGATGCCCCCATGCATCCCCTTCTCCATCAACAATTATCAGTTCGTCTTTCGTTCCACTATATTCTTATCACTTCATGCGTTATGTGCTATGCTTGGAGCGTCTTGCTCTTAGTTTCTCTTTTTTAGTTTTCTTTAGCTTTGCTTGCTGTTCATAACAAGTTTGAACCCAGCTTTCTTTGTGTGGGAGAGAAACACGCTCCACTTCAACCTAGAACACAACATAGGATTTTCATGCTTATCTTTGCTGTGTGTGTTCTTTGTCTTTCCATAGCTGCTGTCATGTTTAGCTCTTAGTTTTCATGTTTTTCTTTTTAAAGAGCTTTTGTTTAGTTGGTTGCTGAACTCTCTTGAGTTTTCATGTTTATCTTGTTAAGAGAGTTTGCATGTTGCACTGAGTTGTGTGTCTTAACTTAAAGTAGGTAATTGAGGTTGCTATTTAATTTTAGTAGTAACTTGCAATAGTTTTGAGGTATTGCCAAGAGTAATGTCTGAACTTTTGGTGTCAAGAGCTTTAGCCTATTAGTGATAGATGTCGTATTTTGGGCAATCCGTGTTTATTTTCGAAAACCTAAAAAATAATTGAGAACTTTAGCTACTAGATGGATCACTAATCTTTGGAGGGATCGAATATTAGAGTACACTCACGTACCATGAGTCGAGGATGCGCAAGGATAACCAAACCCCCATACACTCCTCCTCGGGGTACTTGTCTCTTTGTGAACCTCCTAATTAGATTGAGAGTTACCGATAATAAGTGCATGAGTTCTTCGGACTAATGTGAGTATTCGAAAGTTGACACTTCCACCTACCCATATTTTTCTAGCCTCTTCGGTACTGTGCATTGCCCTTTCTCACCTCGAGAGTTGGCGCATACTTCGCCGGTACATCCAAATCCTTGGCACGATACGCTCTGTCATCATAAGCCTCATTATATCCTTCCTCAAAACAGCCACCATACCTACCTATCAAGGCATTTCCATAGCCTTTCCGAGATACATTGCCATGCAACATCCATCTTCTCATGACTTGATCTTCATGTCATACATGCTTTTTGCTTGATCGATGAGCCGCATGCTAGTTGGGCCTTGCCCTAATCATTGCTACATGACGCGCTAGTATCATTGCATATCCTGCTACACCGGCAGAGGCATACATTTGCATACATCATGATAGTTTCATTTTCTTTATGTTGAGTACTTTTGTAAAGTGTGAAAGATCTTCTATACTTCTTGTAATACATAGAGTGTTGCCCCTAAAGTGAGGAAAAGATACCAAAGAGGACAAAATCAAAAGATCCCAAAGAGGACAAATGAGAGTTCAATAGAAAGAGCCATTGAGGCCACAAAAAAATAAAAATAAAGAGAAAAAAGAGAAAAAGAAATAAAAAGAGAGAAGGGGGCACACTACTATTCCTTTTGAGAGATCCACACTCGTACTTCATCTTATACCTTGTACTCCATAGAGATTATCATTCATGCATATAGCTATGTGGGGACCTTCACACTATAGAACTTGGCTTGTATATTCCAATGATGAGCCTCCTCAAAAGAGCTCTAGGTCTTCTTGAGCGAGCAAGTTGGATGCACCCCCACTAGGTCCATTGGAGAGCTTACCTTAGCTCATATGTGCATCCGTTGCATGGCAATCCCTACTCCTCACATCATATCTATCATTTGGCTTTCTCTCGCCTATGATTGTCCTCATTGATGTGAGCCTTTCACACCTTTTTTGTCTTCCTTCTTCATCATTTTTCTCTCTTTAGCATCCTAAGTGTCAACTTTCTTGCTTACGCTCATCCATTGCATGAGTGCTCAAAATATCGAAAGGGAGTGGATCATTTTGACTTGTACCTGGCTAGTGGTCTGGGGATGAATCAAGATAAGATTCTAAAGAAGACCAAGTGTGAAACTTTAGTAGATTAAGTTCTCAACAATACAAAAACTATGTTTTACTCTCTCGTATACCCCTATCCCCTTTCTTGCACGCAAACACCATTTGGAGACATTCGAGTCACGGACAGCGAGAGCTCTTGCACCTTTATGTTCTTATGTTGCTTGTTACAATGCTAATATAGACTCTTGCTTGTTATGACTTGAATTGAATTACATGCCTTGATTGCTTTACTTAAAAAGTTCTTATATGGTTGGTAGCATGTCACCACAGAAATTATGCTTGTTATCATTTACCTACTCGAGGACGAGCAGGAATTAAGCTTGGGGATGTTGATACGTCCAAAACGTATCTATAATTTCTGCTTGCTCCATGCTTCTTTTGTGTGATATTGCTATGATATTGATGCACTTCCATACACTTTTGATAATATTTGGACTAACCTATTAACTCAGTGCACCACAGTGCCAGTTCCTGTTTTCTGCTGTTTTTTTATTTCAGGTTTCCCCCATATTAAAAGTGCTCCAAAAATTCCAGGAAAAATATAGGAAAAATCAGCGTATAGGAAGCTTCGCGAAGAACCAAAGATGGGCCAGAGGGGAGCCAGGGGAGGCCCAGGCGGCCACCTGGCGCGGCCCCACCCCTGGCCGCGCCAGGGGGACGCCTGGGGCCCCTGCTCCGCCTCTGGCTGCCCCCCTTCGCCTATATATATCCCTCTCGTCCCGAAACCCTTGAGGACAGAACCTTTTTTCGCGATCTCGCCTCTGTTCCGCCGCCGCAGCGCTTCCAAGATCGGGAGCATCAGGAGAACTCTTCCCGGCACCCTGCCGGAGGGGAGAACCACCACCGCGAGCTTCTCCACCACCATGGACGCTTCCCGGATGAGTCGTGAGTAGTCCACCTTGGACCATGGGTCCATGATCAGTAGCTATGTGATGTTCTCCTCCCCTCTTTGCTCTTCATGGTTTAGACCTCGTGAGCTGCCCTACATGATCGAGGCACATATGTAATCTTTCTGCTGTTGCTTTGCTGAGTTTGCTGGGATCTGATGGATTATGAGACTATGTTCAGATTGTGTTTGAGTAATATATTTGATTCACCTCTTTTATATCTTTGTTCTTGAGTAATTCTTGCATGTTCTCCGTTGCTGTTTATTGCTTTGGCCAAGTAGTAGGTAGTAACTCCAAGAGGGAGTGTTATGCTTGATTGTGGGTTCATGCCCCCTGATGACTAGCTTGAGTGACAGAAACATGAGTCTAGGGGATGTGCTATTGCCACAAGGGAGAAAACAACGGTGCTTGTACTTGCGGGTGCAAGGATTGTTTACTTTACGCAAAGTTCTTTTAATGCAGTTGTCTGTTGCTTTGAGTTTACACTTTGGGTGGGATTCGCAACTTAATACCAGCGAGATGTTCTGGATAGATATCTCAAGGTGGATGATTAGTAGTAGATGCAGATGGATTTCGGTCTACTTGCCTTGGCGTACCGCCCATGCTTTTGAGCCTCTACCTTTCTTTGCAGCATAGTTAGCATTGGTTTGCGCACATAATCCTGTCAATTGCCCAGCTGTAATTTGTTTACCTCGCTTTGCTGTTTTATCGTCTTTTGGGAGAGAGACATCACTACTGAACATCATGGGACCCCGGTCCATATTACCACCGCTGATCACACCTTCTATTTACTTCCTGTTTTTATTTCCTAGTTGCAGTCATAGCTATCATTATTATCTCTTGTGTTTGATCCTTTGTAAACAACAAGGCCGGAGGGATTGACAACCTCTCTGTACTCGTTGGGAGCAAAGTTATCTGTATCTGTGTGCAGGTCCCGTCAACCGCTAAGTTTCTGGCGCCGTTGACACCTACTTGTCGACCCTCGGAGTCTCACGGGATTCGATCCTTGGTATCTTTGCCAAGGGAAATTTGCCGCTACGCTACATCTCAACCTTCCACTTGGGGTAACCAACGAGGGGCGAGAAGCCATCATCGCCGCCCGACCGCGGCTATAAAAGCCGACCCTCCCGCGCCGGTGAGACACACACTTCCCCTCTCCACCGCCGACGCTCCCCTGCCTCTCCTCTCTTCCCGCCGCTTCCTTTTCCTCCCATGGCTGAGAGCTACCCCGGCGATGGTGCTGCGGCGAACGGCTTTGGCTGCTGCCACCTCCGCGAGGACGAGGCCCGCCTGCTCTATGAGGACGAGTACCCGGCCCCGCCGGACATGCGGGTGCCCAGATCGTGGAAGTTGAACGCCGGCGGGGTTCCCGTTCCCCCGCCGCCCACTGGGGCGGAACGACGGGCGGAGATCGCCCGCATTCGCTCCTCGCTGCCGAAGGCGGCGAGGAACGAGCCGAGGTATGCCTCCGACAGCTAGATGTGGGAGCCGTACTTCCGGCGCCGTCACGCCGAGCAGCTGGAGGCCACCAACGTCACCGAGCCCCGCGGCCGCCCAAACTCCGAAGGGCGCCGCCGATGGTGGGCGTGCCCGGGCGCACGCTGGAGGCCGTCCTCGAGTACACCGAGGGCGGTAACATGCCGAGGTTGGAGTACCCAGCGCCCCCTACCTTCTCCCGCCGTCGCGGCAACTCGTGGACGCCGAGGCGCATGGACTCGGCGTCCTCCTCCTCGTCCGGTCGCTCGTCGGGCTCGCCCTCCCTCCTCCCCGTCAAGCCGGAGCCCCAGGACACGCCGACCGGTCGGTGCACCCACAGCGGCGACATCCGCATCGAGCCCTCCCCCACCTCTGCCCGGCTCGTCAGGCCGAAGGTGGAGCCGGGCCTCGCCGCGGAGTACGAGGCCATGGAGAGGGCTGGCATCGACGACGAGGCCGCCCTAAAATGGGCGCGGGACGACTACCTCCGCGACGTGATGGTCCGGCAGCGCCGGGCCCTGGAGGAGATAGCCGCCCGCCGGCGTTGGCGCGAGGAGGACGGCGTCGTCGTCCTCGACAGCGACGACGAGGACGCACCCGCACCGTCCAATCCCCCGCGCCTCGATGACCCTAGGCAGGGGAGCAGCAGGGACGGCGGCCGCGGCGGAGGCGACGACGACGACGATGACGGCATCTACTACACGAAGTTATACAGGCTCCTCGGCATGTAGAGCTTCAGGACGGCGAGGAACGGCGAGCCTAGTAGTGTGTCGTTATTCTTATTTTTTTTATTATAAGCATCTGTAAAAAAGTTGATGAACTCGCCGAAGTTTGGACGAAATTGCGCCTTGTTTGTCCGAATTTGTGGTCGAACTTTGGTTTTGAAAACAACGAAAATCCGCTATGGGGGAGCAGCGACTGGGGAACAACACGCCCGCACGTTGCGGTTTTTGCCGGCTCACCCCCAGACGGCGCTATTTCGGCATATCTGAGGGGCCGAACGGCTAGAGATGCTCTAAGGTAAGCTCACCACATAGGGTGCAAGGTTAGTACACCTCGCACTCTGTGTGCAACCAAACAACATGTTTATGTGTGAATTGAGACAATGCATACAACTAAACAATATGCGGAAAGCTACCCCGAATACAGATAAGCAAGATGCAGGCAACCAAACAAATTATAGATGTTTGTCGCTAAGTTGTTTCTATTAAGCCAGACCTCATTGAGCGAGGCTCGGTTCGTACGGCGACCAAAAGCATAATTGGTTCGATGCCAAAAATTGACATGTCAATATTTGACAAATGCCAAATGTTGGCTAGTAATTGATTGGCTACCAATTTTTCTTGTCTATCTCAAAAAAATTACCAAATATTGGTAATTTTTGATTTTTGCCGCAATGCCAAATGTTGTCATCAAATCAATTATGCTCCAAATACGCTCTGTTGGTGCCGAAACGAAGCTGTGGTCGGTGGGCAGTAACCACCGCCTTACAGCGAATGAAACAAGCTGCACTCGAATTAATTTCTACTCTACCTAGTCGGGAGCAGAGGTACCAAAAGCGCTTTTCACTTGATCTGACACCGACGCCGGCCGTGGAGGAGTACTACGGTCTACGGCCAAAATCGCACCACTGCCGCGCTGCCGTGCGGCGAGTCACTGATTATTAGCGGCGAAGGGAAATTAAATGCGGAGGGAAAATACAGTTGCGGACGGGAAAGATCGACGCTCGCGAGAAGGAGACAGATCAGCAGAGATCGGAGCGGAGTGGACTCGCGAGGCGCCACAGCTCCGAATCGGGTGGTGGCTCCCTACGCCGCGCCGCGCCGCGCCGGCCCCCACATCCCCGGAGACCACGACGCGCCAATGCCTGCCAGTTCTGGATACGCCGCTTCCGTTGGGATCGGGTGCCGCGGAAAGGCCACCGATCCGCATGCCGCTTCTCCTTTCCTTTCCTTTCCTTGCTCGGCCCAAGCACGCTTCGCGTTGCATAGGATGCATATCACTAGCTGGCTGGCTTGAAACGTGCATGCATTACCAGGAGAAGGAGAGCAGCAAGGGGTCGTGTAAGCTTTGGCCATCCGTGTACCGGAGAATGTCACGCCGGCCAGCAACCGCGACCGAGTGAATGCGCTGCCTTTCCAGGAAAGCTTGAACGTGGAAGGACGGAGGTTGTGGTCTTGCAGTTATGGAGATTCATTGCTAACAGTACGAGTGTGCTATTTTTACAACCAAAGCGCATGTGCGTCGAGCGATGCAGTGCTTGGAAATGCTGTGCTCTCTTCGGAGCGATTGATTTCAACATGTAAAGTATCAAAGTATCATCCACGCTCGTCACTGGTCCTCAAGACCTCAAGTGATGCCCCTCCCCTTGTAACCGAGTGGACCTCGTTCTCACTGTACTAGCAAGCTAGGATGAGGGGACAAGAGGCCTTGGTGGACACGACGGACATGATCTGGATGGCTAAAACATTCCATCAAAACCAGATCTCCTCATTCTCTCCAGAATCAACCGCCACGAGGTCCCTCCAAATCACCTCGAACGAGAACGATTCCTCGTGTCTCCCCGAACAACCATGGAACTTTGCGAGAACAGTTTTTGTTGGTGTGCTCGTTAGGAGTTCCATTGTGTTCTGCAAGTGTAGAGGGTTGTGGTTGTTGCTTGTTTAGAGGGCCGCTTGAGCGGTTTTGGTGTTTCAAACTTTGCGAGTAATCCACATTTGGGAGTCTGTACTGGTTTTTGCTCGATTTTCCATAAACTAATTGAGCAACTCTCTTCTTTTTAATTAATCGATGAGGCAAATATTTTTGCCTCCGTTTCGGAAAAAAGAACAGCCATGGAAGCAAAGCGAGCAGAAGTTGCTCCATGGAAGCAAAGCGAGCAGAAGTTGCTCCAAGACAAGAGGTTAACTGACCATCCGTTCAAGAGGCATTTACCCGCTTCAGAAAGTTCGAAAATTCACATGTGTGGGCAGTGCACGTGGCTCATGTCCAGATAGTACGCGTACCTGCAAAATAGTACTGTACGTATGGATCGCAAAAAATTTGCGGCAAGGAATTATTGGCGAGGGACACCCGGCTTTGACATGGCGACATCAATGCCTGCAACTGCAACTCTGCAAGGCAAGCTCGCTTGCGCGTGGAGCATGGCCAGGCCAACGGTACTGAGTCTGACATGAATTAGAGGCTGGATCACAACGAAGCTTGGAAAATAAAACCAAAACGAAGAGTCAATGGGAGAGGCCAGAAATGGAAGAGCGTGGCAGATATCTCGAGTATCCAATGTCAGGTCTAAGCCGGCCAAGAACTCCAAGGTCGGCCAATTTGCTCCATTTTTGTTCCGAGTTCCGACAACTGAAATTCAGGGCACGTATTGAGTTATGATTTGCAGTGTCTCCCGTAAATTTTTCAGACGGTAGAGTGCTGCAACGATTTCATGCATTCTACAGTGCAAAACAGTTGGATCGTCCAGCTCCGGCATGTCGACGTTGGTACTGTTTCAGCTAACCCTTCTGATCTTCTGAAAAACGAACCATTTCTTCTCATTAAGAAGAGAACTGCAGCATGAGCCTGACTTCAGCTAACTGTCTTATCTTGCATGGCAAGGAATAAGAAACGTTGATGAAAGCAGAACACTCTGAGGATGGTCCCAATGCAAAGTATCATATTCTAATATCATGCGTATGATATTAGTATATGGCCGCACAGCTTATTTGAAAGTGTTGTGCGTCATCCCGATGCAAAATTTTCATGTGGTTAGTGGTGCAACACAGAGTCTGGACCTCGGATCCGAGAGCATGTCATGGTTTGCAAGATGACACATCACCGTGCTTCCTTTGCCTACAAGATGAAGACAGCATTGAACATTTTCTTATGACGTGCGTGTCAGCGAGGGAAACTTGGCACATATGCTTTCAGACATGGAACATGTACATTGCCACGCCGAGCAACACTTGGTGCAGTGGTGCTAGGCAAGGCTTGACAAAGCGTGCTCGCAAAGGTTTTGATTCGTTGGCCATCCTGGTCAGCTGGAACCTTTGGAAGTAGAGAAATGCGAGTTTTTTTTTTTGGAATGTTAGCCAGCAGCACACGGTCTCGGAGCTCCAATGCGTCATCTTCGCTGAGGTGGACAAAGTTCGATGCCCTGCTGGACATTCTTCGTGACTTCGGTCAGGCAACCGGTTTGCAAGTAAACCTCTCCAAGTCAACGGTTACCCCCATCCGCTGCGAGGAAATCAACCTGCAAGACATCTTGAGCAATTGGGGGG
>LR738714.1:547245195-547317284 GCA_902687465.1 Secale cereale
GGGGGGGGCAACTGTGGGATTCCCCTTAAGGTACCTCGGCCTCCCACTAACCCTCTCCAGGCTGCGCCTTGTCCACATCCAGTTCATCCTCGATCGGATCAGGGCAAGGCTCGCGGGATGGAAGGGCAAGCTCATGACCATTGCTGGCAGACGGGTTTTGGTTCGCAGCGTGCTCACGACGCTGCCAACCTTTGCCCTATCCGTGCTCCGGGCGCCAAAAAAATTTCTTGCTGAGGTGGACAAAGTTCAACGAAGATTCCTATGGGCACAAGAAGAAGAACTCACTGGAGGAAAATGCAAAGTCACCTGGCATGTGGTTTGCTCTCCTACTGAAAATGGTGGCTTAGGAATCTTAGACCTAAACTGCTTCAGTAGGGCACTAAGACTGCAATGGCTTTGGCTGTCCTGGACAAGTCCGGACAGACCCTGGTTCGGCATGCAACTGCCATGCAACGAGGGAGACCGAGCTCTGTTCAACGCCTCCACCTCGGTCACGATAGGCAACGGCGAGATGGCCTCCTTCTGGTACAGCTCATGGACACGCTTGGGAAACCTGAAGACAACTTTTCCTGCTTTCTTCATGCACTCAAGAAGAAAGAACCGATCGGTCAAGCAAGCCCTCACAAATGACACATGGTTACAAGATCACGCCCATGGAGACACTCAGCCCTTTTGGGCCGAAACAGTCAGATTGCACAGGTGGATCCAAGCTGCTGATCTTCGCTTTCAACCACACGTAAGAGACACAATCATATGGAAGCACGAAGCATCAAGAATATACACTGCTAGCTCTGCCTATCAGGCTCAATTCCATGGCCTCATCAAGTCGGAAATCAAGAGGATGATCTGGAACACTTGGGCACCTCCCAAGCTGAAGATCTTCACATGGTTGCTACTCAAAAATAGATTTGTGGTACAATGACCGCCTCCAACGTAGGGGATGGCCAAATGAGTATTTCTGCCAACTGTGTGTCCGAAGCTTAGAATCCTTCATGCATTTGTTCTGGCAGTGCCCGCTGTCTCTCGCGGTTTGGACAAATGCAGCGGCTAGCTACGGCTGCAGCACACTCCACCCGTTACAATGGCAAAACAAGACCAAGCCGACTACCATCATTGCTGAAATGATCGGTACGGCGCGACCTGAACACGGGAAGGCCATCAAGACCGCCATCATCCTCATCCTCTCGGAGCTTTGGAAGGCAAGAAATGACTCTACTTTCAGAGGTAAGGTGGCAACGCAGTCGAGCATCAGTGCCGCCATCCGGCGAACTCTTGAATTTTGGCGCCAAGCGGGAGCAACGTTTTTGGAGCACCCTTTCTGGGACCCCACCCCCCCCCTCGAGAAAGTAGCCATAACACCATAGCTACATAGCTACAATTTTTTTATTTTTCCTTTCTTTTATCCTTTTGATCCTTGGATCAAAACCCGCCCTTGTTGTTTTCACCATGTGACGCCCCTGTTTTGTCCGTACACTAATCATGCACGCAAATGTGTACGACCAAGATCAGGGACTGACTGGAAGATATCACAACACAACTTTAGACACAAATTAAAATAATACAAGCTTTATATTACAAGCCAGGGGCCTCGAGGGCTCGAATACATAAGCTCAAAACACAAGAGTCAGCGAAAGCAACAATATCTGAGTACAGACATAAATTAAACAAGTTTTCCTTAAGAAGGCTAGCACAAAATATCAACGATCGAAAAGGCAAGGCCTCCTGCCTGGGACCTCCTAACAACTCCCTGAAGCCGAACTCCACGTAGAAATATCTTCGGGATCTTCTGGGTCCTGGACTCCATCAATCTGGTTGCATCATCCGAGAAGAAGGAACAAGAGGGGAAAAGGGGGAGAAAAGCAACCGTGAGTACTCATCCAAAGTACTCGCAAGCAAGGATCTATACTACATATGCAATGATATATGTGTAATGGGGCAATATTTGTGGGCTAAACTGTAGAATGCCAGAATAAGAGGGGGATAGCTAATCCAATCGAAGACTACGCTTCTGGCCACCTCCAACTTGCAGCAGTAGAAGAGAATATATGGAAGTAACAAGTATCTTCGCATCTCACAGCCTCCATCTTGCAGCAGTGGAATAGAATAGATGATAAGTTCACCAAGTAACAACGTATAGCATAATCCTACCCGGCAATCCTCCCGCACATCACCCCGTGAGAGAGCAACCATCGAGTTATATCTGGAACTCATCTGGGTGTGTTTTATCAAGTATCCGGTTCTAGTTGTCATGAGGTCGGAATACAACTCTGGGTCGTCCTTTTACCGAGGGACACGGCTATTCGCATAGATTAACTTCCCTCCAGGGGTGCACCACATAACCCAACACGCTTGATCCCATTTGGCCGGACATACTTTCCAGGGTCATGCCCGGCCTCGGAAGATCAACACGTCGCAACCCTACCTAAGCACAACAGAGAGGTCAGCACGCCGGTCTAAGTCCTAGGCGCGCAGGGGTCCGGGCCCATCGCCCAACGCACACCTGCACGTTGCGTACGCGGCCGGTGAGCAGACCTAGCAACCTCCATTACTAAGAAAGTTACGTTACGCGGTCCAACCCGGCGCGCGCCGCTCAGTTGCTGACGTCAAGAAGGCTTCGGCTAATACCACGACGTCGAGTGCCCATAACTATTCCCGCGTAGCTGGTTAGTGCGTATAGGCCAATGGCCAGACTCAGATCAAATATCCAAACTCGTTAAGCGTGTTATTATGAAATCATCACGGACAACGACCAGGGCCAGGCCACCTCTCCACTGGGTGTCTCAACCTACCCTGTCGCTCCGCCACAAAGATCCACTTGGGGGGCCGTCGGGAACTCAGGCCCATCACTACCTGGATGGAGCCACCTGTCCTTTCAGCCCCCACATCAAATCACTTGCGGGTACTCAATGAGCCAACCTGACTTTAGTCACATCATGTATCATGTAAAGTATGTATATAGTAAATACCCGTGATCACCACCCGAGGTGACCACGGCCAGATAGTATAGCATGGCAGACGGACAAGGATGTGGGGCCACTGATGGAATACTAGCATCCTATACTAAGCATTAGGATAACAGGTAAAGGTATCAACAGTGGTAGCAATAATGACAGGCTATGCAGCAGAATAGGATTTATCGAATCATCAACAATAGCAAATCTAATGCAAGAATAAGAGAGAAGAGAATGGGCGATATCTGGTGATCAAGGGGGGTTGGCTTGCCTGGTTGCTTTGGCAAGAAGGAGCGGTCGTCGTCAACGTAGTCGATCACAGTGGCACCGTCAGCAGTCAAGTCCCGATGTCTATTGGAGAGAAGAGGGGGGAGAAACAATAAATATAAAGCAAACATCGCATCACAAAGCATAACATGGCAAAACGCGGTGCTACGTGTGACCTAACGCGGTAGGAGGTGATACCGACGAAGGGGGGAAACTTCCGCGAAAGTATTCCCGGTGTTTTGCGTTTTCGGGCAGATGAAACGGAGGGGGAAAGTTGCGGGTTTAGTATGCTAGGGACGTGTGGTTGACGAACGGTCTGCGTATTCGGACGCGTCTCGAAATTCTGAGCAACTTTTATATATAAAGTATTTTCATCCGAGTTACGGTTTAAAAGATATGATTTTCTAAAGTTTTTATTAATTTCTGAAATTTAATATTAATTAAATTAATTCAAAAAAAGGATTTATGACATCAGCACGACACCATGCTGACGTCAGCATGGTTGATTGGTCAACCTGACCAGTGGGTCCCACCTGTCATACACTATTTAGTTTAATTAGGATCTAGCTAATCCAATTACTGTTTAATTAAACTAACCAGTTAATTAAATTAATGAAACATGATTAATTAACTTAATTTATTCACTAATTAATTAATTAATTAATTATTTTTATTATTATAATGTTTTATTATTTATTTTTTTTCTCTTTTTTAAACGTTCTGGGGGCTAGGGCCCCCCTGTCATTGGCCCCACGGGGCGGGGCCCAATCGCCAGTGGCCCATGTGGCCGAAGTGGGCACGGGCGATGGTTTTCGGGCGTGGCCCGTTCGGGCACACGCCCGTGGTGGTGCGGGGCGGGCGCTGGCGGCCAGAGGCCAGCGCCAGGAAGGGCCGGTGGCTGCGGCAGCAAGGGCCGGCGACAACAGCAGAAGGGGCCGGGGCCGCGCGAGGTTGCGGCGGCTGGCGCCAGCTGAGGCGAAGTGGCGCAGGGGAGGCGGGGCGCCGACGGCGGCAGCAGCAGAGCAGCTGGTGGCGCGAGCGGCGATAGGCCCTATGGGGCGAGGCCGCCGGGTGGCAGCAGGCGCGGCGTACAGGGGCGCGGTGATCTACGTGCGGCCAACTAGAGCGGCGCGAGAGGGCTGCAGCGAGCGCGAGCGTGGGCGCGCGGACGAGGCCATACACAGGCGAGCGCACACGGGGGCCGAGCTCCGGCCGCCATGGCAAGCAACGGGACTGACGGCATACAGCGACGAATCAAGGCGGGAAGAAGGGGGTTCAGGGGAGGTGCTCACATAGGAGGGCGATGGCGAGCTCGTCGAGGCGTGGAGTGGTCCGAGCTCGCGGCAACCGGCGGTGAGATGCAGCAGCCGTGGGCGGAGGCGGAGGCGATGGCGAGGGCGATGGCATATCGGCTCGATTTACGGCAGGTCAAGACGAGGTCGACCGCGCCAGCCCTCCTGCTCAGCTTGCAACAGCTCGGGGAGTTCCCGGAGCGCGGCAACGTCGACGCGGCGGTGATAGCTCCGTTCGATGGAGGTCGAGGGAAGAGAACGAGGGACGGGGAAGAGGAATGAGAGGCGGCTAGGGTTCGTGGGAAGGCACGGGCGACGTCTTAATGCGGTCGGGGAGGTCGGGGATGGTCGACACGGTGTGGCTACGGTGGCCATGGCCGGTTGGATGTCATCCACGATCCCCTTTCTCCTGTAGATGGAAGGAGAGGTGGATGTGGGCTGGGTTGCTACTATTCCTGATGGGCTTAAGTGCAGGGTGGCCTTCCTAGTTTTTTTTTCACAATAAGTAGCTAATGCCCCATTAACTCTTGGGCAACTGAATAATTAGTTTATTATTTTTAATTACAAAGGCATCATTTAATTGGTTTATCTACTGTTTAATTATTGAAATGCATTTAAACTTTTTATAAGAATGTGGTTTTTCCATGATAATTACCATTGATTTATTTGGCCCATTAAGAACAATTTAGTTTTAATGTTCGAGGAATCTTATCGTTTGACTTTATTTCAAATTTGAATTCCCAATCGGTTTGAATCAACGCGAGATTAACAACAATAATCGTGGTAACATGGCATCGTTAACGTGGGATTACTGTAGCTTGATTACCCGGACGTCACAATTCTCCTCCACTACAAGAAATCTCGTCCCGAGATTTAAGCGGTGGAGTAAGGGGGAAAAGTGATGGTAGCGAAAACCTAACGACTCTTCTCGGTCTTGGCTGCCCTTTTCGAAGAGCTTGATCCCTTTCGTTGATGTCTTCATTTCTCTGCTTCAAGTCATCGTGATCATGTCGTTATCCTTTCTTTGGGATCTCCATCGGCCTACGAACGCGACCAAGGGGAAAAACTCTGGAGGAACGCATCTCCACAAAGCTGGGTATCTGACAGTGAACTCAATGGGGAATACACGAGGTACCGCACGAGTTGTATTTCACTGAATTTGTTAAGTGCAATATACGATGGTACCAAAGTTTCAAATGGGTAGGCAATCATTCGATGCCTAGACAGAAGCTGGAATGGGGGCTTGAACAACGAGAATAACATGGTGTTTGATTCGAGGATGAATAATGGTATAGAACTTATCTCTTGAATCACATACGAAGCCAGGTGCAAATGATACATTAGAATCCGGGATGTAAAGAAGAGTGAGGTTTCGATCCAGTGGACCTATGGGTTATGGGCCCACCATGTGGGTTAAAAGTAGGAAGGGCGATGATGTCTTGCACAACCGCGACACAGAGGCATGTCAGTGGATAGCTTGTCAGCTATGTCAGCAACAATGTCGGTACCAAGGACGGGGAACGAAGAGGACCATTTTCCTGCTCGTTTAAACGAGGCGGACATGTAGGCAAAGTTCTAGTCCTTCGGTGGTTAGCGGAATGTTATCAACCAGAGAATCACGGTTTTACCGTCAGAGTGGTACATCGAGGTGTTTACATAAGCAGAAAATTATTACTGCTGAGATTATATGTAGATCAAAGAAAGGTTAAACAAACAAATGGAAAGAAAAATTGTGATTACACACAATTATTAGGAGTATATCCTTCCCATGGACAAGCAGAACACGGCATACAGGGTAGGAGAGTAAGTACCCAACCATTTAGATAAAGAGGCCAGGATTAATCAAGATGTTACCCATACAACGATGTTTGGATAACTGACCAAGAAATATTTAGCATTGGGCTTCAAATGCTCTTGTTGAAAATCGGAGCACCACAGACATGCTTCGAAATAGCATTGGCATGGTCTTGAAGCAAAGGTCGGACTTGGATACACAAAGGATTCATCAGGAACAATTTATAGAATAAGTCTTACAATTTCCTCCTGGAAGAACGGTTATCCTTGCAAAAGAGATTATAATGATAGGTCCTCCAGCCAGGGGTGCTAGGCATGACATCATATTATCGGGTCATCAAAGGACCAACATTATAACTCCTGGAAAGTTGCCCCAACCATCATATCTGACCGAGATTCAGATCTTATTGGTGTCATGATACCTCAAACTCGGAATGTTTGATAAGAAAAGGTGCAACACAAATCGACGAAATGGCATTACAAGATTCTCGGGAAATGAACTATGGGAGCGGGTTCCCGAACAATAGTTCATCATTAAACCAAGGAGAGGATGAGGAGGTGGCTGATGGGCTCAGCGACAATTCATCGAAAAATCCAAACGAATGGATTTCCACAATAATGTGAACAAGAGGATGACACTTATCAATTTAAATGATATAATGTTGTATGCTCGAGGAAAAACATACACCATTAATCATTAGTTGAAAGGTGTTCCCGAATATGACCTTAGGCAGAAAGATCAATGTCAGAGTGACGATTCAATAACCAACAGTCTAAGAACGAACTGTCGATTGTTAACTTCAAAGTAATAGGGTTGCTAGAAGTACAGAACTCAAGCAGCATCACTAGCATATTGGTATACCGGTTAAAAAAACACGGGGACCAAGGAAGAATGGTGATGGTGAGAAGTATCATCATACCGAGAATTTCTAAGAGGTGGAGCAATCCCCACAACATTCTCAACATAAAAGTCAGTAATACTTCAATGCAGAACACAAAACTAGCTGGAGAGCAAGTGGTATTCATAATGTGGACAATTTCGCGATGAAAGGAAGTCAAGGGTGTTGCCGATGATAATAAAAATCATCGAGGGCAAGGAGAGTATTTCTCATCATGAACACAGTTGACATCTCGGAAGAAGTCAAAGTGTTGAAGGTGATCCGACACATTTGCCGGGAGGTTTCAAGAGGATGCAATCAAACAACAATGGCAACAAGCAAGGGAATGACGAAGTGGCAAGTTATAAGATCAATATATAAGATGCAAGCTCGGAACCAAAGTTGCCTTTCAAGACAAGCAACATGATGTTGAAAGCTCGACGTGAGTCGTGCTCACACACTGAAGAATTCGTGCACCAGAGAAGGATGAGGTAGCACAGTCAAAGATAGCAAGACCAGGATGCATCCGATAGTCTAGGAATGATCAGATTGAGTTCAGAATTTCCCAGTAAAATATTAGGGGTATTTGAATTGTAGTGCGGAATAATTTCACTAGTCGATGTTCTTGGTTGACACCAACCCAAACCCCGTAGAGTGATTACGACAAGGAAAGACATTACTTCAAGAAAGTCAGTATGATGTGGTGCAATGTCAAGACATCTTCGAGATACCAGGGGGTAATACTCGAAGGCGTAACATGATAGAAGTAGAACCGGGTCATTGACCTATGACAGTAGATACTTCAACTTTGCCAAAAATAGACGAGGCGCTGGAATGAATTCCCATCAGATATATCAGATCGGAACAGCATGGTCGGAACCATAATTGTAAGGAATCAATTCAAGGATACCGAAAGAATCATACAGCTAGATAATCATTTTGTAAGAAGTTTCCAAGACGGTCTACATCATTTGCATGGGCATGAACACAAAGTTTAAGGTCGACTCCCACTTCTTTAATGCATATCATTTCATTCACCTCTCGATTTGATAAAACTGCAGTGTTCGAATTTTATCTGGTAGAACACCGGAAGAGTAAGACTTGTGAGAACTTTCGGTTTCTCACGGATTAGGGGAAGGCATAGGTTCAACTCATCGGGCATCTTAGTAACATATACCACAAGTTTAAAAAGTAAATACACCAGCTCGAAAGCAGAGCATGGTTGGCCAAGTAGAGGATACAATTTACCAAAGGCATTATGTATCAGGGGAAGAACTCACAAGGTGATTGAATATGATGGACACTGTCGGATAACAATCCAACAATGGATCGGGCGATCCACAACGGAGCTGATGTGAGTATCGGTACTCACTCAGAGGAAGAAAGAATGCAAAGGCATCATATTCAAGAATCACCTTATTAACCTGATGCTTAAATAGAAAGAAATTATGGTTTCCAAAACGAAGGATCAGAAGCAGACGCTCTGATCAAGGATGAATAAGTTGAAAACACTTAGTTGGACAATCAATAAAGGTTTGAATTGCCGAGAACCAACTCATGTCCGGAATGACGTCTGAGCCGGAAAGATAATTTTATAAAGGATAACCTGATGACTGCGTGCATACGCACACATTGAATCAATAGGCTCAAAATGGCCAAGACAATGGATGTTAACGAAGACTACTAGTCATATGGAATTAACCATAACGCAAGCAGGCAAGAATTTCAAGAGTAACATGCTGTAGAAAATTTTCGAAAGATCGAAAGTATTCCAAAGAATTTTGTTAGACATGTGAACAATTGAGAAGAATGGATCCTCGATAATTGTGAGGAAATAACCGTAAGGGTTTTCATGCAAAATAAAACTGCAAGACAGTAAACTCAAAGGATTCTCGAAACAACGAAGAATATTTCGAGGCATATTGTAACAACAAGAGCGATGAGTAACGATCATGAGAATGACAAATGCACACAGATATCCGTAGGGATATATCGGTGGCAGTGAATTGCAAAGGGGATGAGCATAAGGGTCTCGGGAAAATATCGAGGGATATCCTCAGAATCTTCTGACGAAGCAGGTGATCTTCCGGAATGAGGACTCTCCGGGAGAAATAGTTACGAGAACCTAGAGTCAGAGTTAGTAAAATCTTTTAACCCGAATAGAAGAGAGATCAGAGTCCCAGAGCATAGAAGAGGAATAAAAGATCCTAATACCACCCACTGGTGTTGTGGGCCCGTAAGCAACACAACAAGTTAGTAAATTTGTTTTTCAAAGACTAGACTCAACTTCGGCCAAGGAGTTGGAAAGGGGGATTCCTACAGGCAGTCGGCTCTGATACCAACTTGTGACGCCCCTGTTTTGTCCGTACACTAATCATGCACGCAAATATGTACGACCAAGATCAGGGACTGACTGGAAGATATCACAACACAACTTTAGACACAAATTAAAATAATACAAGCTTTATATTACAAGCCAGGGGCCTCGAGGGCTCGAATACATAAGCTCGAAACACAAGAGTCAGCGAAAGCAACAATATTTGAGTACAGACATAAATTAAACAAGTTTGTCGTAAGAAGGCTAGCACAAAATATCAACGATCGAAAAGGCAAGGCCTCCTGCCTGGGACCTCCTAACAACTCCCTCAAGCCGAACTCCACGTAGAAATATCTTCGGGATCTTCTGGGTCCTGGACTCCATCAATCTGGTTGCATCATCCGAGAAGAAGGAATAAGAGGGGAAAAGGGGGAGAAAAGCAACCGTGAGTACTCATCCAAAGTACTCGCAAGCAAGGATCTATACTACATATGCAATGATATATGTGTAATGGGGCAATATCCGTGGGCTAAACTGCAGAATACCAGAATAAGAGGGGGATAGCTAATCCAATCGAAGACTACGCTTCTGGCCACCTCCATCTTGCAGCAGTAGAAGAGAATATATGGAAGTAACAAGTATCCTCGCATCTCGCAGCCTCCGTCTTGCAGAAATGGAATAGAATAGATGGTAAGTTCACCAAGTAACAACGTATAGCATAATCCTACCCGACAATCGTCCCGCACATCACCCTGTGAGAAGCAACCACCGAGTTATATCTGGAACTCATCTGGGTGTGTTTTATCAAGTATCCGGTTCTAGTTGTCATGAGGTCGGAATACAACTCCGGGTCGTCCTTTTACCGAGGGACACGGCTATTCGAATAGATTAACTTCCCTGCAGGGGTGCACCACATAACCCAGCATGCTTGATCCCATTTGGCCGGACATACTTTCCAGGGTCATGCCCGGCCTCGGAAGATCAACACGTCGCAGCCCTACCTAAGCACAACAGAGAGGTCAGCACGCCGGTCTAAGTCCTAGGCGCGCAGGGGTCCGGGCCCATCGCCCAACGCACACCTGCACGTTGCGTACGCGGCCGGTGAGCAGACCTAGCAACCTCCATTACTAAGAAAGTTACGTTACGCGGTCCAACCCGGCGCGCGCCGCTCAGTTGCTGACGTCAAGAAGGCTTCGGCTAATACCACGACGTCGAGTGCCCATAACTATTCCCGCGTAGCTGGTTAGTGCGTATAGGCCAATGGCCAGACTCAGATCAAATATCCAAACTCGTTAAGCGTGTTATTATGAAATCAGCACGGACAACGACCAGGGCCAGGCCACCTCTCCACTGGGTGTCTCAACCTGCCCTGTCGCTCCGCCACAAAGATCCACTTGGGGGGCCGTCGGGAACTCAGGCCCATCACTACCTGGATGGAGCCACCTGTCCTTTCAGCCCCCACATCAAATCACTTGCGGGTACTCAATGAGCCAACCTGACTTTAGTCACATCATGTATCATGTAAAGTATGTATATAGTAAATACCCGTGATCACCACCCGAGGTGACCACGGCCAGATAGTATAGCATGGCAGACGGACAAGGATGTGGGGCCACTGATGGAATACTAGCATCCTATACTAAGCATTAGGATAACAGGTAAAGGTATCAACAGTGGTAGCAATAATGACAGGCTATGCAGCAGAATAGGATTTATCGAATCATCAACAATAGCAAATCTAATGCAAGAATAAGAGAGAAGAGAATGGGCGATATCTGGTGATCAAGGGGGGTTGGCTTGCCTGGTTGCTTTGGCAAGAAGGAGCGGTCGTCGTTGACGTAGTCGATCACAGTGGCACCGTCAGCAGTCAAGTCCCGATGTCTATCGGAGAGAAGAGGGAGGAGAAACAATAAATATAAAGCAAACATCGCACCACAAAGCATAACATGGAAAAACGCGGTGCTACGTGTGACCTAACGCGGTAGGAGGTGATACCGACGAAGGGGGGAACTTCCGGGAAAGTATTCCCGGTGTTTCGCGTTTTCGGGCGGATGAAACGGAGGGGGAAAGTTGCGGGTTTAGTATGCTAGGGATGTGTGGTTGACGAACGGTCTGCGTATTCGGATGCGTCTCGAAATTCTGAGCAACTTTCATATATAAAGTATTTCATCCGAGTTACGGTTTAAAAGATATGATTTTCTAAAGTTTTTATTAATTTCTGAAATTTAATATTAATTAAATTAATTCGAAAAAAGGATTTATGACATCAGCACGACACCATGCTGATGTCAGCATGGTTGACTGGTCAATCTGACCAGTGGGTCCCACCTGTCATATACTATTTAGTTTAGTTAGGATCTAGCTAATCCAATTACTGTTTAATTAAACTAACCAGTTAATTAAATTAATGAAACATGATTAATTAACTTAATTTATTGACTAATTAATTATTTAATTAATTATATATTTTAATTATTTTTATTATAATTTTTTATTATTTATTTTTTCTCTTTTTTAAAACGTTCTGGGGGCTAGGGCCCCCTGTCATTGGCCCCACGGGGCGGGGCCCAATCGCCAGTGGCCCATGTGGCCGAAGCGGGCACGTGCAATGGTTTTCGGGTGTGGCCTGTTCGGGCACACGCCCGTGGTGGTGCGGGGCGGGCGCTGGCGGCCAGAGGCCAGTGCCAGGAAGGGCCGGCGGCCGCGGCAGCAAGGGCCGACGATAGAAGCAGAAGGGGCCGAAGCCGCGCGAGGTTGCGGCGGCTGGCGGGGGGAGGGGGGCGCCGGCGGCGGCAGCAGCAGAGCAGCTGGTGGCGCGAGCGGCGATAGGCCCTGCGGGGCGAGGCCGCCGGGTGGCAGCAGGCGCGGCGTACAGGGGCGTGGTGATCTACGTGCGGCCAACTAGAGCGGCGCGAGAGGGCTGCAGCGAGCGCGAGCGTGGGCACACGGACGAGGCCATACACAGGCGAGCGCGCACGGGGGCCGAGCTCCGACCGCCATGGCAAGCAACGGGACTGACGGCATACATCGACGAATCAAGGCGGGAAGAAGGGGGTTCAGGGGAGGTGCTCACATAGGAGGGCGATGGCGAGCTCGTCGAGGCGTGGAGTGGTTCGAGCTCGCGGCAACCGGCGGCGAGATGCAGCAGCCGTGGGCGGAGGCGGAGGCAATGGCGAGGGCGATGGCATATCGGCTCGATTTACGGCAGGGCAAGACGAGGTCGACCGCGCCAGCCCTCCTGGTCAGCTTGCAACAGCTCGGGGAGTTCCCGGAGCGCGGCAACGTCGACGCGGCGGTGACAGCTCCGTTCGATGGAGCTCGAGGGAAGAGAACGAGGGACGGGGAAGAGGAATGAGAGGCGGCTAGGGTTCGTGGGAAGGCACGGGCGACGTCTTAAGGGGGTCGGGGAGGTCGGGGATGGTCGACACGGTCGGGGCCATGGCCGGTTGGATGTCATCCACGATCCCCTTTCTCTTGTAGATGGAAGGAGAGGTGGATGTGGGCTGGGTTGCTACTATTCCTGATGGGCTTAAGTGCAGGGTGGTCTTCCTAGTTTTTTTTTCACAGTAAGTAGCTACTGCCCCATTAACTCTTGGGCAACTGAATAATTAGTTTATTATTTTTAATTACAAAGGCATCATTTAATTGGTTTATCTACTGTTTAATTATTGAAATGCATTTAAACTTTTTATAAGAATGTGGTTTTTCCATGATAATTACTATTGATTTATTTGACCCATTAAGCACAATTTAGTTTTAATGTTCGAGGAATCTTATCGTTTGACTTTATTTCAAATTTGAATTCCCAATCGGTTTGAATCAACGCGAGATTAACAACAGTAATCGTGGTGACATTTCATCGTTAACGTGGGATTACTGTAGCTTAATTACCCGGACGTCACACACCATCTGCTCCCTGCTATCAATATATACAAGCCGGCAATCTGCTGGATCTTTCAAAAAAAAATCTTCGCTGAGATGGAGGAATGGAAGAGGGCGGGTGCGAGAGGGATGATTAATGCTGGGAGGAGTTAGTTTATGTATATGTATTGGTGTTAGTGTTTTTTCTCTTTTGTTTTGGTCGACCATTTGGGTTATCTGTAACCTATGGTTAGGCTCATGTATCTGTGCCTTCTATACAAATATGGCACCTAATTTGTGTGCTCACAAAAAAAGGAAGCGGATTAGGAGCGCTCGGGTGCCCCTTCTCCTATATTCAAAAAGAATTTACTAATAAAAATGGTAAAAAGATCCCGAAACTATTTTGAAATCAAATATGACCAAGTATTGTACTCATATAAAAAGTTTGGCCAAGGAATGATTCCCGTTGACTTCCGGGCAAAAAATTTAAAAAAATTACGACGACAATAGAATAGTGCTTGTATCTAACTTATTTTTTGTTTGCAAATCTTTGGACCCGGATACAATGAAAGTTATTCCCTTTTTAATCTTTTTATATGAGTGTAATTTTTGGTTATGTTTGATTCCATAAAAAGTTCGGGGATATATTGACTTTTTTTGAATTACTAAATTATTTTTAAATATAGCGGGGTGTCGTACCCGAGTGCTCCAACGTATTTTTCATTATACTATCTCTACTGTGCATAGTATCATAGTGGTCTCATTTATTGCTATGCATGACATAACAGGTGTGATTTTAACGTCCAGAAACCCTGGGCACGCGCACACCCTCGGCATATGCTCGGCTCGACACTGATTTTCTTTTTGAAACTATGGTGAGCCTACCGATCTATTGTATTCATGAATAACGCTGAAAATATAAGAATACATGCTGAAAAATAGGTAAACAACTCCAAATGCGCGGATCCTATGTAGCGCAAAGGGAGAGCAACTAGTTAACGAGCGCTCCTTCGGGAGCCTCGCAACGATCAACGCCACTTGGCGCGCTCTCAGCCATTCGTCACGTGTCACGCTTTGGGCGCTCCCTCCGGATTTTTGTTTTTTATTTTATTTTTCCGCACGTGTTTTCGGCTTTTTAAACGGTTTTTCCCCGGGTTTTTTTCGACGTTTGGTTTTCCACCGGCCTTCCTTAGCTCTTCGATAAAAAAATAGAATTTTTTGTGTGTGAAAAAACGCGCTTTTTTCATGAGAATCACAGGTTTGCTTCCGCGAGAGGCACGGTTGTGCTTTCGCGAGAGTCACGGTCGTACCTCTAAAAAAACATGTTTTCTGTTTTTTTTTCTTTCACGAGAGTCACGATTTTGCTTCCGCGAGAGGCACGGTTGTGCTTTCGCGAGAGTCACGGCCGTGCTTCTCGGAAAAAAAATCATTTTCTATTTTTTTCCTTCCGCGAGAGTCATGGTTTTGCTTTCGCGAGAGGCACGGTTGTGCTTTCGCGAGAGTCATGGCCGTGCCTCTCGGAAACGGAAAAAACACATTTTCTGTTTTTCTTTTTCTTTCGTGAGAGTCGTGGTTTTGCTTCCGCCAGAGGCACGGTTGTGCTTTCGCAAGAGTTACGGTCGTGCCTCCTCAGAAACAAAAAAGAACGTGTTTTCTCTTCCTTTTTTTCCGCGAGTCACGGTTTTTCTTCCGCCAGAGGCACGGTTGTGATTTCATGAGAAGCATGATACGTCTCCGTCGTATCTATAATTTTTGATTGTTCCATGCCAATATTCTACAAGTTTCATATACTTTTGGCAACTTTTTATACTATTTTTTGGGACTAACATATTGATCCAGTGCCCGGTGCTAGTTCCTGTTTGTTGCATGTTTTTTGTTTCGCAGAATATCCATATCAAACGGAGTCCAAACGGAATAAAAACGGACGGAGATTTTTTTTGGAATATATGTGAATTTTGGGAAGCGGAACCAACATGAGACGATGCCCGAGTGGGCCACGAGGCAGGGGGCGCGCCCACGAGGGGCAAGCGCGCCCTGGGCCCTCGTGGCCACACCGTAAGGAGGTTGATGCCCTTCTTTCGCCGCAAGAAAGCTAATATCCGGATAAAAATCTTGTCAAAAAATCAGCCCAATCGGAGTTACGGATATCTGGGAATATAAGAAACAGTGAAGGGACAGAATCTGGGAACGCGGAAACAGAGAGAGACAGAGAGACAGATCCAATCTCGGAGGGGCTCTCGCCCCTCCGCCGCCATGGAGGCCATGGACCAGAGGGGAAACCCTTCTCCAATCTAGGGAGAAGGTCAAGCAAGAAGAAGAAGGAGGGGGGGGTTCTCTTCCCCTCGCTTCTGGTGGCACCGGAGTGCCACCGGGGCCATCATCGTGTGACGGCGATCTACACCAACACCTCCGTCATCTTCACCAACATCTCCATCACCTTCCCTCATCTATCTACAGCGTTCCACTCTCCCGCAACCCGTTGTACCCTCTACTTGAATATGGTGCTTTATGTTTCATATTATTATCCAATGATGTGTTGCCATCCTATGATGTCTGAGTAGATTATCGTTGTCCTATCGGTGATTGGTGAATTGCTATGATTGGTTTAATTTCCTTGTGGTTATGTTGCTTTTCTTTGGTGCCCATCATATGAGCGCGCGCGTGGATCACACCATAGGGTTAGTTGTATGTTGATAGGACTACGTATTGGAGGGCAAGAGTGACAGAAGCTTCAACCTAGCGTGGAAATTGATGCATACGAGATTGAAGGGGGACCAATATATCTTAATGCTATGGTTGGGTTTTACCTTAATGAACGTTAGTAGTTGCGGATGCTTGCTAATAGTTCCAATCATAAGTGCATAGAATTCCAAGTAAGGGATGACATGCTAGCAGTGGCCTCTCCCACATAAAAATTGCTATCGGTCTAGTAACGTAGTCAATTGCTTAGGGGCAATTTCGCAACTCCTACCACCACTTTTCCACACTCGCTATATTAACTTTATTGCTTCTTTATCTTAACAACCCTTAGTTTATATTTACGTGCTCTTTATATTCTTGCAAACCTATCCAACAAAAACTACAAAGTACTTCTAGTTTCATTCTTGTTCTAGGTAAAGTAAACGTCAAGCGTGTAGAGTTGTATCGGTGGTCGATAGAACTTGAGGGAATATTTGTTCTGCCTTTAGCTCCTCATTGGGTTCGACAATCTTACTTATCCAAAGAGGCTACAACTGATCCCCTACACTTGTGGGTTATCAAGACCTTTTTCTGGCGCCGTTGCCGGGGAGCAATAGCGTAGGGTGAATATTCTCGTGTGTGCTTGTTTGCTTTATCACTAAGTAGATTTTATTTGCTGGCCTAAGTTGTTTTCTATCTTTAGTTATGGGTAGGAAACGTAAAATACCAAAAAAATAGTGGTACCTACTGAACCAATAGTTGAAGAACCACTCAAAATCTATCACACTACTGAAGCTTATTACTTGGATCATCTTCGATCCCTTTGTGCTCGGGCTGAAACCCCAACAAGCTTAGTTGATGGAAAATCTTTAGATGAGCATGCTTGTTATGTGCGACACCACATATCTGAAAAAGGGAAACTTTTACGGGATCAAATTCATCGTTTGCAATGCTATGCTTGGAATTTATGTGAAATTTATGATTTTACTTGTTGTTCTGAAGACCCTACGAAACACCTTTCCTACCAATGTGAGTTTAGTGATAATGGAATCGTATCTTCGTATGCTAAGGGTGTTTATAGTTACTATGATGTTCAACAAATTGAAGAATTTGTTGCTTTTAAGGGTGCTTATGAAATTGCTTCTTTGATTGAAAAGTACGATGCTACTCTTTACAAATCTGAATTTTTTTCCATATTTAAATATTGTTATGATAATTATGCTTCTAATGCCTATGTTAAACCATATATTGAGTACTCCTCCGCTGTCCAAGAAGAGACTAATATTTTGCAGGAGTCTATGGAAGAAGAAATCAATGACATTGTGAGCTCATTGGATGAAAAAGATGAGGAGGAGAGCGAAGAACAAAAAGAGGAAGAGCGGATTAGCTACCCATGCCCACCTTCTAATGAGAGTAACAAATTCAACTCATACATTGTTTAATTTCCCTTCGTGCTTACCGAAGGATGATTGCTATAATGATTTCTATGATCCCGTTGATTCTTTTGAAATATCCCTTTTTGATGATGCTTGTTATGCTTGTGGCCAAGATGCCAATATGAATTATGCTTATGAAGATGAACTTGCTATAGCCCCTTATGTTAAACATGAGATAGTTGCTATTGCACCCACACATGATAGTCCTATTATCTTTTTGAATTCTCCAAACTACACTATATTGGAGAAGTTTGCACTTACTAAGGATTATATTGATGGGTTGCCTTTTTCCGTTACACATGATGATTTTGATGAATATAATATGCATGTGCTTGCTGCTCCTACTTGCAATTATTATGAGGAACTACATCTCCGCCTCTCTATGTTTCCAACATGATAAAATTGCAAGAAACTGCTTATACTATGCATTGGCCTTTACTTGATGAGCATGAATTGTTCTTGTATGACATGCCCATGCATAGGAAGAGAGTAAGACTTCGTTCTTGCATGACACATATCACTTTGTGCTCACTACTAAATGCCAAATCATTGCTAATTAAAATTGGCTTTGATATACCTTGGGATCCGGGTGGATCCATTACTTGAGAACTATATGCCTAGCTTAATGGCTTTAAAAAAAAGCGCTGCCAGGGAGACAACCTGGAAATTTTAGAGAGTCATTTATTTCTTTTGTGTGGTTTTATAAAGTTTAAAAACAAAATAATAAAGAGGGGAACCTAAAACTTTTTCAAAAAAAAAGTGAAAGTAAGAAGGACGAGCACCGTTGAAATGGGGGAGCTCCTTGAACTTTGTTCATGCCCATTGAAACTTTGCAAATCTTGAATTACAGAAATTTTTCATCAAAAATAATTATCCCCTTGTACAATTCCATTGTATTATAAAAATAATGTGCCAAGAGTTTCCTTTAGGATGATTAAACTGCTTGTTGGTTTGTGCGATGCAAAACAGAAACTTTGGCTGTAGTGCGGGATTTTACATTTTTTGCTGGAACGTCGAAAGGGTCTGAAACTTTTTGCAAAGTCTTGCTATAAAAACTGTTGATTTTTCCTAATTGTCCCATAATTTTTAGGGTTACAGAAGTATGGTTAATGTTCAGATTACTACAGACTGTCCTGTTTTCACAGAATGTTGTTATAGCTTCATTATTTGCATATGTTTGAATTCTTGTTGATGCCTCCTTGACTTGGGGTCATAGAATTATGATAGAATACAGTGGGTAATGTTTGTTTATAATTATACAATAATGTTAGAGCAGTACATGATGGGATTTTATTGATCATATGCACTAACCCCGCCACTAAAAGTTTGGTTAAGTTTTGTGTGGATGAAGTGTTCGAAGACCGAGGATGTCTCGATGTGAGAAGAAGGAGGAGAGGCAAGAGCTCAAGTTTGGGGATGCCCAAGGCACCCCAAGTAAATATTCAAGGAGACTCAAGCGTCTAAGCTTGGGGATGCCCCGGAAGGCATCCCATCTTTCAACAAGTATTGGTATGTTTTCGGATTCGTTTCGTTCATATGATATGCGTAAACTCTTGGAGCGTCGTGCGCTTTTTCTTTTTCTTTTAATAAATGCACCATGCCGGTATGAGATAGTGCTTGGTTTATTTATAGAATGCTCTTTGCACTTCACATATATCTTTTGAGTATGGCTTTATCGAATGCTTCATGTGCTTCACTTATATCATTTGAAGTTTGGATTGCCGGTTTCTCTTCACATAGAAAACCGCCATTTGTAGAATGCTCTTTTGCTTCACTTATAATTGTTAGAGCGTGGGCATAACTTTGTAGAAAGAATTAAAACTCTCTTGCTTCACTTATATCTATTTAGAGAGTTGACAGGAATTGGTCATTCACATGGTTAGTCATAAAATCCTACATAAACTTGTAGATCGCTGAATATGATATGTTTGATTCCTTGCAATAGTTTTGTGATATAGAGATGCTAATATGTGGGAGTTACTAGTGAATGATTGTGGTCTAGTAAAAATATTGGTGGCAAGGTTTGTGATTCCCGAAGCATGCACGTATGGTCTCCTAACTATGTAACCAAATTGGCGTGCATTGTATTTTGATTGTTTATCTTTGCGTGAAGGTCAGGGGCGCGTGATGGTTAAGTAGTACCAACCTCCCCCCTAGGAGCATGCATCGAAGTATTTTTGCTTCGAGGGCTAATAGATTTTTCGCAATAAGTATGTGAGTTCTTTATGACTAATGTTGAGTCCATGGATTATACACACTCTCACCCTTCCACCATTGCTAGCCTCTCTTGTACCGCGCAACTTTCGCCGGTACCATACACACATCATATACCTTCCTCAAAACAGCCACCATACCTACCTATTATGGCATTTCCATAGCCATTTCGAGATATATTGCCATGTAACTACACCGTTCTGTTTATTATGACGTGCACCATCATTGTCATATTGCCTTGCATGATCGTAAGTGTTGGGGAACGTAGTATTTTAAAATTTTCCTACGATCACGCAAGATCTATCTACCAGATGCATAGCAACGAGAGGGAAGAGTGTGTCTACGTACCCTCGTAGACCGGGAGCGGAAGCGTCAAGTGACGCGGTTGATGTTGTCGAACTTCTTCGCGATCCAACCGATCAAGCACCGAACGTACGACACCTCCGCGTTCAGCACACGTTCAGCTTGATGACGTCCCACGAGCTCTTGATCTAGTTGAGCTTCACGGGAGAGTTTCGTCAGCACGACGGCGTGGTGACAGATATGATGTGTTCACCGGCGCAGGGCTTCGCCTAAGCTCCGCGACGGTATGACCGAGGTGTGATTCTGTGGAGGGGGGCACCGCACACGGCTAAAACAATTCAACTTGTGTGTCTTTGGGTGCCCCCCTGCCCCCGTATATAAAGGAGCAAGGGGGGGGAGGCCGGCCGGGCCTTCCTGGTGCGGCTAGGGAGTGGACTCCTACTAGGAATAGGATTGCAATCCTATTCCTAGTAGGATTCACCAAAAGAAGGAAGAGGGAAAGGAATAGGAGAGGTGGCGCCCCCCCCCCCCCCAATCCTAGTCCAACTAGGAACCCTAGGTGGGGGCGCCGGCCAGCCCTATGGGCTGCCTCTCACTTTCCCTTTAGGCCCACTATGGACCATCCCCTCTCGTAGGGGGTTCCGGTAACCCCCTCCGGCATTCCCGATAAATCCGAAACTTTTCCGGAACACTTTCGGTGTCCGAATATAGTGGTCCAATATATCAATCTTTATGTCTCAGACATTCCGAGACTCCTCGTCATGTCCGTGATCTCATCCGGGACTCCGAACTACCTTCGGTACATCAATACTCATAAACTCATAATACCGATCGTCATCAAACGTTAAGCGTGCGGACCCTACGGGTTCGAGAACTATGTAGACATGACTGAGACTCATCTCCGGTCAATAACCAATAGCGGAACCTGGATGTTCATATTGGCTCCTACATATTCTACGAAGATCTTTTATCGGTCAGAACCGCATAACAACATACGTTGTTCCTTTTGTCAAACGGTATGTTACTTGCCCGAGATTCGATCGTCGGTATCTCTATACCTAGTTCAATCTCGTTACCGGCAAGTCTCTTTACTCGTTCCGTAACACATCATCTCGTGACTAACTCATTAGTCTTTTGCTTGCAAGTCTTATTGTGATGTGTGTTACCGAGAGGGCCCAGAGATACCTCTCCGACACTCGGAGTGACAAATCCTAATCTTGATCTATGCCAACACCACGAATACTTTTGGAGACACCTGTAGAGCATCTTTATGATCACCCAGTTACGTTGTGACGTTTGATAGCACACAAGGTGTTCCTACGGTATTCGGGAGTTGCATAATCTCATAGTCATAGGAACATGTATAAGTCATGAAGAAAGCAATAGCAGTAAAACTAAACGATCATAGTGCTATGCTAACGGATGGGTCTTGTCCATCACATCATTCTCCTAATGATGTGATCCCGTTGATCAAATGACAACTCATGTCTATGGCTAGGAAACATAACCTTCTTTGATCAATGAGCTAGTCTAGTAGAGGCATACTAGGGACATACTGTTTTGTCTATGTATCCACACATGTACTAAGTTTCCGGTTAATACAATTCTAGCATGAATAAAAGACATTTATCATGATATAAGGAAATACAAATAACATCTTTATTATTGCCTCTAGGGCATATTTCCTTCAGTCTCCCACTTGCACTAGAGTCAATAATCTAGCTCACATCGCCATGTGATTTAATACCGATAGTTCACATCGTTATGTGAATAACACCCATAGTTCACATCGCCATGTGACCAACACCCAAAGGGTTTACTAGAGTCAATAATCTAGTTCACATCGCTATGTGATTAATACCCAAGAGTAATAAGGTGTGATCATGTTTTGCTTGTGAGAGAAGTTTAGTCAACGGGTCTGTCACATTCAGATCCGTATGTATTTCGCAAATTTCTTTGTCTACAATGCTCTGCATAGAGCTACTCTAGCTAATTGCTCCCACTTTCAATACGCATCCAGATTGATACTTAGAGTTATCTGGATTTTAGTGTCAAAGCTTGCATCGGCGTAACCCTTTACGACGAACTCTTTATTACCTCCATAATCGAGAAACATTTCCTTAGTCATCCAGTTACTAAGGATAATTTTGACCGCTGTACAGTGATCTACTCCTGGATCACTATTGTACCCCCTTGACAAACTCATGGCAAGGTACACAATATGTTTGGTACACAGCATGACATACTTTATAGAACCTATGGCTGAGGCATAGGGAATGACTTTCATTCTCTCTATATTTTTCTGCCGTGGTCTGGCTTTGAGTCTTACTCAACTTCACACCTTACAAGTCAGGCAAGAACTCCTTCTTTGACTGATCTATTTTGAACTACTTCAAAAATCTTATCAAGGTATGTACTCATCGAAAGTCTTATCAAGCGTCTTGATCTATCTCTATAGATCTTGATGCCCAATATGTAAGCAGCTTCACCAAGGTCTTTCTTTGAAAAACTCCTTTCAAACACTCCTTTATGCTTTCTAGAAAATTCTACATCATTTCCGATCGACAATATGTCATTTACATATACTTATCAGAAAGGTTGTAGTGCTCCCACTCACTTCTTGTAAATACAGGCTTCACCGTAAGTCTGTATAAATCTATATGCTTTGATCAACTTATCAAAGCGTATATTCCAACTCCGAGATGCTTGCACCAGTCCATAGATGGATCGCTGGAGCTTGCACATTTTGTTAGCACCTTTAGGATTGACAAAACCTTCGGGTTGCATCATATACAATTTTCTTTAATAAATGTATTAAAGAATGCAGTTTTGTTATCCATTTGCCAGATTTCATAAAATGCGGCAATTGCTAGCATGATTCGGACAGACTTAAGCATCGCTACGGGTGAGAAAGTCTCATCGTAGTCAACTCCTTGAACTTGTCGAAAACCTTTCGCAACAAGTCGAGCTTTGTAAACAGTAACATTACCATTAGCGTCGGTCTTCCTCTTGAAGATCCATTTATTTTCGATGGCATGCCGATCATCGGGCAAGTCAACCAAAGTCCACACTTTGTTCTCATACATGGATCCCATCTCAGATTTCATGGCTTCAAGCCATTTTGCGGAATCTGGGCTCATCATCGCTTCCTCATAGTTCGTAGGTTCATCATGGTCTAGTAACATGATTTCCAGAACTGGGTTGCCGTACCACTCTGGTGCGGAACGTACTCTGGTTGATCTACGACGTTCAGCAGAAACTTGATCCGAAGATTCATGATCATTATCATTAACTTCCTCACTAATTGGTGTAGGAATCACTGGAACAATTTCCTGTGATGTACTACTTTCCAATCTGGGAGAAGGTACAATTACCTCATCAAGTTCTACTTTCCTCCCACTCACTTCTTTCGAGAGAAACTCTTTTTCTAGAAAGGATCCGTTCTTAGCAACGAATATTTTGCCTTCGGATCTGTGATAGAAGGTGTACCCAACAGTCTCTTTTGGGTATCCTATGAAGACACATTTTTCCGACTTGGGTTCGAGCTTATCAGGTTGAAGTGTTTTCACATAAGCATCGCAGTCCCAAACTTAAAGAAATGACAGCTTAGGTTTCTCGTCAAACCACAGTTCATACGGTGTCATCTCCATGGATTTTAGATGGTGCCCTATTTAACGTGAATGTAGTTGTCTCTAATGCATAACCCCAAAAGCGATAGTGGTAAATCGGTAAGAGACATCATAGATCGCACCATATCCAATAAAGTACGGTTACGACGTTCGGACACACCATTACGCTGTGGTGTTCCGGGTGGCGTGAGTTGTGAAACTATTCCACATTGTTTCAAATGAAGACCAAACTCGTAACTCAAATATTCTCCTCCACGATCATATCGTAGAAACTTTATTTTCTTGTTACGATGATTCTCTACTTCACTCTGAAATTCTTTGAACTTTTCAAATGTTTCAGACTTGTGCTTCATTAAGTAGATATACCCATATCTGCTCAAATCATTAGTGAAGGTCAGAAAATAACGATACCCGCCGCGAGTTTCAACACTCATTGGCCCACATACATCAGTATGTATGATTTCCAACAAATCTGTTGCTCGCTCCATAGTTCCGGAGAACGGAGTTTTAGTCATCTTGCCCATGAGGCATGGTTCGCAAGCACCAAGTGATTCATAATCAAGTGATTCCAAAAGTCCATTACTATGGAGTTTCTTCATGCGTTTTACACCAATATGACCTAAACGGCAGTGCCACAAATAAGTTGCACTATCATTATTAACCTTGCATCTTTTGGCTTCAATATTATGAATATGTGTATCACGCGATCGAGATCCAACAAACTATTTTCATTGGGTGTATGACCATAGAAGGTTTTATTCATGTAAACAGAACAACAATTATTCTCTAACTTACATGAATAACCGTATTGCAATAAACATGATCAAATCATATTCATGCTTAACACAAACACCAAATAACACTTATTTAGATTCAACACTAATCCCGAAAGTATAGGGAGTGTGCGATGATGATCATATCAATCTTGGAACTGCTTCCAATACACATCGTCACTTCATCCTTTAACTAGTTTATGTTCATTATGCAACTCCCACTTCGAGTTACTACTCTTTAGCAACTGAACCATTATCAAATACCGAGGGGTTGCTATGAACACTAGTAAAATACACATCAATAATCTGTATATCAAATATACCTTTGTTCACTTTGCCATCTTTCTTATCCGCCAAGTATCTAGGGTAGTTCCACTTCCGGTGACCATTTCCTTTGCAGTAGAAGCACTTAGTTTCAGGCTTGAGTTTAGCTTTGGGTTTCTTCATGGGAGTGACAACTTGCTTGTCATTCTTCTTGAAGTTCCCCTTCTATCCCTTTGCCCTTTAGTTGAAACAAGTGATCTTATTAACCATCAACACTTGATGTTCTTTCTTGATTTCTACCTTCGCCGATTTCAGCATTGCGAAGAGCTCGGGAATTACCTTCGTCATCCCTTGCATATTATTGTTCATCACGAAGTTCTACTAACTTGGTGATGGTGACTTAGAGAACTTTGTCAATTACTATCTTATCTGGAAGATTAACTCCCACTTGATTCAAGTAATTGTAGTACCCAGACAATCTGAGCACATGCTCACTGGTTGAGCTATTCTCCTCCATCTTGTAGGCAAAGTACTGTCAGAAGTCTTATACCTCTTGACACGGGCATGAGTATGAAATACTAATTTCAACTCTTGGAACATCTCATATGCTCCTTGGCGTTTCAAAACGTTTTTGAAGTCCCGGTTATAAGCCGTAAAGTATGGTGCACTAAACTATCAAGTAGTCATCATATCGAGCTTTTGTCAAAACGTTCATAACGTCTACATCTGCTCCTGCAATAGGTCTGTCACCTAGTGGTGCATCAAGGACATAATTCTTCTGTGCAGCAATGAGGATAATCCTCAGATCACGGAACAATTCCGCATCATTGCTACTAACATCTTTCAACTTAGTTTTCTCTAGGAACATATCAAAAAATAAACGGGGAGCAACATTGCGAGCTATTGATCTACAACATAGATATGCTAATACTACCAGGACTAAGTTCATGATAAATTAAAGTTCAATTTAATCATATTACTTAAGAACTCCCACTTAGATAGACATCCCTCCGGTCATCTAAATGATCACGTGATCCAAATCAACTAAACCATGTCCGATCATCACGTGAGATGGAGTAGTTTCAATGGTGAACATCTTATGTTGATCATATCTACTATATGATTCACGCTCGACCTTTCGGTCTCCAGTGTTCCGAGGCCATATCTGTATATGCTAGGCTCGTCAAGTTTAACCCGAGTATTCTGCGTGTGCAAAACTGGCTTACACCCGTTGTATTTGAACGTAGAGCTTATCACACCCGATCATCACGTGGTGTCTCGGCACGACGAACTTTCGCAACGGTGCATACTCAGGGAGAATACTTATACCTTGAAATTTAGTAAGGGATCATCTTATAATGCTACCGTCGATCTAAGCAAAATAAGAAGCATAATAAGATAAACATCACATGCAATCAAAATATGTGACATGATATGGCCATCATCATCTTGTGCTTTTGATCTCCATCTCCAAAGCACCGTCATGATCACCTTCGTCACCGGCGCGACACCTTGATCTCCATCGTAGCATCGTTGTCGTCTCGCCAACTATTGCTTCTATGACTATCGCTATCGCTTAGTGATAAAGTAAAGCAATTACATGGCGATTGCATTTCATACAATAAAGCGACAACCATATGGCTCCTGCCAGTTGCCGATAACTTTACAAAACATGATCATCTCATACAAAACCGTATAACTCATCATGTCTTGACCATATCACATCACAACATGCCCTGCAAAAACAAGTTAGACGTCCTCTACTTTGTTGTTGCAAGTTTTACGTGGCTGCTACGGGCTTAGCAAGAACCGTTCTTACCTACGCATATAAAACCACAACGATGTTTCGTCAAGTATGTGCTGTTTTAACCTTCACAAGGACCGGGCGTAGCCACACTTGATTCAACTAAAGTGAGAGAGACAGACACCCGCCAGTCACCTTTAAGCAACGAGTGCTCGTAACGGTGAAACCAGTCTTGCGTAAGCGTACGCGTAATGTCGGTCCGGGCCGCTTCATCTCACAATACCGCCGAAGCAAAGTATGACATGCTGGTAAGCAGTATGACTAGTATCGCCCACAACTCATTGTGTTCTACTCGTGCATATCATCTACGCATAGACCTGGCTCATGATGCCACTGTTGGGGAACGTAGTATTTTAAAATTTTCCTACGATCACGCAAAATCTATCTACAAGATGCATAGCAACGAGAGGGAAGAGTGTGTCTACGTACCCTCGTAGACCGGGAGCGGAAGCGTCAAGAGACGCGGTTGATGTTGTCGAACTTCTTCGCGATCCAACCGATCAAGCACCGAACGTATGGCACCTCCGCGTTCAGCACACGTTCAGCTTGATGACGTCCCACGAGCTCTTGATTCAGTTGAGCTTCACGGGAGAGTTTTGAAGGAAATATGCCCTAGAGGCAATAATAAAGATGTTATTTGTATTTCCTTATATCATGATAAATGTCTTTTATTCATGCTAGAATTGTATTAACCGGAAACTTAGTACATGTGTGGATACATAGACAAAACAGTATGTCCCTAGTATGCCTCTACTAGACTAGCTCATTGATCAAAGATGGTTATGTTTCCTAGCCATAGACATGAGTTGTCATTTGATCAACGGGATCACATCATTAGGAGAATGATGTGATGGACAAGACCCATCCGTTAGCATAGCACTATGATCGTTTAGTTTAAACTGCTATTGCTTTCTTCATGACTTATACATGTTCCTATGACTATGAGATTATGCAACTCCCGAATACCGTAGGAACACCTTGTGTGCTATCAAACGTCACAACGTAACTGGGTGATCATAAAGATGCTCTACAGGTGTCTCCGAAAGTATTCGTGGTGTTGGCATAGATCAAGATTAGGATTTGTCACTCCGAGTGTCGGAGAGGTATCTCTGGGCCCTCTCGGTAACACACATCATAATAAGCCTTGCAAGCAAAAGACTAATGAGTTAGTCACGAGATGATGTGTTATGGAACGAGTAAAGAGACTTGCTGGTAACGAGATTGAACTAGGTATAAAGATACCGACGATCGAATCTCGGGCAAGTAACATACCGTTTGACAAAAGGAACAACGTATGTTGTTATGCGGTTCTGACCGATAAAAGATCTTCGTAGAATATGTAGGAGCCAATATGAACATCCAGGTTCCGCTATTGGTTATTGACCGGAGATGAGTCTCGGTCATGTCTACATAGTTCTCGAACCCGTAGGGTCCGCACGCTTAACGTTTGATGACGATCGGTATTATGAGTTTTTGAGTATTGATGTATCGAAGGTAGTTCGGAGTCCCGGATGAGATCACGGACATGACGAGGAGTCTCGGAATGTCCGAGACATAAAGATTGATATATTGGACGGCTATATTCGGACACCGGAAGTATACCGGAAAAGTTTCGGATTTATCGGGAATGCCGGAGGGGGTTACCGGAACCCCCTACGAGAGGGGATGGTCCATAGTGGGCCTAAAGGGTGGGAGAGAGGCAGCCCATAGGGCTGGCCGGCGCCCCCACCTAGGAATCCTAGTTGGACTAGGATTGGGGGGGCGCCACCTCTCCTATTCCTTTCCCCCTTCTTCCTTTCGGTGAATCCTACTAGGAATAGGATTGCAATCCTATTCCTAGTAGGAATCCCTTCCCTAGCCGCACCAGGAGAGTTGGCCGGCCCCTCCTCCCTTGCTCCTTTATATACGGGGGCAGGGGGGCACCCAAAGACACACAAGTTGAATTGTTTTAGCCGTGTGCGGTGCCCCCCTCCACAGAATCACACCTCGGTCGTACCGTCGCGGAGCTTAGGAGAAGCCCTGCGCCGGTGAACACATCATATCTGTCACCACGCCGTCGTGCTGACGAAACTCTCCCGTGAAGCTCAACTGGATCAAGAGCTCGTGGGACGTCATCAAGCTGAACGTGTGCTGAACGCGGAGGTGCCGTACGTTCGGTGCTTGATCGGTTGGATCGCGAAGAAGTTCGACAACATCAACCGCGTCACTTGACGCTTCCGCTCCCGGTCTACGAGGGTACGTAGACACACTCTCCCCTCTCGTTGCTATACATCTGGTAGATAGATCTTGCGTGATCGTAGGAAAATTTTAAAATACTACGTTCCCCAACAGTGGCATCATGAGCCAGGTCTATGCGTAGATGATATGCACGAGTAGAACACAATGAGATTGTGGACGATACTAGTCATACTGCTTACCAGCATGTCATACTTTGCTTCGGCGGTATTGTGAGATGAAGCGGCCCGGACCGACATTACGCATACGCTTACGCGAGACTGGTTTCACCGTTACGAGCACTCGTTGCTTAAAGGTGACTGGCGGGTGTCTGTCTTTCTCACTTTAGCTGAATCAAGTGTGGCTACGCCCGGTCCTTGTGAAGGTTAAAACAGCACATACTTGACGAAACATCGTTGTGGTTTTTGTATGCGTAGGTAAGAACGGTTCTTGCTAAGCCCGTAGCAGCCACGTAAAACTTGCAACAAACAAAGTAGAGAACGTCTAACTTGTTTTTGCAGGGAATGTTGTGATGTGATATGGTCAAGACATGAGTTATACGATTTTGTATGAGATGATCATGTTTTGTAAAGTTATCGGCAACTGGCAGGAGCCATATGGTTGTCGCTTTATTGTATGAAATGCAATCGCCATGTAATTGCTTTACTTTATCACTAAGCGGTAGCGATAGTCGTGGAAGCAATGGCGAGACGACAACGATGCTACGATAAAGATCAAGGTGTCAAGCCGGTGACGAAGGTGATCATGACGGTGCTTTGGAGATGGAGATCAAAAGCACAAGATGATGATGGCCATATCATGTCACATATTTTGATTGCATGTGATGTTTATCTTATTATGCTTCTTATTTTGCTTAGAACGACGGTAGCATTATAAGATGATCCCTTACTAAATTTCAAGGTATAAGTGTTCTCCCTGAGTATGCACCGTTGCGAAAGTTCGTCGTGCCGAGACACCACGTGATGATCGGGTGTGATAAGCTCTACGTTCAAATACAACGGGTGTAAGCCAGTTTTGCACACGCAGAATACTCGGGTTAAACTTGACGAGCCTAGCATATACATATATGGCCTCGGAACACTGGAGACCGAAAGGTCGAGCGTGAATCATATAGTAGATATGATCAACATAAGATGTTCACCATTGAAAACTACTCCATCTCACGTGATGATCGGACATGGTTTAGTTGATTTGGATCACGTGATCATTTAGATGACCAGAGGGATGTCTATCTAAGTGGGAGTTCTTTAAATTAATATGATTAAACTGAACTTTAATTTATCATGAACTTAGTCCTGATAGTTTTTGCATATCTATGTCGTTGTAGATCAATGGCCCGTGCTACCGTTCCTTTGAATTTTAATGCATTCCTAGAGAAAGCTGAGTTGAAAGATGATGGTAGCAATTACACGGACTGGGTCCGTAACCTGAGGATTATCCTCATTGCTGCACAGAAGAATTATGTCCTTGAAGCACCGCTAGGTGACAAGCCCCCTTCCGCTGACGCTGACGCTTTGAACGTCTGGCAGTCACGGTCTGATGACTACACGATAGTTCAGTGTGCCATGTTCTACGGCTTAGAACCGGGACTTCAACGACGTTTTGAACGTCATGGAGCATATGAAATGTTCCAGGAGTTGAAGTTAATATTTCAAGCAAATGCCCGAATTGAGAAATATGAGATTTCCAATAAGTTCTACAGCTGCAAAATGGAGGAGAATAGTTCTATCAGTGAACACTTGCTCAGAATGTCTGGGTACTACAATCATATGACTCAACTTGGTTGCAATGTTGACGAGGATAGTGTTATTGATAGAGTTCTTCAATCACTGCCACCAAGCTATAAAGGCTTCGTGATGAACTATAACATGCAAGAGATGCAAAAGACAATTCCCGAGCTCTTCGCTATGCTCAAAGCTGCGGAGGTAGAAATCAAAAAGGAGCATCAAGTGTTGATGGTTAAGAAGACCACTAGTTTCAAGAAAAAGGGCAAGGGAAAGAAAGGGAACTTCAAAAAGAATAGCAAGTCAGTTGCTACTTCAACGAAGAAACCCAAATCTGGAGCCAAGCCTGAAACTGAGTGCTTCTACTGCAAGGGGACTGGACACTGGAAGCGGAACTGCCCCAAGTATTTGGCGGATAAGAAGGATGGCAAGATGAACAAAGGTATATGTGATATACATGTTATTGATGTGTACCTTACTAATGCTCGTAGTAGTACCTGGGTATTTGATACCGGTTCGGTTGCTAATATTTGTAACTCGAAACAGGGACTACGGATTAAACGAAGATTAGCTAAGGACGAGGTGACGATGCGCGTGGGAAACGGTTCCAAAGTCGATGTGATCGCCGTCGGCACGCTACCTCTACATCTACCTTCGGGATTAGTTTTAGACCTAAATAATTGTTATTTGGTGTCAGGGTTGAGCATGAACATTATATCTGGATCTTGTTTATTGCGAGACGGTTATTCATTTAAATCAGAGAATAATGGTTGTTCCATTTTGATGAATAATATCTTTTATGGTCATGCACCCTTAAAGAGTGGTCTATTCTTATTGGATCTCGATTGTAGTGATACACATATTCATAATATTGAAACCAAATAGATGCAAGGTTAATAATGATAGTGCAACTTATTTGTGGCACTGCCGTTTAGGTCATATTGGTGTAAAACGCATGAAGAAACTCCATAAAGATGGACTTTTGGAATCACTTGATTATGAATCACTTGGTGCTTGCGAACCATGCCTCATGGGCAAGATGACTAAAACTCCGTTCTCCGGAACTATGGAGCGAGCAACAGATTTATTGGAAATCATACATACTGATGTATGTGGACCAATGAGTGTTGATGCTCGCGGCGGGTATCGTTATTTTCTGACCTTCACTGATGATTTGAGCAGATATGGGTATATCTACTTAATGAAACACAAGTCTGAAACATTTGAAAAGTTCAAAGAATTTCAGAGTGAAGTAGAGAATCATCGTAACAAGAAAATAAAGTTCCTACGATCTGATCGTGGAGGAGAATATTTGAGTTACGAGTTTGGTCTTCATTTGAAACAATGTGGAATAGTTTCACAACTCATGCCACCTGGAACACCACAACGTAATGGTGTGTCCGAACGTCGTAACCGTACTTTATTAGATATGGTGCGATCTATGATGTCTCTTACC
The DNA here is from genome assembly GCA_902687465.1 of Secale cereale. Taxonomy (NCBI): domain Eukaryota; kingdom Viridiplantae; phylum Streptophyta; class Magnoliopsida; order Poales; family Poaceae; genus Secale; species Secale cereale. The sequence goes on from LR738714.1 coordinate 547,277,073, forward strand.
GATTTACCACTATCGTTTTGGGGTTATGCTTTAGAGACAGCTGCATTCACGTTAAATAGGGCACCATCTAAATCCGTTGATACGACGCCTTATGAACTATGGTTTGGCAAGAAACCAAAGTTGTCGTTTCTTAAAATTTGGGGTTGCGATGCTTATGTGAAAACACTTCAACCTGATAAGCTCGATCCCAAGTCGGAAAAATGTGTCTTCATAGGATACCCAAAAGAGACTGTTGGGTACACCTTCTATCACAGATCCGAAGGCAAAATATTCGTTGCTAAGAACGGATCCTTTCTAGAAAAAGAGTTTCTCTCGAAAGAAGTGAGTGGGAGGAAAGTAGAACTTGATGAGGTAATTGTACCTTCTCCCATATTGGAAAGTAGTAAATCACAGGAAATTGTTCCAGTGATTCCTACACCAATTAGTGAGGAAGTTGATGATAATGATCATGAAACTTCGGATCAAGTTTCTACTGAACGTCGTAGATCAACCAGAGTACGTTCCGCACCAGAGTGGTACGGCAACCCAGTTCTGGAAATCATGTTACTAGACCATGATGAACCTACGAACTATGAGGAAGCGATGATGAGCCCAGATTCCGCAAAATGGCTTGAAGCCATGAAATCTGAGATGGGATCCATGTATGAGAACAAAGTATGGACTTTGGTTGACTTGCCCGATGATCGGCAGGCCATCGAAAATAAATGGATCTTCAAGAGGAAGACCGACGCAGACGGTAATATTACTGTTTACAAAGCTCGACTTGTTGTGAAAGGTTTTCGACAAGTTCAAGGAGTTGACTACGATGAGACTTTCTTACCTGTAGCGATGCTTAAGTCTGTCCGAATCATGTTAGCAATTGCCGCATTTTATGATTATGAAATCTGGCAAATGGATGTCAAAACTGCATTCCTAAATGGATATCTCAAAGAAGAGTTGTATATGATGCAACCAGAAGGTTTTGTCGATCCAAAAGGTGCTAACAAAGTATGCAAACTCCAGCGATCCATCTATGGACTAGTGCAAGCATCTCGGAGTTGGAATATACGCTTTGATGAGGTGATCAAAGCATATGGTTTTATACAGACTTTTGGAGAAGCCTGTATTTACAAGAAAGTGAGTGGGAGCTCTGTAGCATTTCTAATATTATATGTAGATGACATATTATTAATTGGAAATGATATAGAATTTCTCAATAGCATAAAAGGATACTTGAATAAAAGTTTTTCAATGAAAGACCTCGGAGAAGCTGCTTACATATTAGGCATCAAGATCTATAGAGATAGATCAAGACGCTTAATTGGACTTTCACAAAGCACATACCTTGATAAGATTTTCAAAAGGTTCAAAATGGATCAGTCAAAGAAAGGATTCTTGCCTGTTTTACAAGGTATGAAGTTGAGTAAGACTCAATGCCCGACCACTGCAGAAGATTGAGAGAAAATGAAAGTCATTCCCTATGCCTCAGCCATAGGATCTATCATGTATGCAATGCTGTGTACCAGACCTGATGTGTGCCTTGCTATAAGTCTAGCAGGGAGGTACCAAAGTAATCCAGGAGTGGATCACTGGACAGCGGTCAAAAACATCCTAAAATATCTGAAAAGAACAAAGGATATGTTTCTCGTATATGGAGGTGACAAAGAGCTCGTCGTAAACGGTTACGTCGATTCTAGCTTTGACACTGATCCGGATGACTCAAAGTCACAAACCGGATATGTATTTTTATTGAACGGTGGAGCTGTCAGCTGGTGCAGTTCCAAGCAGAGCGTCGTGGCGGGATCTACGTGTGAAGCGGAATACATAGCTACTTCAGAAGCAGCAAATGAAGGAGTCTGGATGAAGGAGTTCATATCCGATCTAGGTGTAGTACCTAGTGCATCGGGTCCAATGAAAATCTTTTGTGACAACACTGGAGCCATAGCCTTGCCGAAGGAATCCAGGTTTCACAAGAGAACAAAGCACATCAAAAGACGCTTCAATTCCATCCGCGATCTAGTCAAGAAGGGAGACATAGAGATTTGCAAAATACATACGGATCTGAATGTTGCAGACCCGTTGACTAAGCCTCTTCCACGGGCAAAACATGATCAGCACCAAGACTCCATGGGTGTGAGGATCATCACATTGTAATCTAGATTATTGACTCTAGTTCAAGTGGGAGACTGAAGGAAATATGCCCTAGAGGCAATAATAAAGATGTTATTTGTATTTCCTTATATCATGATAAATGTCTTTGATTCATGCTAGAATTGTATTAACCGGAAACTTAGTACATGTGTGGATACATAGACAAAACAGTATGTCCCTAGTATGCCTCTACTAGACTAGCTCATTGATCAAAGATGGTTATGTTTCCTAGCCATAGACATGAGTTGTCATTTGATCAACGGGATCACATAATTAGGAGAATGATGTGATGGACAAGACCCATCCGTTAGCATAGCACTATGATCGTTTAGTTTAACTGCTATTGCTTTCTTCATGACTTATACATGTTCCTATGACTATGAGATTATGCAACTCCCGAATGCCGTAGGAACACCTTGTGTGCTATCAAACGTCACAACGTAACTGGGTGATCATAAAGATGCTCTACAGGTGTCTCCGAAAGTATTCGTGGTGTTGGCATAGATCAAGATTGGGATTTGTCACTCCGAGTGTCGGAGAGGTATCTCTGGGCCCTCTCGGTAACACACATCACAATAAGCCTTGCAAGCAAAAGACTAATGAGTTAGTCACGAGATGATGTGTTACGGAACGAGTAAAGAGACTTGCCGGTAAACGAGATTGAACTAGGTATAAAGATACCGACGATCGAATCTCGGGCAAGTAACATACCGTTTGACAAAAGGAACAACGTATGTTGTTATGCGGTTCTGACCGATAAAAGATCTTCGTAGAATATGTAGGAGCCAATATGAACATCCAGGTTCCGCTATTGGTTATTGACCAGAGATGAGTCTCGGTCATGTCTACATAGTTCTCGAACCCGTAGGGTCCGCACGCTTAACGTTTGATGACGATCGGTATTATGAGTTTTTGAGTATTGATGTACCGACGGTAGTTCGGAGTCCCGGATGAGATCACGGACATGACGAGGAGTCTCGGAATGTCCGAGACATAAAGATTGATATATTGGACGGCTATATTCGGACACCGGAAGTATACCGAAAAAGTTTCGGATTTATCGGGAATGCCGGAGGGGGTTACCGGAACCCCCTACGAGAGGGGATGGTCCATAGTGGGCCTAAAGGGTAAGAGAGAGGCAGCCCATAGGGCTGGCCGGCGCCCCACCTAGGAATCCTTGTTGGACTAGGATTGGGGGGGGGGGGGCGCCACCTCTCCTAATCTTTTCCCCCTTCTTCCTTTCGGTGAATCCTACTAGGAATAGGATTGCAATCCTATTCCTAGTAGGAGTCCCCTCCCTAGCCGCACCATAGAGGTTGGCCGGCCCCTCCTCCCTTGCTCCTTTATATACGGGGGCAGGGGGGCACCCAAAGACACACAAGTTGAATTGTTTTAGCCGTGTGCGGTGCCCCCCTCCACAGAATCACACCTCGGTCGTACCGTCGCGGAGCTTAGGCGAAGCCCTGCGCCGGTGAACACATCATATCCGTCACCACGCCGTCGTGCTGACGAAACTCTCCCGTGAAGCTCAACTGGATCAAGAGCTCGTGGGACGTCATCAAGCTGAACGTGTGCTGAACGCGGAGGTGCCGTACGTTCGGTGCTTGATCGGTTGGATCGTGAAGAAGTTCGACAACATCAACCGCGTCACTTGATGCTTCCGCTCCCGGTCTACGAGGGTACGTAGACACACTCTCCCCTCTCGTTGCTATACATCTGGTAGATAGATCTTGCGTGATCGTAGGAAAATTTTAAAATACTACGTTCCCCAACAAGAACATAATCTGGGAACGCAGAAACAGAGAGAGACAAAGAGACAGATCCAATCTCGGAGGGGCTCTCGCCCCTCCGCCGCCATGGAGGCCATGGACCAGAGTGGAAACCCTTCTCCCATCTAGGGAGAAGGTCAAGGAAGAAGAAGAAGGAGGGGGGGCTCTCTCCCCCTCGCTTCCGGTGGCACCGGAGTGCCACCGGGGCCATCATCGTGTGACGGCGATCTACACCAACACCTCCGTCATCTTCACCAACATCTCCATCACCTTCCCCCATCTATCTACAGCGGTCCACTCTCCCGCAACCCGCTGTACCCTCTACTTGAACATGGTGCTTTATGCTTCATATTATTATCCAATGATGTGTTGCCATCCTATGATGTCTGAGTAGATTATCGTTGTCCTATCGGTGATTGGTGAATTGCTATGATTGGTTTAATTTGCTTGTGGTTATGTTGCTGTCCTTTGGTGCCCATCATATGAGCGCGCGCGTGGATCACACCATAGGGTTAGTTGTATGTTGATAGGACTACGTATTGGAGGGCAAGAGTGACAGAAGCTTCAACCTAGCGTAGAAATTGATGCATACGGGATTGAAGGGGGACCAATATATCTTAATACTATGGTTGGGTTTTACCTTAATGAATTTTAGTAGTTGCGGATGCTTGCTAATAGTTCCAATCATAAGTGCATAGAATTCCAAATAAGGGATGACATGCTAGCAGTGGCCTCTCCCACATAAAACTTGCTATCGGTCTAGTAACGTAGGGCAATTTCGCAACTCCTACCACCACTTTCCACACTCGCTATATTAACTTTATTGCTTCTTTATCTTAACAACCCCTAGTTTATATTTACGTGCTCTTTATATTCTTGCAAACCTATTCAACAAAAATCACAAAGTACTTCTAGTTTCATTCTTATTCTAGGTAAAGTAAACGTCAAGCGTGCGTAGAGTTGTATCGGTGGTCGATAGAACTTGGGGGAATATTTGTTCTACCTTTAGCTCCTCGTTGGGTTCGACACTCTTACTTATCGAAAAAGGCTACAACTGATCCCCTACACTTGTGGGTTAACAAGGCACGGGCATGCCTCTTTCGGAAAGAGAAAAAATCAGCGCGCTCGATTCGATTTTTTCGTCTGGTTTTTGGTGAAAAAAAGTTCATCAAAATCTATCAACATGGGATCTAGTTTTGAAGATATCGGTGTTGGGGAGCGTAGTATTTTAAAAAATTCCTACGATCACGCAAGATCTATCTACCAGATGCATAGCAACGAGAGGGGAGAGTGTGTCTACGTACCCTCGTAGACCGAAAGCGGAAGCGTTAGAACAACGCGGTTGATGTAGTCGTACATCTTCACGGCCCGACCGATCAAGCACCAAAACTACGACACCTCCGAGTTCTAGCACACGTGCAGCTCGATGACGTCCCTCGAACTCCGATCCAGCCGAGTGTCGAGGGAGAGTTCCGTCAGCACGACGGCGTGGTGACGATCTTGATGTTCTACCGTCGCAGGGCTTCGCCTAAGCACCGCTACAATATTATCGAGTGGAACTATGGTGGAGGGGGGCACCGCACACGGCTAAGAAATCAAGAGATCAATTGTTGTGTCTAGAGGTGCCCCCTTGCCCCCGTATATAAAGGAGGGAGGGAGAGGCCGGCCCTAGAGGGGGCGTGCCAAGTGTGGGGAGTCCTACTAGGACTCCCAAGTCCTAGTAGGATTCCCCTTTCCTTTCCGGAGTAGGAGAGAAGGAAAGAGGGGGAGAGGGAGAAGGAAAAGGGGGCTGCACCCCTTGTCCAATTCGGACCAGAAGGGGGGCGAGCGCCTCCTTCCTTTTGGCCTCTCTCTTCTATTCCCGTAACTCCCCGGTACTCCGAAAATACCCGAATCACTCGGAACCTTTCCGATGTCCGAATATAGTCGTCCAATATATCGATTTTTACGTCTCGACCATTTTGAGACTCCTCGTCATGTCCCCGATCTCATCCGGTACTCCGAACTCCTTCGGTACATCAAAACTCATAAACTCATAATAAAACTGTCATCGAAACCTTAAGCGTGCGGACCCTACGGGTTCGAGAACTATGTAGACATGACCGAGACACGTCTCCGGTCAATAACCAATAGCGGAACCTGGATGCTCATATTGGCTCCCATATATTCTACGAAGATCTTTATCGGTCAAACCGCATAACAACATACGTTGTTCCCTTTGTCATCGGTATGTTACTTGCCCGAGATTCGATCGTCGGTATCTCAATACCTAGTTCAATCTCGTTACCGGCAAGTCTCTTTACTCGTTCCGTAATACATCATCTCATGACTAACTCATTAGTCATTTGCTTGCAAGGCTTATTATGATGTGCATTACCGAGAGGGCCCAGAGATACCTCTCCGACACTCGGAGTGACAAATCCTATTCTTGATCTATGCCAACACCACGAACACTTTCGGAGACACCTGTAGAGCATCTTTATGATCACCCAGTTACGTTGTGACGTTTGATAGCACACAAGGTGTTCCTCCGGTATTCGGGAGTTGCATAATCTCGTAGTCATAGGAACATGTATAAGTCATGAAGAAAGCAATAGCAGTAAAACTTAAACGATCATAGTGCTAAGCTAACGGATGGGTCTTGTCCATCACATCATTCTCCTAATGATGTGATCTCGTTGATCAAATGACAACGCATGTCTATGGCTAGGAAACATAACCATCTTTGATCAATGAGCTAGTCTAGTAGAGGCATACTAGGGACATATTGTTTTGTTTATGTATTCACACATGTACTAAGTTTCCGGTTAATACAATTCTAGCATGAATAAAAGACATTTATCATGATATAAGGAAATAAATAATAACTTTATTATTGCCTCTAGGGCATATTTCCTTCGATCGGCGCGAGGAATTCAACGATGAAAGCGGTTCGAGATTTGGACGCACGGTTTAAGAGATAAAACATTTTGAATAAACAGATCTACGAAAAAAAGGAAAACGTGCAAGTTGCGATAAGTGGCGCGCTAGGTGTTTGGGGTGATCTTTGCAACACGTACTGTTCAATTAGTGATTTCGGCGCAAAGGTCGCTACGAAGCTACATAGCGCGTACGACCTCGGGTGCGCCCTGTTTCAATGGGCCAACCCATTTCGGGGTCCTCCCCCACAACCGGTTTCTGGAAGGTTCTAGGACCTTTCCTAAACCGGTTATTTTTTTCTTTTTTTTTTCTTTTTTCGTTTTTCTTTCTTTTCATATTTTTATTTTTATTTTTTATTTTTTCCTTTCTGTTTTCCTTTTTCTTTTATATTTCTTCTTCTTTATTTTTTTCATTTTCCTGATTATTTTCTTTTCAAATTGGTGAACATTGTTTTATTCATCGAATTCAAAAAATGTTTCTTTAATTCATTTTTGGTTCATCAGATTTCAAAATTGGTCATCAAACTAAAAAATGTTCACCAAATTCCTTTTCTTTCATTGTTTTTCAAAAAATGTTCATCCATTAACATTTTTTTGGTCATCGAATATAACTTTTGTTCATTGGATTTAAAAAATGTTCATCAAATAAAAAAATCATCTTTTTTTTCGAAAAAATAGTTCTAGAATACAAATTTTGTTCATAATGTCAAAAAAAAAATCATCGGATTCAAAATTTGTTCATCGAATACCAAATAATGTTCATCATTATTGGAAATCGCTCATAAAAATATGTTCATTGAATTCATTCTTTTTCATTGGGATTTCAAAAATGTTCATCAAAACTCAAAAAAAATCATCGTATTATAAATTTGCTCATTGTATTGAAAATTTGATTATCAGGATTTAAAAAATGTTCATAAAAATATAAAATTTGTTCTTCACATTCAAAATTTGTTCATCAAATTTCAATATTGTTCATCGATTTCCAAAAATGTTCATCCATTAAAAAATTGTTTTTCAATATAAATTTTGTTCATAAAGTTGATTAAACTCAAAAAATGTTCATCATTATTAAAAAATGGTCGTAAAAAATTGTTCAGCAAAATGAAAAAATGTTCATTAAAATTTGGAAAATGTTAATTCTTTTTGAATCGCAAAGATTTTTGAATTGAAGAATTTTTGTTCAGACAATTCATATTTCTAAATTTTAGAACCAATCCCTAAATACTTTAATTTATAATATAACAAAAACTGAATATAAAAAAAGGAAACGAAAAAAACGAGAGTGCCCCGCCCCGCGCGTGGGTCGTCCCAACAGGACGCGCTGGGGGCACGGGGGTGCGCGCTACGACGCTCGCGAGCGCGCAGCGCGCCATATAGGAGGTCTTCTCGAAATGGGCCAGCCTGGATTTTCTTGCATTTTGGGACAGCCTGCTCATGGACTACAGCAGGCCATGGTTTGCTCGTGAGAGAAATAGCACGAATCTGAATATGTGAAATCTTCCTGAAAACATAAGCTGAAATAATTTGTACATGTGAAATTTCAATATCATTGTGCCCGAAGCAGATAGAGGATTTCTGCTCTTGGATACACGAGAAAAATGGGGCCTCCCCAGTTTGTTCAGCATATTGTATGCTTGTGGCCACAAAAATCCACCATGAAGTTTGGTTGGAAGGCCGACCGGATTCAAGGTGAAACTAAGAGCATCTCTAGCAGATCCCATCTGAACTACATCTACAACTGCAACAATACAGAGGCTTTGTGGACGCTTCGAATGAAAAGAGCACCTTTTGTCAGGCTTGTGCAGACGTTCAGGAGCAGGGGGTTGCTACAAGATAGTATCCACACCACTGTGGAAGAGCAAGTTGCCATGTTCCTTCATGTTGTTGGTCATAACCAGAGGTTCAGTGTTGTGCACAACACCTTCAGGAGATCAGTGTAGACCATCTCCAGGTACTTCAAGCAAGTGTTGTGAAAGATCGTGGATGTCGCCTAGAGGGGGGGGGTGAATAGGCGCTTTAAAATAATTACGGTTTCGGCTTGAACAAATGCGGAATAAACCTAGCGGTTAATTTGTCAAGCACAAAACCTATAACAACTAGGCTCACCTATGTGCACCAACAACTTATGCTAAGCAAGATAAACAACTAGGTGATAGCAAGATATATGACAAGAAACAATATGGCTATCACAAAGTATAGTGCATAAGTAAAGGGCTCGGTTAAGAGATAACCGAGGAACGCGCAGACGACGATGTATCCCGAAGTTCACACCCTTGCGGATGCTAATCTCCGTTTGGAGCGGTGTGGAGGCACAATGCTCCCCAAGAAGCCACTAGGGCCACCGTAATCTCCTCACGCCCTCGCACAATGCAAGATGCCGTGATTCCACTAAGGGACCCTTGAGGGCGGTCACCGAACCCGTACAAATGGCAACCCTTGGGGGCGGTCACCGAACCCGTCAAATTGCTCGGGGCGATCTCCACAACCTAATTGGAGACCCCGACGCTTGCCCGGAGCTTTACACCACAATGATTGAGCTCCGAACACCAAGGTTGGGGCTACCTCCCCAACGACACCACGAAGCTTCACCACAATGGAATATGGCTTCGAGGTGACCACAACCGTCTAGGGCGCCCAAGCACCCAAGAGGAACAAGCTCAAGGGTACCAAGCACCCAAGAGTAATAAGCTTCTCAATTTCACTTCCACGTATCACCGTGGAGAACTCAAACCGATGCACCAAATGCAATGGCAAGGGCACACGGAGTGCCCAAGTCCTTCTCTCCCAAATCCCACCAAAGCAACTAATGCTAGGGAGGGAAATGAGAGGAAGAACAAGAAGGAGAACACCAAGAACTCCAAGATCAAGATCCAAGGGGTTCCCCTCACCTAGAGGAGAAAGTGATTGGTGGAAATGTGGATCTAGATCTCCTCTCTCTTTTCCCCCAAAAACTAGCAAGAATCCATGGAGGGATTGAGAGATAGTAAGCTCTAAGAAGGTCAACAATGGGGGAAGAACACGAGCTCAAAGGATAAGGTTCATTGGGGAAGAAGACCCCCTTTTATAGGTGGGGGAAAAATCCAACCGTTATGCTCACAGCCCGCACAGAGCGGTACTACCGCTAGGGCAGTAGAACCCCTTTGAAAAACAACAGCGAGGAGGCAAAAAGGCCAGAAAAACCGTCGGAGCGGTAGTACCGCTTGACCTCATGGTACTACCGCTAGGGGTAGCGGTAGTACTGCTAAGGGTAGCGGTACTACTGCTTGCGAGCGGTACTAAAAAATTACATCCGTGCCTACCACCGCTGGACTTGTGACGAGTTTTTGGTCCCGAGCGGAAGTAGCCACGGAAGTAGCCGCGGTAGTACTGCTCCAAGCGGTAGTACCGCTCCCGAAAGCGGTAGTAAAAAATTACTTCCGCTCCTACCCGCGGTAGTACCGCTGCAGCCTTTTCAGTACACCAAAACGTCAATAACTTTTGCATACGAACTCCGAATTCGATGAAACCAAGTTTGTTGGAAAGCTAGCGACAAGGGCTAACACAATCTTGATAGAAAAACCAATAAGAAGCAAATTAGAAAAGGCCCATAAGAAAATGGTGAGAACCCTTCCTCGGATAAGACCGGTAAAACACCCAACACCGAAAACATCATAGAAGACACATGTGAACTCCGTTTTCGATGAACTCAAGCTTGTCATCAAGATGACCATAAGCTCTAAGACTCACAAAGAGAACCAAACAAGAAACAAGAAATATGATGCAAGGATGCAATGGTTTGAGCTCTCTACTAACGATACGATCAAGCTACCAACTTGAGAGCCCCCCTTGATAGTACGGCAAACGATCCTATAACCCGGTCTCCCAACTACCACCACGAGACCGGAAAAATAGAAAACCTATCAAGGGCAAACCTTTGCTTTGCACAAAGTCCACTTGAGCTAGATGTAGACGATCTTGACTTCCTCAAGTTGGACCACCTTTCTTGATTGCGTTGTCTCGGTGAAGACTAGTAGATTGCTCCCCTATATTCCTCTATGGGTGAGCCACTCTTCGGCATATCTTCACAAGTCCATTGTAATGACAATGGACGGCAAGCTTCAAGCACTTGATTTCTTCGTGATGCTCCACTTGAACTTGCACACCGCAACCTAACCCCACAAAGAACTCTCACGAAGACCATGAGTTAGTACACAAAGCGTGATTGACAATGCTTACCATACCATAGGATTGCTTGATCCCTCTCGGTACATCTTCTACGCTTTGTGTGTTGATCAACTTGATTCACTCCTTCACTTAGTCTTGATCAACGTTGAATCTTTCCAACTCTCTTCATTTGGATGATGTCTTGAAGGTAAACATGAATGATAACACACTCTTCTTCTTCAAGACATGCTTGCAATAGGCTCAACACTCACAAGACCAATCTTTGGATAATTCCTTAATAGCACCTTGGTCATCACAAACTCTTCTTGAAACCAACAAATGAACTCCAAGAAAAGCCTATGGACAAACCCTTCAAATATAACTCAAGGCAACCATTAGTCCATAGAGATTGTCATCAATTACCAAAACCAAACATGGGGGCACCGCATGTTCTTTCAATCTCCCCCATTTTGGTAATTGATGACAATCACTTTCAAGAGAGTTTATATAAGGAATTATGCATCACCATACCATGCAACAATAATGTATGTGCATGAGATGCAAAAGCTTAGGAACAAAACCAAAGCAAGAAGAGCGAAGAGACAACTCTCTAAACTTCCTCACAAAACTAAACTCTCTGAAACTTCTCCCCCATTGGCATCGATTGCCAAAATGGGCGAATAGCTTAGAAGGTCAATATAAATTGTGTTCCTCCATAAATTATGTATTCCTCAAAATAGAGAGTGGAAGGCAATACATATATCCAACTGTAAATACTTGGAGGAACACAAACTATATTGAGGCCCAAAGATTGCAAAAGAATGATATGCCACAAAGGCATAACAAAGGGAGAAAAACACGCAATCAAGCAATCAAAGGATACCAATTGAATCAAGCTATCAAAAGATACCAATTGACCCAACTAGACCAATGATCCTACATGCCAAATGAATAAAAGATATTATGATAAGAGCAAAGGAGTGTTCTATAGAAACTAGGGAAGCTCCCCATGATTTGTGCATAATTTAGTTTTGTATTTGGATACAACGAGCACAAAATAGGATCGTCGCTCCCCCAAGATCAATAGAACCTCACGACATAGCAACGAAGTGTTCTAAAGACATTAGTGAAGCTCCCCATAATTTATGCACTCCTTAGAATATTTTCATTAGGATACCAAGTGCACAAAATAGGATCATCACTCCCCCAAGATCAATAGACACTCACACCAAGTGCAAGTGAGCATGAAGGAAACAAAGCCTAGCACTTGCAGCAAACAACTGGTTGAGCAATATATAAAAGAGTCAACTTAAGAGTAGGCTCAACCAAAATGATGTGTATGAGTCATGGCAAAGCACTTGAGAAGATTAATGTATGGATGAACATTAAGCATCAGTATACTCTTGAATGAATGAGATACACAGTGCAAGGCCTATCATTCCCACACAAAACAGCAAATGGGTTCACAAGCTCACTAATAATCATATAAATAACCTATGCTTGTGACAACCTGTGATGAAGATATAAAAAGGATAGCTTTGTCATGAGGAGGGATACCAATAGAAATGGCAAAGCCTCATCAATACAAGCAAGAGAGAATGATCTTCACCACAAAAGAGTGCATCAAGATGAAACGATATAAGATCCGCACTCGAGACACACACCTTCACGGAGCCACCAAAGAAATAAAATAGGAACGAAAAGGTGGACGTGAAAGAAGGGGATATCAAATAGATATGCAACTTCTCTCAAGTGTATAAGATTCTAGGTAGATGAAGATCATGATGATATCAATCCACAAAGAAGGATGTACACACAAAATTGTTGCAAAAAGGAATGGATAAGATATCCCCAAGGAAGTCATAAATATACCAATAAGATATTTGCTTGAAGGCATAGCACATGGATAGATATGTTCTTATTGTATATAAATGAGTTCCAACCACACGAGCATCAAAGACATCACAACTAGCAACAAGAGATCATTGTTGGGATGCTTTGAGAAAGGAAACAAGTATCATTAGAAGGAATGACTAACATGCCATGATACAACCTACACAAGGTTGGTGCAAGAAATGTGTGCATGAAGTAGATGGTGATACTTGTTACCGAGATACCATTGGAAGGATGTAGTAGATACCAATTGAAGGTAGATAGTAGTTCATTGATCATCCTAGCTGGACTCCAATAAGAACATGGTGACACCGCCTTCCTTTTGAATGAGCCGAGCATCCAATGCATCTCCAATTGTTCCTAGAACAACAACGCAAACAAAATGGTACCCAAACTCATTGGGACCAAAGAGTTAGAAACACCAATACATAGGACAAACTCCACAAACACATGTGCATTTATATATGAAAATGAATTTCATGCACATCTCATCCAAATTGAGACTAGGTGGAGTTTCCCCTATATATTGGATTAAAGAAAGAAAGCATGCCAAATAAAATACATGAAGTAAATATGCATGCTCAAGACTTTCAAGAAACGAAACAAAATGAAAAAGAAATACCAAGTGAAAATAGGATACCAAATGGAGAAATCATCACTTGGAAGATATCTATTAGAAGATACATCAAGGAATGAGATATCCATTGATACACGCAAAAGGAAAGATATCAGACTCCCAAAAGAGAGGATGGTTCCAAACAAACCAACCCATCTATAAAGTTTCATGATGGCACAAGTACCAAAAAGAAACAGCTTGCCTTCCATCAACACACACTTGATATGGATCACAAGATGAGTGTTCTATCGAAAATAGGATAGCTCCCCCACGAAATGTGCATTTAGAGAGATTTTGCATTCGAGTACAAAATGCACAGGGTGGGATCACCACTTTCACTATATCTAGAAAACACTCGACAAAAACAATAAAACACGAGATCCAGAAGTGGCATGGAAGGAAATGGGAGTTGACACAAACTTGGCAAGAGATAAGACAAATAAGACCAAAAGACAATGTAAATATGATCAATAATTTCCACCACATAAATGATTACCAATTGTCAAAGACAAGAGGTATTTGGAAATAATTCCCGGTGATAGATAGCAATGATATCCAACATCATCTTCACACCAAACACAAGCAAAGTGCAACTTGTAGAGCTAACATGCCACCTAGGAACAACATAATTTATACTATCAACTCTAGGTGACAATATCTCAAATTTACACATTTTCTAGGCTTGTAATATGCACATAGAATATTACTCCCCCATAATGTGATACCGATGAAAAACTTACCAAGATGCAAAAGAGAACCAACAAGAGATAATTAATGGAACATTTAGAATTTGACTTTCTCATGAGAAGCCATACCACATAGAGACTAGATAATCTTGTAATATCAATAATAGATGGTATTCCTCATGTACACACATTTATAGGATTGTGAGGTGCACAAAGCACATCACTCCCCCAAAATGGGATGTTCCATTAATCTCTCACAAGAGCCAACTAAGATAAAAGCAAGAAGCACAAAGGCTCAATGCACGACACACACATACATGATGTGCAAACCAATATACACCTTGATTTCTCAAGATATACAAATTGGACGCACATCATATACAAACACATGCAAGGAACAAAACCAAAACATGCAAAGGGGCAAGTAACTTTCAATGTAAACAATTTAAGCACGAGTTACCGCAAGGAGGAACATTGGATATAAGATAGAAACTTGATCATCCGAATGACTTGGCTTGAGACAATATGAATGATGAAGACCCCTTAATTCTTCATAATGTACCAAGTCTCCAATGCCCTCCAACAACGCCTATTGATCAAGTTTTAGCTTGTTGGTCCCCAACCAAGTTGGGTCCTAAGAGGTTAGTCACAATAGGCTTGGCCACCCAAATGGTTCTTTTCTTGACACCACTTTGAGTACCAAAAAACTTGGCAAACACATTTCCAACATTATCCTTCCCAAGAAAATAGACATCATCAATAATAATTGGGTTGGATAAGTTACCACTAGTGCATGAAGAAGCAAGGTGACCCTTCTCACGGCATAGGTAGCAACATCTACTCTTCACTTTCTTCTCATTTGATTTCTCAAAATGAGAAGCATTACCATGAGTCTTCTTGGGAAGCGGCCTTTCTTCAACTTGCGGTTGAGCACGAGATTGAACTTGTGGCCTCTTCCCTTGTTGCTTGTCACTAATGACCTTCTTCTTCAATGGGCAAGATCTAACATGATGCCCTTCAATTTTGCACTTGAAGCAAATAATCTTGGCCGAATTCTTGAGTTGTTCTTGGCCCTTCTTCTTGTTGCTCTTGGACTTCTTCTTCTTGTTGGAGTTGAATCCAAGTCCACCTTTGTCATTGGGGGATTTTTGCACACTCAAGATATTGTTGAGTGTGGACTTCCCTTCATGACACTTTTCCAAGTCTTTCTTGATGATCATAGCCTCATGAGCTATCTTTAGCACATTATGGGATACTAGAAGATCATCATGAGAGCTTGTGAGCTTTACATGACTTTCTTCCAATCTCCCATAATTGCTAGATAGCAACTCAAGTTGAGCCCTTAGCTCAACATTCTCCTTCAAAATGGATGCTTCACTAGAAATAGAGTTAGTAGCACAAGCATCATCAATAATAGCAAGAGGAGAAGGCAACTTGGCAAGCTCCTTAGAATATGAAGCTTTAAGTTGAGCATGAGACTCGGTGAGTTTTATGAGCTCACCCTTAATGACCCTTGAGCCATTTTCGAGGTGCTCAAAATCCTCAAGGAGTTTAGCATGTGCAACTTCAAGCTTCTCATTTTTAGTTTCAAAATCATTAGCCACCTCGAGAGCTCTATCACGGGATTCCTTTATTCTAGATAGTTCTAGAGCAAAAGTCTCCTCAAGAGATTCCTTGGTGGTTTGTTCAAGTTCAAGAGCTTGCGAGAGGTCGGCGATCTCATTAGTGTAATCACGCTCATGACCTTCCATTTTCTCAATGGTGACCTCATGCTCCTCTAGATGAGATTCCAACTCATCAATATATTTCTTGCCCTCAATGGCAATAGACATGATTTCCATAAAGTTGGAACGAGCTAATTTATTCTTAAGAAGAGCTTTAAAAATCATTTCCCCCTTAATTTTTAAGGAGGCAACATTATCATTCTCTTCATCATTTTCTACATCATCATCATTGTCATCATCACTATCATCACAAGATATATTGGGGTTCAAAGTGGGAGATACCTTTGAAGCCTTGGCCATAAGGCAAAACGCAATAGATGATGATGTAGGATCCCTTGAAGCACCATTCAAGACTACATCTTGTTCCATGGGTTGTTGGGTTTCCTCTACATTGTTAGCACAACAATTCGAGGAAATAGATGCATTTTTATCATGGCAACAAGACATAGCAAGCATATCATCATGAGTTTTAGTCAAACAATTTCTACATGATATGCAAGGACTATCAACACAAGCATGTGAAACATGTTGGGTGCTCGAAGTGTTAAAGTCCAAAGAAGATGCATTGCAATAAGATAGTGATGAAGGATCATCCACAATAAGCATACTATCATCATTGCAATGACCAACACTACTCACCATATCATTACCTTGTGGCAAACCACATGTAGGTGAAGTAGAAGAAGTTGAGAAGACAACACGGCCGGAGGTGGAGGGAGAACAATCATTCCTACAGTTCTTGGACACACCATATTTATCTTGAAGCTTTGTCCACAACTCATGAGCATCCCGGAATGGCATGAGTTGAAATATAACTACATTGCTCAAAGCATCAAAAAGCACATTAGAAGCTTGAGCATTGAGATAAGAGTTTTTCTCATCCTCTAAAGATAATCTTTGTGCATCCTTTGGAGGAGAAAAACCCATATCTACAATTTGCTCTAAATTTGGGTCCATGACCCTAAAGAGATTAAGCACGCGAATTACCCAAACATCAAAATTTGTGCCATTGAAACTAAGAGTGACAGAGAAACCTAAACCCCTAGTCGACATCCTTACTCTCTAGGCGGTAAAGCCCTATAAAGAGAGACGAGGCTCTGATACCAATTGAAAGATCGTGGATGTCGCCTAGAGGGGGGGGTGAATAGGCGCTTTAAAATAATTACGGTTTCGGCTTGAACAAATGCGGAATAAACCTAGCGGTTAATTTGTCAAGCACAAAACCTATAACAACTAGGCTCACCTATGTGCACCAACAACTTATGCTAAGCAAGATAAACAACTAGGTGATAGCAAGATATATGACAAGAAACAATATGGCTATCACAAAGTATAGTGCATAAGTAAAGGGCTCGGTTAAGAGATAACCGAGGAACGCGCAGACGACGATGTATCCCGAAGTTCACACCCTTGCGGATGCTAATCTCCGTTTGGAGCGGTGTGGAGGCACAATGCTCCCCAAGAAGCCACTAGGGCCACCGTAATCTCCTCACGCCCTCGCACAATGCAAGATGCCGTGATTCCACTAAGGGACCCTTGAGGGCGGTCACCGAACCCGTACAAATGGCAACCCTTGGGGGCGGTCACCGAACCCGTCAAATTGCTCGGGGCGATCTCCACAACCTAATTGGAGACCCCGATGCTTGCCCGGAGCTTTACACCACAATGATTGAGCTCCTAACACCAAGGTTGGGGCTACCTCCCCAACGACACCACGAAGCTTCACCACAATGGAATATGGCTTCGAGGTGACCACAACCGTCTAGGGCGCCCAAGCACCCAAGAGGAACAAGCTCAAGGGTACCAAGCACCCAAGAGTAATAAGCTTCTCAATTTCACTTCCACGTATCACCGTGGAGAACTCAAACCGATGCACCAAATGCAATGGCAAGGGCACACGGAGTGCCCAAGTCCTTCTCTCCCAAATCCCACCAAAGAAACTAATGCTAGGGAGGGAAATGAGAGGAAGAACAAGAAGGAGAACACCAAGAACTCCAAGATCAAGATCCAAGGGGTTCCCCTCACCTAGAGGAGAAAGTGATTGGTGGAAATGTGGATCTAGATCTCCTCTCTCTTTTCCCCCAAAAACTAGCAAGAATCCATGGAGGGATTGAGAGATAGCAAGCTCTAAGAAGGTCAACAATGGGGGAAGAACACGAGCTCAAAGGATAAGGTTCATTGGGGAAGAAGACCCCCTTTTATAGGTGGGGGAAAAATCCAACCGTTATGCTCACAGCCCGCACAGAGCGGTACTACCGCTCCAGGAGCGGTACTACCGCTAGGGCAGTAGAACCCCTTTGAAAAACAACAGCGAGGAGGCAAAAAGGCCAGAAAAACCGTCGGAGCGGTAGTACTGCTTGACCTCACGGTACTACCGCTAGGGGTAGCGGTAGTACTGCTAAGGGTAGCGGTACTACTGCTTGCGAGCGGTACTAAAAAATTACATCCGTGCCTACCACCGCTGGACTTGTGACGAGTTTTTGGTCCCGAGCGGAAGTAGCCACGGAAGTAGCCGCGGTAGTACTGCTCCAAGCGGTAGTACCGCTCCCGAAAGCGGTAGTACCGCTCCCGAAAGCGGTAGTAAAAAATTACTTCCGCTCCTACCCGCGGTAGTACCGCTGCAGCCTTTTCAGTACACCAAAACGTCAATAACTTTTGCATACGAACTCCGAATTCGATGAAACCAAGTTTGTTGGAAAGCTAGCGACAAGGGCTAATACAATCTTGATAGAAAAACCAATAAGAAGCAAATTAGAAAAGGCCCATAAGAAAATGGTGAGAACCCTTCCTCGGATAAGACCGGTAAAACACCCAACACCGAAAACATCATAGAAGACACATGTGAACTCCGTTTTCGATGAACTCAAGCTTGTCATCAAGATGACCATAAGCTCTAAGACTCACAAAGAGAACCAAACAAGAACCAAGAAATATGATGCAAGGATGCAATGGTTTGAGCTCTCTACTAACGATACGATCAAGCTACCAACTTGAGAGCCCCCCTTGATAGTACGGCAAACGATCCTATAACCCGGTCTCCCAACTACCACCACGAGACCGGAAAAATAGAAAACCTATCAAGGGCAAACCTTTGCTTTGCACAAAGTCCACTTGAGCTAGATGTAGACGATCTTGACTTCCTCAAGTTGGACCACCTTTCTTGATTGCGTTGTCTCGGTGAAGACTAGTAGATTGCTCCCCTATATTCCTCTATGGGTGAGCCACTCTTCGGCATATCTTCACAAGTCCATTATCATGACAATGGACGGCAAGCTTCAAGCACTTGATTTCTTCGTGATGCTCCACTTGAACTTGCACACCGCAACCTAACCCCACAAAGAACTCTCACGAAGACCATGAGTTAGTACACAAAGCGTGATTGACAATGCTTACCATACCATAGGATTGCTTGATCCCTCTCGGTACATCTTCTACGCTTTGTGTGTTGATCAACTTGATTCACTCCTTCACTTAGTCTTGATCAACGTTGAATCTTTCCAACTCTCTTCATTTGGATGATGTCTTGAAGGTAAACATGAATGATAACACACTCTTCTTCTTCAAGACATGCTTGCAATAGGCTCAACACTCACAAGACCAATCTTTGGATAATTCCTTAATAGCACCTTGGTCATCACAAACTCTTCTTGAAACCAACAAATGAACTCCAAGAAAAGCCTATGGACAAACCCTTCAAATATAACTCAAGGCAACCATTAGTCCATAGAGATTGTCATCAATTACCAAAACCAAACATGGGGGCACCGCATGTTCTTTCATGTTGTATGATGTCGGGGAGCTCAGAGGAGAGATGATCAGGTCATCAACCGGCCGGACTCCTACCAAGATTCACACTATCCCAAGATGGTATCCATACTTTAAGGTGAGTATATTATGTAGTTCATGCCTTGATATGCTGTTATTGTTCTTCTGTAGACTAACGTCATATTGTAATGCCATTCCAGAATTGCATTGGAGCAATTGATGGTACTCATGTCACTGCAGAGTGCCGAGATCACAAGCTGAAGCATATAGAGGGAGGAAGCACTACACAAGCCGGCATGTGCTAGCTGTTGTTGACTTCCATATGAAGTTCACATGTGTTGGCTGGTTGGCAAGGATCAACACATGATGCTAATATTCTCAGTGACAGCATGAGTCGTTATGATGGCATCAACATCCTTGATCGCAAGTTCTACCTAGGAGATGCTGGCTATGCATGTTGGCCAAGTGTTCTTCCACTCTTTAAGAAAACCAGGTACCATCTGAACGAGTTCTCTGATAGAACTATCCTAGGACTCCTCAGGAACTGTTCAATCTCAGACACTCAAGCCTTAGAGTGACTGTTGAGAGGGCCTTTGAAGCTCCGAAAAACATTTTTAAGATTCTGGATCAGAAGTCATTCCACTCTTACCCTACCTAGGTCAAGCTTGTTCTTGCATGTTGCATCATTCACAACTGGATCCTGCAAGGGGAGTTGATGAACTTATGCCGAAGGAGGAAGATGTGACTCCTGATGAGGTGATCAGCTCCGACCATAGTGTGGAGGTGTTCGACAACGAATCGTGGAAGAATAAAAGGTTAAAGTGGGCTCACGTAATGTGGGATAACAGAGATCGGACAAGGATCTGAAGAAGAAGAAGAAGAAGAAGAAGAAGAAGAGGCAGCAACTGAAAAGAAGAAGAGGAAGCAGAACAGTCGCAGCGGAAGAAGAGGGAGAGGACGAGGATGAACTTTCACCTAGTTAGAATCGTTGAACTTTACACTATTCAACCATATTGGCTCTTAACTTGTACTATCATTTGCTAGTAGGTAGGATAAACTGTCATTTGTTTTCTAGCTAGAACAAAACAATGTTCAATGTATGTAGTAACTAGTAAGGTCACCATTAGGGAGAAGTGGTGATCACATCATTTGCCATTTGCAACCAAACAACATATTGTTTGTTTAACAACAGCGACGCTAGCAACCAAACAACGTGCTCACTAGTTAATTCCTTCATGTAAAAAGACTAATGTAAGCAACGAAACTACATACAAATGTTGATTTTAATCTGCATTTGGCCAACAAACCCTAACTGAAACAAGTATGCAAAATGCTCTAAAACAGATATGTGAACCAAATGCATCCGTACTGAACCTGCGGAGTGCAGACTCTGTGTTGCAGCTTGCCGAGAGTTGAGAGACGGAAAATATACTCTCTCCGCCCCCAACGACTTATATTTCGGAACAGAGGTAATACTTTTCTTCTCCAACTAAAATATATACTGAACTGCGGAGCCAAGGTACGGGCTGCAGCCTACGGACGTTCCTCGTTTGACAAGTGCAGTGCCGCGCCGCGTGGGCGACTGGGCGTAGGCACGCGGTCTCTTTTACTCCGATCCGATTTCATTGCCTGTTCGATCGTTGCAGCGACCTATACTCTTACATGCCAACCAGTCTGACCCATTCAACCAAACTGGATCGTGTGTGCTCCTCGCAGTACAGTTTGCAGGGATGAGTGACGATGGCGACTCCGACATCTGCGATGGATGCATCGAGGCGTGCTGCTGCGCCTTCTTCGTGGATTCCATCGGCGGCAAGACACTCTTCCGCATTGTCTGCGCTCTCGTGATCTTCGCCGTCCTCGCCACCGGGTTCACGCTGCTCGTCATCGCGTTCATCACGCGCCCCGTCGGCGTCACCGTCGAGGACGCGGCCCTCGGCCGCCTCGCCCTCGCCGACAAGAACGCCACGGCCACGGCGCTCGCCTACGACTTCTCGCTCGCCGTCGCCGTGCGCAACCACAACTGGATCATGCGCGCCCAGCACACGGCGCCGCTCGACGCGGAGCTGCTCTTCGCCGGCGCGCGCTTCGCCCGCGTCGGACTGGCGACCGCAGGGGGCTTGGTCCAGCCGGGAAACAAGGAAGTGTACCACGCCGCGGCGGCGGCCGACAACGCGGGCGTCTCGCTGGGGAGCGCAGGGGTGGCCGAGTTCGTCAGGGAGAGCACGGCGGGGGTGTTTCATTTGGAGCTCAGGGTTGTCGGGGAGGTCAGGTACCCGCCGCGCCACCACCTGCATAGGCTGAACGCGATCTGCCCGCTGGAGTTGGCTCTGTCGACGGCGACGTCGCCGGCGACGTTCAGAAAGGTCAAGTGCGCCGCCTTTTCATAGCTGCACTCCGAGCAGAGGATGCCAGCGGCGGGAACGTCGCCGAGAGCAAAATCGATCTTCAAGAATAAGTTTCATTTAGCTAGCTCATGACATTTCTTCTCGTTCTCGCCTCTAGGATTGTCCTTTTTACGTGCCTCTAGGATTCTGGTAATGCAGATCAGATGTCATTCCATTACATTTTTCTTTTCTTTTGTAATTTTCTTCTTCTTTTGTCTTGTAGAACGATCAGATGGGCTAGCTAGGACATGTCTCTTTTCCTATTTCAATTTTTATTAACTTTGGGGCGAATTGGCTCAAACGCAATATGGATGGCTTTATTTTCTTCACGTGTAGAATAACACCTTTATATTCACATACTCCTTCCGTTCTAAAATAAATGTCGCTGATTTATTAAGGCATGTACAATGGTTGATAAGATAGTCTTATCTTAAGTCTTGCATGTAATTCAGAGATGACAAAAAAGCATGTATACGTGGGTCATCTCTTAGCCTTATCCTCAATAACTAGCTATTTTTAAAAATGTGATGAGACATATTATGCTAAGAGATCATCTCATGTCTTCTTTTAAATAAGAGAAGACAATCCTTTCCTTACGATTTCTTTCTCCTCTACCTCATCATGTATCCTACATGTCATTTTTAACATGTTTTTCAGTTCCAGGTTACCAGGGTTTTTCATAAATCGCTCTCGACCAGTCACACTCGCACATTCCACGTGGGGGAGCCGACCTAGTCCCATGGTGGGGCCCAAATGAGATGTCCATTCCTTATCTAGATTAGAGCCCCGTCGGCGTCACCGTCGAGCTGCGAGGATGATGGATTTCGCACCCCATCTTTTTCTCTCGCGCAGCTCGAAATCCATCATCCTCGCACCATGGTTCTCTAGTTCTAGTTCTAATTTAGAGTTGATCTAGATTAGAGCTAGACCTAGTTCTTTCCATCCTCATAATAGAGAAGCCTTGTGTGGTTCTCTTCTTCTCCCTCTAATTTTTCGGCGACGATTAGCTCTAGACGATGAAGTGTTGTCGAAGCGTGAAGCATGTACGCATGCAATGCAATCCGTAGAGAGATCGTGCTTTCGGTCTTCGGTTCAAGGGTCGTTCGTGAACGATTCAAGGGACTTCATCAATGATCTACACCAAGTCTTCTACCACTACATCTTGAAGTTGGTGATATTCCAATCTAAACCTCTAATGCATCTACATGGCGTTCCTGAAATCGTGATCGTGTTGCATTTTTTTTGTTTTCTACTATGTTTCCCAACATGTTGGGATGGATATTTTTTTGCTGGAACCTGTGACATCGATTGTTGGGACCGACGACACTGTTTCCTGGAACCGATGATACCGTTTGTTTGGAGAATGGCATCAGATGTTGGAGCCAATTATTTCATTTGCTGGTATCGTTGGTGTCGTATGTGGGAATCGACTTCCACACTGCTACAAGCGCAATGATGTGGGCGATGTGTGACACTAGCTGCGATGATGATGAATGGTAGTGGGATGGCGGCGATCTGGTGGTGCGGCATCGCTCAAGGTCGGTTGTGCACGCTTGTGTCCATGGCGGGGTCAGGGCGCTCATTATCGCCTCTCTCCCATTCCAATAAATCTCTATAAGGGGCAAAGACCATTTCCTAACTCTCTGTAGATCAATACTATTACTTCGAAAAGGCTACATCTTAACCTTGTGTACTTGCAAGATATTAGTGGGCCAGCTCCATCAGCCATAGGCGAGATCAACAACTTCATGGGCACATTAGCTTCGCACTAACCACAAGTAATTTCCTACCGGAAGTTGGCGTGTGATGTTCACAATCATTGTCACCCCTTTCTTCTTGTTTGCCTCCGGCTAAGCCCATGTTCATCTTAGTTGCCTCCCCGGCTGCCCACAGGCCCTAGGAAGATGTTGAAACTTTCCTAGAGGAGTTGTGCGTCCCCGAATCGCATAATGATGCATAGCCCTACCACGCAATGGCTTGGTGGCACAGGTCACTGATGAGTCCAATTTATGTGATAAGTTTGCTACTTGTTTTGTGCCTACATGGTAGGCTTTAAGGAGTTTTACCGCGTTCACGCACCTCTTTTTGTTGATTTCCCTCGAGTAACGCTTTTTGGACCACTTAGCACAATATGGAGGAACTCCCCAGAAATGGTAGTGGAATCACATATTTAAAGTGATAATCACCTATCATAAAAGAAACAAGCAAGAATGACAAAGAAGGAATCCTGCCACACTTCCCGAGCAAAAGACAGTGTTCCATGCGGTCGCCCCCGCTCGCATGGGCGGTCGTATGAGGTGCCAGCGCCACCGCCTGATCGACTACTTCCAGCCCTAGAGAGACCAAAAACTGGTCCAAAAGGCGAACCCTAGCACTGAAGTCCATCCGCAGGAGGGATTGGCAAGGAGAAGAGGGCCTCATAATCCCCAAGAACAAGGCGGCTACAACATCATCACCACTGTCATCGTCATCACCATCACATCCCTATGAGTGTAACATCGGGAACCCTAGTGAATCATCTTGTGTGTTACTTGCATCATTCATTCATGTTTGTCATCATCCCCATCATGATGTTTGTTGTCTTCATGTGTGAGTAGACCCCTGATGTCTACTACGCAACCTTCTTCTTGTAGACGTTGTTGGACCTCCAAGTGCAGAGGTTTGTAGGACATTAGCAAATTTCCCTCAAGTGGATGACCTAAGGTTTATCAATCCGTGGGAGGCGTAGGATGAAGATGGTCTCTCTCAAGCAACCCTGCAACCAAATAACAAAGAGTCTCTTGTGTCCCCAACACACCCAATACAATGGTAAATTGTATAGGTGCACTAGTTCGGCAAAGAGATGGTGATACAAGTGCAATATGGATGGTAGATATAGGTTTTTGTAATAGGAAAATATAAAAACAGCAAGGTAGCAAGTGGTAAAAGTGAGCATAAACGGTGTTGCAATGATAGGAAATAAGGCCTAGGGTTCATACTTTCACTAGTGCAAGTTCTCTCAACAAGGATAACGTAATTGGATCATATTACTAGCCCTCAACATGCAACAAAGAGTCACTCCAAAGTAACTAATAGCGGAGAACAAACGAAGAGATTATGGTAGGGTACGAAACCACCTCAAAGTTATTCTTTCTGATCGATCTATTCAAGAGTCCGTAGTAACGTTCACTCTATCATAGAGTTCGTACTAGAATAACACCTTAAGACACAAATCAACCAAAACCCTAATGTCACCTAGATACTCCATTGTCACCTCAAGTATCCGTGGGCATGATTATACGATATGCATCACACAATCTCAGAAACATCTATTCAACCAACATATAGAACTTCAAAGAGTGCCCCAAAGTTTCTACCGGAGAGTCAAGACGAAAGCGTGTGCCAACCCCTATGCATAGATTCCCAAGGTCACGGGACCCGCAAGTTGATCACCAAAACATGCATCAAGTGGATCACATGATATCCCATTGTCACCATAGATAAACACGTGCAAGACATACATCAAGTGTTCTCAAATCCTTAAAGACTCAATCCGATAAGGTAACTTCAAAGGGAAAACTCAATCCATTACAAGAGAGTAGAGGGGGAGAAGCATCATAAGATCCAACTATAATAGCAAAGCTCGCGATACATCAAGATCGTGCCATGTCAAGAACACGAGAGAGAGAGAGAGAGAGATCAAACACATAGCTACTGGTACATACCCTCAGCCCCGTGGGTGGACTACTCCCTCCTCGTCATGGAGAGCGCCGGGATGATGAAGATAGCCACCGGAGAGGGATTCGCCCCCCCTCCGGCAGGGTGCCAGAACGGGTCTAGATTGGTTTTTGGTGGATACAGAGGCTTTCGGCGGCGGAACTCCCGATCTTGGTTAATTTCCGAAGGTTTTAGTATTTATAGGATTTTTTGACATAGGCCACAAGTCAGGGGGGCTTCTGGGCTGTCCACGAGATAGGAGGGTGCCACCACCTTCCCAGGGCGTGCCCTCCACCCTCGTGGGCAGCCCGTGGCTCTCATGGCCCAACTCTTTTGCTTCGGGCTTCTTTTGGTCCAGAAAAAATCATAAAAAATTGGCTCGTCAATTGGACGCCGTTTGATATTCCTTTTCTGTAAAACCCTAAAACAGAGAAAAACAGAAACTGGCACTGGGCTCTGGGTTAATAGGTAGTCCCAAAAATCATAAAAAAGTGTATATAAAAGCCCATAAGACATCCTAGAAGGATAATATAATAGCATGTAACAATAAAAAATTATAGATACGTTGGAGACGTATCAAGCATCCCCAAGCTTAATTCCTGCTCGTCCTCGAGTAGGTAAATGATAAAAACAGAATTTTTGATGTGGAATGCTAACCAATATAGTTTTCAATGTAATTCTCTTAATTGTGGCATGAATGTTTAGATCTGAAAGATTCAAGATAAAAGTCTATATTGACATAAGAAACAATAATACTTCAAGCATACTAACAAAGCAATCATGTCTTCTCAAAATACTATGGCTAAAGAAAGTTATCCCTACAAAATCATATAGTCTAGCTATGATCCCTCTTCATCACACAAAATATTCATATCATGCACAACCCCGATTTCAGCCAAGCACTTGTTTTCATACTCTATCTTTTCAAACCTTTTAACTTTCACGCAATACATGAGCGTGAGCCATGGACATAGCACTATGGGTGGAATAGAGGTGGTTGTAGAGAAGACAAAAAAGAGAGGAAGATAGTCTCACATCGACTAGGCTTATCAATGGGCTATGGAGATGCCCATCAATAGATATCAATGTGAGTGAGTAGGGATTGCCATGCAACGGATGCACTAGAGCTAAATATGAACGAAAGCTCAACAAAAGAAACTAGTGGGTGTGCATCCAACTTGCTTGCTCACGAAGACCTAGGGCATTTGAGGAAGCCCATCGTTGGAATATACAAGCCAAGTTCTATAACGAAAATTCCCACTAGTATATGAAAGTGACTAAACATGAGACTCTCTATCATGAAGAACATGGTGCTACTTTGAAGCACAAGTGTGGAAAAAGATAGTAGCAATTGTCCCTTTTTTCTTCTTTTTTTCATTTTTTCTCTTTTTTTGGGCCTTTCTTTTTTTTTCTTTGGCCTTTTTTTTTTGTGGAGGGGCTTTATTGATTTAGACTTTCCTCACAAGGGACAATGCTCTAATAATGATGATCCTCATGTTGGAAATATGCCCTAGAGGCAATAATAAAATGGTTATTATTATATTTCCTTGTTCATGATAATTGTCTGTTATTCATGCTTGAATTGTATTATCCGAAAATAGTGATACATGTGTGAATACATATACCACAACGTGTCCCTGGTAAACCTCTAGTTACTAGCTCGTTGATAAACAAATGGTTACGGTTTCCTAACCATGGACATTGGATGTCATTGATAACGGGATCACATCTTTAGAAGAATGATGTGATGGACAAGACCCAATCCTAAGCCTAGCACAAGATCGTGTAGTTCGTAATGCTAAAGCTTTTCCAATGTCAAGTATCTTTTCCTTAGACCATGAGGTTGTGCAACTCCCGGATACCGCAGGAATACTTTGGGTGTGCCAAACGTCACAACGTAACTGGGTGGCTATAAAGGTACACAACGGGTATCTCCGAAAGTATCTGTTGGGTTGGCACGAACCGGGACTGGGATTTGTCACTCCGTACGACGAAGAGGTATCTCTGGGCCCACTCGGTAAGACATCATCATAATGAGCTCAATGTGACTAAGGTGTTGGTCACGAGATGACGTATTACGGAACGAGTAAAGAGACTTGCCATGACGAGATTGAACAAGGTATCGGTATACCAACGATCAAATCTCGGGCAAGTATTATACCGATAGACAAAGGGAATTGTATACAGGATTGATTGAATCCTTAACATCGTGGTTCATCCGATGAGATTATCGAGGAGCATGTAGGAACCAACATGGGTATCCAGATCCCGCTGTTGGTTATTGACCGGAGAGTCGTCTCGGTCATGTCTACATGTCTCCCGAACCCGTAGGGTCTACACACTTAAGGTTCGGTGACGCTAGGGTTGTAGAGATATATGCATGTGGTAACCAGAATGTTGTTAGGAGTCCCGGATGAGATCCCGGACGTCACGAGCAGTTCCAGAATGGTCCGGAGGTAAAGAATTATATATAGGAAGTCCAGTTTCGGCCACCGGGAGAGTTTCGGGGGTCACCGGTATTGTACCGGGACCACCGGAAGGGTCCCGGGGGTCCATCGGGTGGGGCCACCTATCCCGGAGGGCCCCGTGGGCTGAAAGGGGAAGGGAACCAGCCCATAGTGGGCTGGTGTGCCCCCCTTGGGCCTTCCCCCCGCGCCTAGGGTTGGGAACCCTAGGGGTGGGGGCGCCCACATGACTTGGGGGGCAAGCCCCCCTAGGACGCCGCCCCCCTAGTGATCCCATATCTAGGGCCGACGCACCCCCTAGTCCCCCTATATATAGTGGGGGGAGGGAGGGCAGTCGCACCCATGCCCTGGCGCGTCCCTCTCCCTCCCGTGACACCTCTCCCTCCTCCAGTGCTGCTTGGCGAAGCCCTGCTGGAATATCGCTGCATCCACTACCACGCCGTCGTGTTGCTGGATCTCCATCAACCTCTCCTCCCCCCTTGCTGGATCAAGAAGGAGGAGACGTCACTGCTCCGTACGTGTGTTGAACGCGGAGGTGCCGTCCGTTCGGCGCTAGGATAATCGGTGATTTGGATCACGACGAGTACGACTCCATCATCCACGTTCTCTTGAACGCTTCCGCTCGCGATCTACAAGGGTATGTACATGCACTCCCCTCTCCCTCGTTGCTAGATGACTCCATAGATTGATCTTGGTGAAGCATAGAATTTTTTTGATTTCTGCTATGTTCCCCAATAGTGGCATCAGAGCTAGGTCTATGCGTAGTATCTTGCACGAGTAGAACACAAAGCAGTTGTGGGCGTAGATTTGTTCAATTCTCTTACCTCTACTAGTCTTATCTTGATTCGGCGGCATCGTGGGATGAAGCGGCCCGGACCGACCTTACACGTACGCTTACGTGAGACAGGTTCCACCAACCGACATGCACTAGTTGCATAAGGTAGCTAGCGGGTGACCGTCTCTCCCACTTTAGTCGGATCGGATTCGATGAAAAGGGTCCTTATGAAGGGTAAATAGAAATTGGCATATCACGTTGTGGTTTTGGCGTAGGTAAGAAACGTTCTTGCTAGAAACCTATAGCAGCCATGTAAAACTTGCAACAACAATTAGAGGACGTCTAACTTGTTCTTGTAGCATGTGCCGTGTGATGTGATATGGCCAAAATGATGTGATGAATGATATATGTGATGTATGTGATTGATCATGTTCATGTAATAGGAATCACGACTTGCATGTCGATGAGTATGACAACCGACAGGAGCCATAGGAGTTGTCTTGTTTTATTATGTGACTTGCGTGTCACTGAATAACGCCATGTAATTACTTTACTTTATTGCTAAACATTATCCATAGTAGTACAAGTAATGTTTGGCGAGACGACTTCATGAAGACACGATGATGGAGATCATGGTGTAATGTCGGTGACGATGATGATCATGGAGCCCCAAAGATGAAGATCAAAGGAGCTAAATGATACTGGCCATATCATGTCACTATTTGATTGCATGTGATGTTTATCATGTTTTTTACATCTTATTTGCTTGGAACGATGGTAGTAAATAAGATGATCTCTCACTAAAATTTCAAGAATTGTGTTCCCCCTAAGTGTGCACCGTTGCTAAGGTTCGTTGTTCCGAAGCACCACGTGATGATCGGGTGTGATAGGCTCTAACGTTTGCATACAACGGGTGTAAGCCAGATTTACACACGCAATACACTTAGGGTTCACTTGACGAGCCTAGCATGTATAGACATGGCCTCGGAACACGGAAGACCGAAAGGTCGAACATGAGTCGCATAGGAGATACGATCAACATGAAGATGTTCACCGTTGATGACTAGTCTGTCTCACGTGATGATCGGACACGGCCTAGTCGATTCGGATCATGTAACACTTAGATGACTAGAGAGATGTCTATCTGAGTGGGAGTTCATTGAATTGTTTTAGATGAACTTAATTGTCATGAACTTAGTCTAAAATCTTTACAATATGTCTTGTAGATCAAATGGCCCACGCTCATGTTACCCTCAACTTCAACGCGTTCCTAGAGAAATCCAAGCTGAAAGACGATGGTAGCAACTATACAGATTGGCTCTGTAACCTGAGGATCATCCTCATAGCTGCCAAGAAAACATATGTCCTTGAAGCACCGCTAGGTGATTCTCCCGCCCCGGCAAACCAAGACGTTATGAACGCTTGGCAATCGCGTTGTGATGATTACTCCCTGGTTCAGCGCGGCATCCTCTACAGCTTAGAATCGGGTCTCCAAAAGCGTTTTGAGCACCACGGAGCATATGAGATGTTCCAAGAGCTGAAAATGGTTTTCCAAGCTCATGCCCGAGTCGAGAGATATGACATCTCCGACGCATTCTACAGTTGTAAGATGGAGGAGAATAGTTCTGTCAGCGAGCACATACTCAAATTTTCTGGGTTGCACAATCGCTTGTCTCAGTTGGGAATGAATCTCCCAGACGAAGCGGTCGTTGACAGAATCCTTCAGTCGCTTCCACCTAGCTACAAGAGCTTCGTGATAAACTTCAATATGCAAGGGATGGAGAAGTCCATTCCCGAGGTGTATTCAATGCTGAAATCAGCGGAGGTGGAGATCAAGAAAGAGCATCATGTGTTGATGGTGAATAAAACCACTAAGTTCAAGAAAGGCAAGGGTAAGAAGAACTTCAAGAAGGACGGCAAAGGAGTTGCCACGCCCGGTAAGCCGGTTGCCGGGAAGAAGCCAAAGAATGGACCCAAGCCTGAGACTGAGTGCTTTTACTGCAAGGGGACGGGTCACTGGAAGCGGAACTGCCCCAAATACTTAGCAGATAGGAAGGCCGACAACGTCAAAGGTATATGTGATATACATGTTATTGATGTGTACCTTACCAGCGCTCGTAGTAGCTCCTGGGTATTTGATACCGGTGCAGTTGCTCACATTTGTAACTCGAAGCAGGAGCTGCGGAATAAGCGGAGACTGGCGAAGGACGAGGTGACGATGCGCGTCGAGAATGGTTCCAAGGTCGATGTGATCGCCGTCGGCACGCTACCTCTACATCTACCCTCGGTATTAGTTTTAAACCTTAATAATTGTTATTTAGTACCAGCTTTGAGCATGAACATTGTATCTGGATCTCGTTTAATGCGAGATGGCTACTCATTTAAATCCGAGAATAATGGTTGTTCTATTTATATGAGATATATGTTTTATGGTCATGCCCCGCTGGTCAATGGTTTATTCTTGATGAATCTCGAACATGATGTTACACATATTCATAGTGTGAATGCCAAAAGATGTAAGGTTGATAATGATAGTCCCACATACTTGTGGCATTGCCGCCTTGGTCATATTGGTGTCAAACGTATGAAGAAGCTCCATGCAGATGGACTTCTGGAGTCTCTTGATTATGAATCATTTGACACGTGCGAACCATGCCTTTTGTGTAAGATGACCAAGACTCCGTTCTCCGGAACAATGGAGCGAGCAACCAACTTATTGGAAATCATACATACTGATGTGTGCGGTCCAATGAGTGTTGAAGCTCGCGGAGGCTATCGATATGTTTTCACCCTCACAGACGACTTAAGTAGATATGGGTATGTCTACTTGATGAAACACAAGTCTGAGACATTTGAAAAGGTCAAGGAATTTCAGAATTAGGTTGAGAATCAACGTGACAGAAAAATAAAGTTCTTACGATCGGACCATGGAGGAGAATATTTAAGTCACAAATTTGGCACGCACCTAAGGAACTGTGGAATTATTTCACAATTGACAACGCCCGGAACACCTCAGCGTAATGGTGTGTCCGAACGTCGTAATC
The DNA here is from genome assembly GCA_902687465.1 of Secale cereale. NCBI lineage: Eukaryota > Viridiplantae > Streptophyta > Magnoliopsida > Poales > Poaceae > Secale > Secale cereale. The sequence continues at coordinate 547,309,087 of LR738714.1, forward strand.
GTACTCTGTTGGACATGGTGCGATCTATGATGTCTCTTACCGACTTACCGCTATCATTTTGGGGTTATGCTTTAGAGACTGCCGCATTCACTTTAAATAGGGCTCTGTCTAAATCCGTTGAGACGACACCGTATGAACTTTGGTTTGGCAAGAAACCTAAGTTAACGTTTCTGAAAGTTTGGGGTTGCGATGCTTATGTCAAGAAACTTCAACCTGAAAAGCTCGAACCCAAATCGAAAAAATGCGTCTTCATAGGATACCCAAAGGAAACTACTGGGTACACCTTCTACCTCAGATCCGAAGGCAAGGTCTTCGTTGCCAAGAATGGATCCTTTCTGGAGAAAGAGTTTCTCTCGAAAGAAGTGAGTGGGAGGAAAGTGGAACTTGATGAGGTGACAGTCACCCCTTCCGAACCGGAAAGTAGCGTGGCGCAGGAAGATGTTTCTCTGGTGCCTGCACCGACTAGGGAGGAAGTTAATGATGATGATCATGAAGCTTCGGATCAAGTTACTACTGAACTTCGTAGGTCCACAAGGACACATTCCGCACCAGAGTGGTACGGCAACCCTGTCATGGAAATCATGTTGTTAGACAACGGTGAACCTTCGAACTATGAAGAAGCGATGGCGGGCCCGGATTCCAACAAATGGCTTGAAGTCATGAAATCCGAGATAGGATCCATGTATGAAAACAAAGTGTGGACTTTGGTGGACTTGCCCGATGATCGGCACGCCATAGAAAACAAATGGAACTTTAAGAAGAAGACTGACGCGTATGGTAATGTGACCATCTATAAGGCTCGGCTTGTCGCTAAAGGTTATCGACAAGTTCAAGGGATTGACTACGACGAGACTTTCTCTCCCGTAGCGATGCTAAAGTCCGTCCGAATCATGTTAGCAATTGCCGCATACTATAATTATGAGATATGGCAAATGGACGTCAAAACGGCATTCCTTAATGGCTTCCTCAAGGAAGAACCATATATGATGCAGCCGGAAGGTTTTGTCGATCCTGAGAATGCTAACAAGGTATGCAAGCTCCAGCGCTCAATCTATGGGCTGGTGCAAGCATCTCGGAGTTGGAACATTCGCTTTAATGATGTGATCAAAGCGTTTGGGTTTATACAGACTTGGGGAGAAGCCTGTATTTACAAGAAAGTGAGTGGGAGCTCTGTAGCATTTCTCATATTATATGTGGATGATATATTGCTGATGGGAAATGATGTAGAATTCTTGGAAAGCATAAAGGACTACTTAAATAAGAGTTTTTCAATGAAGGACCTTGGAGAAGCTGCTTACATATTAGGCATCAAGATCTATAGAGATAGATCGAGACGCCTCATTGGTCTTTCACAAAGCACATACCTTGATAAGATATTGAAGAAGTTCAATATGGATCGGTCCAAGAAAGGGTTCTTGCCTGTATTGCAAGGTATGTGATTGAGCACGGCTCAATCCCCGACCACGGCAGAAGATAGAGAAAAGATGAGTGTCATCCCCTATGCCTCAGCCATAGGTTCTATTATGTATGCCATGCTGTGTACCAGACCTGATGTGAACCTTGCCATAAGTTTGGTGGGGAGGTACCAAAGTGATCCCGGTATGGAACACTAGACAGCGGTTAAGAACATCCTGAAGTACCTGAAAATTACTAAGGATATGTTCCTCGTTTATGGAGGTGACGAAGAGCGTCGTAAAGGGTTACGTCGATGCTAGCTTCGACACAGATCTGGATGACTCCAAGTCACAAACCGGATACGTGTATACTTTGAATGGTGGGGCAGTTGATACGCCCAAAATGCATCACTATTTTGTATCATAATTCATCTTTATTCATTGATATATTTCACGTTATGATGATGTTCTTATGTTGTTTTGGTCTATTTTACACAGTTTTCAACTTTCCGATACCGGAACAGCAGGCGCAGGATTCAGCAGGAAAAAGTGGATGCTGAGTTGCTGAAGAAGAACACCTCCAAATTACCTAAAAATTGACGGGAGGTATTTTTCAGATGAATAACGAAGACACGCAAAAGGGGAGTCGGAGGGGGGCCACAGGGTGCCCAGGCGGCCTGGGGGCACCCCCCCCCTAGCCGCGCCGGGGGGGACGCCTGGAGCCCCTGGCCCACCTCTGGTCGCCCCCTTTTGCATATATGTTCTCCGTCCCCCGAAAACCCTAGGCACGGGACTTTTTACGGAGTTCCGCCGCCGCTTCGAGGCGGAAACCTACAGAGAAGAAAAGGGCATCTCCGGCGGGCAGATTCCGCCGGGGAGATCACCTCCCGGAAGGGGAGATCGTCGCCATCGTCATCACCATCGTCACGGGCATCATCGAGATCATCATCAACATCATCCCCAACACCAGCACCATCTCCATCTTCATCCAAATCTCATCTTTCCATCGCAACTCGTGTTGTAACTCGTACTACCTATCCTCTCTACTCCATCGGTGTTGATTACTACTTTGTGGTGAATGCTATTGAGTTTTGTTGGAGAAATATTACTATGTCCAGATTGTTTATCACATATTTATCCCCACTGATCATGATCTCTTTTATGTCTTGTGAGTAGTTACCTTAGTTCTTGAGGACATGGGGGAAGTCTTGTTGTTAGTAGTCATATGTTGTTGAAGTAATATGTGTTGTTTGGTACTTAAGTTGCGTTGTCATTCTACTAGTGGTGTTGTGTGAGTCGAACACCCAACACTTCGCCTTATTAAGGACCTAGGAGAATACATTGTGTATAAAGAATGCTTATGGTGGGTTGCCGGAGTGACAGAAACCTGAACCCCAGTTCACACGCTTTTGCATAAGGGAATAATGGATCCTCGATCGTATTGCTATGGTTAGGCTTTTGCCTTAAATTCTATCTTGTATTTGCGGATGCTTGCAAGGTGTTTAATCATAAGAGTGCATTCATCTTAGTCTAGAGAGTGCACTAGCATAGATCCACCCACTCAACACTTATCAACACATATCATAGTATCGATACGGAATATGGCGAAAGCACATGACTACCTCTCCCGTGTGTCCTCAAGAACGCTTTAGTCTTTATAAGTTCAATTGCTAGGCTTCTCCTTTGCTAAGAAAGGATTGGTCCACTTGTTACTTTCAGTACCTTCTACATTACTTGCCTTTACATTCCTGTTGCTTATACCGAGAAAACCCCTAAAAGTTATCTTTCAGTGCTTGCAGTAATTTCTTGCTCAGAATCGCTTATCAATACCTTCTGCTCCTCGTTGGGTTCGCCACTCTTACTTACCGAAAACGCTGCAACAGATCCCTTACGGTTGAGGGTCATCAAGTAACGTTTTCTGGCGCCGTTGCCGGGGAGCGTAGTGCTATTGATAAAGTGAAACTGGTAAGAAAGTCTTTTTATAATTCTGTTTTTATTTTTACTATTACTGCTCTTTGTCCTTATGGACAACCCTATTATTGGAGCGTTGCTTGCGGGAAGACGCCCCACACCTGTGGTGGTTGATCCTCCCCCTACTGAAATTGTGCCTTATAAAATACCAGCTGGCATTATCAATTATGTTTTGGCTAATCGTTATGCAGGAAACAGACATCCCGGTGAACACTTGCTATATTTGTCACGACTATGTTCATTATTTAAGCTTGCAGGTGTATCAAGGGAGTTTGTCATGAGGAAATTGTTTGTTGTATCACTTATAGATAAAGCTTCAGATTGGTATGGGCTTCTCGATAACTCACATTTGCTAGACTGGCAGGAGCTTATGTCTCTCTTTTATACTAAGTTTTATCCTCTTCATGAAATTCATCGAGACAGGAATTATATATATAACTTTAGGTCTCGTGACGGAGAAAGCATTGCTCAAGCTTGGGGGAGATTGAAGTCTCTAATGCTCAAATGCCCAATTCATAAGCTTCCCAAGGAAATTATACTTACAAATTTTTATGCCAGGCTTTCTCGTCAGGATAAGGAGATGCTGGATGCCTCCTCTAGTGGGGTATTTCAGAAGAAGAGTGTTGAAGAAAGGTGGGATCTCCTTGAAAGAATCCAGAGGAATACTGAAGATTGGGAAATTGATAAAGGTATTGAACCCGCTATAAATTATGAACATGATTATATTGAGAGCTATGTGGAAACTGATTATTTAAATACTTTTTGCTCTAAGATTGGTCTTGATTCCCATCTAGTGATTGATTTATGTAAGAATTTGGCCTCTCACGTTGATTCTTTTAAAAAGAATAGAGACCAGCACCATGCACCTTTTAAAGAACCACCTATTGATATTTATGTTGCTGAGCCTATTTTGCCTGCAGTCCTTTTCCCACGAGAATAAAGGAACACTCTCTTGTGACAGGCATAATAAATAAAAGTGAGAGAAGAGTTGATGAACCTGAGGACCAGATCAGGGTCGATCCTCAAGTTGCATTGATTAAAGACCTTTCTACTGATGATGTTTTGGATTCCAAAATAACTTTTTGTGCTGTTTCCACTAACCTTGTCACAGCCAAGAACAAAGGCCCAATTTAAGGTACTCCGGTGGTATCTGTTAAAATAGGAGATCACAATTATTATGGGCTATGCGATTTGGGATCGAGTGCAAGTGCTATTCCTTATTCACTCTATGAAGAAATCATCGGTGAGATTTCCCCTTGTGAACTTGAAGAAGTTGATGTTTCTATTCATCTTGCAAATAGATCAACTATCTCTCCTGTCGGAATTGTGAGGGACGTTGAAGTCCTATGTGGAAAGGTAAAATACCCTACCGACTTTCTGGTACTTGGTTCAGCCAGGGACAATTTTTGTCCCATCATTTTTGGTAGACCTTTTCTTAGAACTTGTGGAGCTATAATAGATTGCAAGAAAGGTAAAGTTTCTGTTGAACTCGATGGTGAGCCATATGAATTTAATTTTTCTAAGTTCTCTAAGCAACCTCGTGGTACTGATTCACCTAGTGATGATAAAATTATTGAAAGTATTGCCTCTATTGCTATTCCCCCTGATGATCCTTTGCAGGAATACATGGAGGACCACGAGAATGATTTGCATATGCAGGAAAGAAATGAACTAGATGAAATATTCTTGAGGCAGCCTGCTATCCTGAAGCACAACCTTCCGGTTGAACCTTTGGGAATTTTGTCAAAACCGAAAGAAGACCCGGTGTTCGATCTTAAACCTCTTCCCGATACGCTCAAGTATGCTTATTTAGATGAAAAGAAAGTATATCCTGTTATTATCAATTCTAACCTTTCAGGATATGAAGAAGAGCGATTATTGGAAGTACTTCGTAAACACCGAGGCGCAATTGGCTACACCCTTGATGACCTTAAGGGGATTAGTCCATCTATCTGTCAACATACTATCAACCTTGAGCCTGATGCTAAACCAGTTGTTGATCATCAACGACGGTTGAACCCGAAGATGATGGATGTCGTTAGAACTGAGATTCTCAAGCTTCTAGCCGCAGGTATTATCTACCCTATAGCTGACAGTAAGTGGGTAAGTCCGGTACATTGTGTTCCTAAGAAAGGAGGTACAACTGTGGTTCCTAATGATAAAAATGAACTAATACCTCAGAGAATTATTATTGGATATAGAATGTGTATTGATTACAGGAAGTTGAACAAGGCCACCAGGAAGGATCACTACCCGTTGCCGTTCATCGACCAAATGCTTGAAAGGTTATCCAAAAACACCCACTTTTGTTATCTCGATGGTTATTCTGGCTTCTCTCAAATTCATGTTAACACTGCCGATCAAGAGAAGACCACTTTTACTTGTCCTTTTGGTACTTATGCTTACAAACGTATGCCTTTTGGTTTATGTAATGCCCCCGCTACTTTTCAAAGGTGTATGTCTGCTATCTTTCATGGTTTCTGCGGGGATATTATGGAAGTCTTCATGGATGATTTCTCCGTCTATGGAACTTCATTTGACCATTGTCTTCACAACCTTAATAAAGTTTTGCAGAGATGCGAGGAGACAAATTTGGTACTCAACTGGGAGAAGTGCCACTTTATGGTTAATGAAGGAATTGTTCTTGGTCACAAGATTTCCGAAAGGGGAATTGAAGTGGACAAAGCCAAGATCGAAGCTATTGAGAGGATGCCCTATCCAAGGGACATCAAAGGTATTCGCAGTTTTCTCGGTCATGCAGGTTTTTATAGAAGATTTATTAAAGACATTTCTAAAACCTCGAGACCCCTCACTAATCTTCTCCAGAAGGATGTTCCTTTTGCGTTTGATGAAAATTGTAAGGAAGCTTTTGAAATCCTTAAGAAAGCTTTAATAACTGCTCCTATAGTACAACCACCTGACTGGAACTTACCATTTGAAATTATGTGTGATGCAAGTGATTTTGCTGTTGGAGCTGTTTTAGGACAAAGAGTTGATAAGAAATTGAATGTTATACATTATGCTAGTAAGACCCTTGATAGTTCTCAAAGAAGTTATGCTACTACTGAGAAGGAATTCTTAGCTGTAGTTTTTGCTTGTGATAAGTTTAGGCAGTACATTGTTGATTCCAAAGTTATTATTCATACTGATCATGCTGCCATTAAATATCTTATGACAAAAAAGGATGCCAAGCCAAGGCTTATCAGATGGGTACTCCTTCTCCAAGAATTTGATTTGCAGATTGTTGATAGGAAAGGGGAAGACAATCCGGTAGCGGACAATCTTTCAAGAATGGAAGATATACCGCATGACCCCATCCCAGTTAACGATAGTTTTCCAGACAAGCAACTTGCCGTTGTAAAAATACAACCTCTTTCCGACCCTTGGTATGCAGATTATGCTAATTTTATTTTTGCGAAGTATTTGCCTCCAGGTCTAACATTTCAGCAGAGGAAGAAGTTCTTTCATGATTTGAGGCACTACTTTTGGGATGACCCACATCTTTTCAAAGAAGGTCCCGACGGGATCGTGAGAAGATGCATTCCGGAACATGAGCAGAAGGACATTCTCAGACGGTGCCATGATAGTCCCTATGGAGGACATCATGCCGGCGAAAGGACTGCACATAAGGTTCTTCAATCAGGTTTTTATTGGCCTACTCTCTTTAAAGATGCTAGAAATTATGTTTTAGCCTGTGATAAATGTCAGAGAGTTGGTAACATTAGTAGAAGGAATGAGATGCCTATGAATTACTCACTAGTGATTGAACCTTTCGATTGTTGGGGTTTTGATTTTATGGGTCCTTTTCCTTCTTCGCACAAGTACACTCACATTTTAGTAGCTGTTGATTATGTGACCAAGTGGGTTGAAGCAATCCCCACTGAAAGTGCTGATCACAAAACATCCTTGAAAATGCTTAAGGATGTAATATTTCCTAGGTTTGGTGTACCAAGGTACCTCATGACCGATGGAGGATCACACTTCATGCACGGAGCTTTTAGAAAAGCTTTGGCTCGATGTTAATCATAGAATTGCTTCACCGTATCATCCTCAAACTAGTGGGCAAGTTGAGCTCACCAATAGAGAGATTAAGTTGATCTTGCAGAAAACAGTAAACAGAAATAGGAAGGATTGGTCAAATAAATTGGGAGATGCTTTGTGGGCATATAGAACTGCTTACAAAAACCCCATGGGCATGTCCCCCTATAAGATGGTGTATGGCAAGGCTTGCCATTTGCAATTAGAGCTAGAGCACAAAGCTTTCTGGGCTGTTAGAGAGCTTAACGCTGACCCAAAACTAGCTGGTGAGAAGCGTCTCATGAACTTGACTTCTCTAGATGAATGGAGGAGTGAAGCTTACGAGAGCGCTAAAATGTTCAAAGAAAAGGTAAAAAGGTGGCATGATAGGAAGATTCTGAAACGTGAATTTAATGTTGGTGATAAAGTTTTGTTGTTTAGATCCCGTTTCAGGTTTTCTCCAGGTAAACTACTTTCCAGGTGGGAAGGACCATTTCATATTGAAGAAGTTTATCGGTCTGGTGCAATTAAGATTAATAATTTTGAAGGCACCAAACCTCAAGTTGTGAATGGGCAAAGACTTAAACATTACATAGCAGGAGACCCTGTCGATGTTGATGTAAATATAATATACACAATAACCCACGAAGAACATGTTGCAGCCCTGTTTCAGACGCCAGCAGAAGCAGAATAAAGAAAAGGTATGTAGTACGGTAAGAAAACACCGCAAAACATTATAAAAGTTCCGTATTACGAGTTTTTGTAAAATTAGTAAAATTCCGAGTCGAAGTGGAGCCGGAGACGACCTCCAGGGAG
>LR738714.1:547317369-547342007 GCA_902687465.1 Secale cereale
GGTTGTTCCGGCAACGTATCTTGCGATTTCGCGTGTTTTCTCTTCGATCTGTTTCTGCCAGGAAATCTTTCAGCTAAATTTAGGTGCCATGGCTTCTCCAAGTTCCCCCAAGGACACGTTCGTCGTCAACGTCATCAACCCTTACCTCGCCGAGGTGAAGAAGCACCCTCAGGTTGTTCAGATGAAGGAAGGCGTCCTTCACCAAGAAGATCTGAAGGGACCTATCAAGGAGGGGAGCGTCCAGGCCAGGCTGGAAGAAGTGGAGCAAGAAGTCTTCAAGTACAAGAAGATGACCAAGCGTGGTGTCAAAGCTAACTTTGACATCACCAACGAGCTGAAGAACTATTTTCTGAAGGAGATGAAGGAGATGTGGGAAAGAATCGCCGCGTCTGAAGACAGAATTATAGAACTCCAAGGGAAAATTAATGATCTACATAACCAGAACTGTGAGTATGAACTAAGGTTTCTACGCATGGGTTTGGGTGCTGAATGCAGGATCCAGGAGACGAGCTTCTCATATGAGACTGGAGAACCCCTTCCATGGAAGAGTTTCGCCAAGAACTACTTGATCAACGCCAACAAGGATGATGAGTGAAATCTTCGTGGTAATGGCATTCCCTTGGCTTGTTCCAAGCTTGGGGGAGTGCCCGGTATCTTTATCTTTTACCTTTTGTCTTTTAGCAGTCAAGTAGAGTCGTATCATGTCTAGGGAGGTTATTATATGAGATAGGTGTGTGCATTGAGGTCTATCGCCCCCTTGGTGAAGAATTGTATCCGTGTGTGTGGAGTCGTTTATGATGGAATATTAATGGGAAGTTTATCGGTTCCTTTTTGCTGCACTCGGTATTCTCTTCACGCAATCGACCTTATATGATGATTCTTATGGGGAGTATTGACCTTATGACAGGTATGGCTATGAAACTTTATTTAATCTTGGCAAATATAGCTTTGGTCATAACAACAAGCATGATTTTCTTAGAGTATCAATATAGCCAAAACCTTTATGTTATTATGCTTGAAGTGTTATGTTGACAAGGAAGACAACTTGATGTGTTATGCTTATTTCAATGTTCATGCTTTATATTGCTTTGCATCTTAGTCATCATCAATTATCTGCTCTCTCAAAACCTTTGCTAGCCTAACTCTGTACTAAGCGGAATTCTGCTTGTGCGTCCACACCCTTAAGCCAATACCTTCCATATGAGTCCACCATACCTACCTACTCGTGGTACTCCACTACCACCTCCTAAAGTATATAATTTATGTGTTATCCTTAAATGTTCAAAATCTTTTATTTTGTGCCTCTGCTTTAGCTCATGAGGAAGTAATAGCTAATTCATAGTCTTGTTGAGTTGGACAAGCTTCACCCCGGGATTGCATGTATAATGTGCAAACCCATAACACGAAAAGGAATTGCCATTGAGTGCGCCCGGCTTAAGAATAATATAAACAAACAGACCCTCCTTCACGCTTTGTTCATGAGAAATCAGAAAACTTTGGCAGTGATAAACAAAGGAGAATAAGAGGATGTTATCGTCCTCATACGGGAGCCGTTCCTTGAAACTTGTCCAGTTCAAGAAGCAACTGAGTTATTTATTAGCATTCGTTGACGAATCATGCACCTCTCAAAACTTGTTTTCATTCTGTTTGATTTGAGGATAGCACATGAGTTTTCCCTACTACCCTAGAGCAGGGCCTATCTTTTAATTTTAAGTTGAGTCAGTTATTTCTACTTCCCTCTATTTCTCAAAGAGAGCAGACGTCTGATGTTGATAAGGATTCATTCATATAAAGCTGCATTAAGATTTGTCATATCATATCCTTGTTGACATTATCATTTGATAAGTAAGTTGTTTGTCATGCCCAGCTAAGGCAAATATCTTCCTTTGTGTTAACACTTTCACTTCTTGCTTATTAACATGTTATTCCAAAAAGCTTCAATTAATCCCATCAAATATAAGAGCCAAAGCTAAAATTATTTGTTGTTCTTTGACCAAAGGACATGTTTGCCATGATATAATGAGCTTCCTTAGTCCTACTTTCGAATATAAGTGTTAACACTCTTTCATAAGAGCCTTATGAGTTGAAGATTGCTGTTGAGGATATTTGAGTTGGTAAAGATACTATGATGCTTCTTGTCCGTATTCTATTTATCGGCACTTCACTCTCTAAACTTGTGGACAGGTTTACCGAGTTCATATTCGCTTGGGGACAAGCGAGGTCTAAGCTTGGGGGTGTTGATACGCCCAAAATGCATCACTATTTTGTATCATAATTCATCTTTATTCATTGATATATTTCACGTTATGATGATGTTCTTATGTTGTTTTGGTCTATTTTACACAGTTTTCAACTTTCCGATACCGGAACAGCAGACGCAGGATTCAACAGGAAAAAGTGGATGCTGAGTTGCTGAAGAAGAACACCTCCAAATTACCTGAAAATTGACGGGAGGTATTTTTCAGATGAATAACGAAGACACGCAAAAGGGGAGTTAGAGGGGGGCCACAGGGTGCCCAGGCGGCCTGGGGGCGCGCCCCCCCTGGCCACGCCGGGGGGGCGCCTGGAGCCCCTGGCCCACCTCTGGTCGCCCCCTTTTGCATATATGTTCTCCGTCCCCCGAAAACCCTAGACACGGGACTTTTTACGGAGTTCCGCCGCCGCTTCGAGGCGGAAACCTACAGAGAAGAAAAGGGCATCTCCGCCGAGCAAATTCCGCTGGGGAGATCACCTCCCTGAAGGGGAGATCGTCGCCATCGTCATCACCATCGTCACGGGCATCATCGAGATCATCATCAACATCATCGCCAACACCAGCACCATCTCCATCTTCATCCAAATCTCATCTTTCCATCGCAACTCGTGTTGTAACTCGTACTACCTATCCTCTCTACTCCATCGGTGTTGATTACTACTTTGTGGTGAATGCTATTGAGTTTTGTTGGAGAAATATTATTATGTCCAGATTGTTTATCACATATTTATCCCCACTGATCATGATCTCTTTTATGTCTTGTGAGTAGTTACATTAGTTCTTGAGGACATGGGGGAAGTCTTGTTGTTAGTAGTCATATGCTGTTGAAGTAATATGTGTTGTTTGGTACTTAAGTTGCGTTGTCATTCTACTAGTGGTGTTGTGTGAGTCGAACACCCAACACTTCGCCTTATTAAGGACCTAGGAGAATACATTGTGTATAAAGAATGCTTATGGTGGGTTGCCGGAGTGACAGAAACCTGAACCCCAGTTCGCACGCTTTTGCATAAGGGAATAATGGATCCTCGATCGTATTGCTATGGTTAGGCTTTTGCCTTAAATTCTATCTTGTATTTGCGGATGCTTGCAAGGTGTTTAATCATAAGAGTGCATTCATCTTAGTCTAGAGAGTGCACTAGCATAGATCCACCCACTCAACACTTATCAACACATATCATAGTATCGATACGGAATATGGCGAAAGCACATGACTACCTCTCCCGTGTGTCCTCAAGAACGCTTTAGTCTTTATAAGTTCAGTTGCTAGGCTTCTCCTTTGCTAAGAAAGAATTGGGCCACTTGTTACTTTCAGTACCTTTTACATTACTTGCCTTTACATTCCTATTGCTTATACCGAGAAAATCCCTAAAAGTTATCTTTCAGTGCTTGCAGGAATTTCTTGCTCAGAATCGCTTATCAGTACCTTCTGTTCCTCGTTGGGTTCGACACTCTTACTTACCGAAAACGCTGCAACAGATCCCTTACGGTTGAGGGTCATCAGCAGTCAGCTGGTGCAGTTGCAAGCAAAGTGTCATGGCGCATTCTACATGTGAAGCGGAGTACATAGCTGCTTGCGAAGCAGCGCAGGAAGGAGTCTGGATGAAGGAGTTCATCACCGACCTAGGAGTTATTCCAAGCGCGTCGAGCCCGATGACTCTCTTATGTGACAACACTGGAGCTATTGCCATTGCCAAGGGCCCAGGTTTCACAAGAAGACCAAGCACATCAAGCGCCGTTTCAACTCCATCCAGAATTACATTCAAGATGGAGACATAGATATTTGTAAAGTGCATACAGATCTGAATGTTGCAGATCCGTTGACTAAACCTCTTCCACGAGCAAAACATGATCAACACCAGAACTCTATGGGTGTTTGATTCATCACAATGTAAATAGATTATTGACTCTAGTGCAAGTGGGAGACTGTTGGAAATATGCCCTAGATGCAATAATAAAATGGTTATTATTATATTTCCTTGTTCATGATAATTGTCTGTTATTCATGCTTGAATTGTATTATCCGGAAACAGTGATACATATGTGAATACATAGACCACAACGTGTCCCTGGTAAACCTCTAGTTACTAGCTCGTTGATCAACAGATGGTTATGGTTTCCTAACCATGGACATTGGATGTCATTGATAACGGGATCACATCATTAGAAGAATGATGTGATGGACAAGTCCCGATCCTAAGCCTAGCACAAGATCGTGTAGTTCGTAATGCTAAAGCTTTTCCAATGTCAAGTATCTTTTCCTTAGACCATGAGGTTGTGCAACTCCTGGATACCGTAGGAATACTTTGGGTGTGCCAAACGTCACAATGTAACTGGGTGGCTATAAAGGTACACAACGGGTATCTCCGAAAGTATATGTTGGGTTGGCACGAACCGAGACTGGGATTTGTCACTCCGTATGACGGAGAGGTATCTTTGGGCCCACTCGGTAAGACATCATCATAATGAGATCAATGTGACTAAGGTGTTGGTCACATGATGATGTATTACGGAACGAGTAAAGAGACTTGCCATGACGAGATTGAACAAGCTATCGGTATACCGACGATCGAATCTCGGGCAAGTACTATACCGATAGACAAAGGGAATTGTATACGGGATTGATTGAATCCTTGACATCATGGTTCATCCGATGAGATCATCGAGGAGCATGTAGGAACCAACATGGGTATCCAGATCCCGCTATTGGTTATTGTCCGAAGAGTCGTCTCGGTCATGTCTACGTGTCTCCCGAACCCGTAGGGTCTACACACTTAAGGTTCGGTGACGCTAGGGTTGTAGAGATATATGCATGTGGTAACCCGAATGTTGTTCGGAGTCTCGGATGAGATCCTGGACGTCACGAGGAGTTCCGGAATGGTCCGGAGGTAAAGAATTATATATAGGAAGTCCAGTTTCGGCCACCGAGAGAGTTTCGGGGGTCACCGGTATTGTACCAGGACCACCGGAAGGGTCCCGGGGGTCCACCGGGTGGGGCCACCTATCCCGGAGGGCCCCGTAGGCTGAAAGGGGAAGGGAACCAGCCCATAGTGGGCTGGTGCGCCCCCCTTGGGCCTTCCCCCAGCGCCTAGGGTTGGGAACCCTAGGCGTGGGGGGGGGGGGCGCCCACATGACTTGGGGGGCAAGCCCCCCCTAGGCCGCCGCCCCCCCTAGAGATCCCATCTCTAGGGCCGGTGCACCCCCAAGGCCCCCTATATATAGTGGGGAGGAGGGAGGGCAGCCGCACCCATGCCCTGGCGCCTCCCTCTCCCTCCCGTGACACCTCTCCCTCCTCCAGCGCTGCTTGGCGAAGCCCTGCTGGAATACCGGTGCATCCACCACCACGCCGTCGTGCTGCTGGATCTGCATCAACCTCTCCTCCCCCCTTGCTGGATCAAGAAGGAGGAGACGTCGCTTCTCCGTACGTGTGTTAAACACGGAGGTGCCGTCCGTTCGGCGCTAGGATCATCGGTCATTTGGATCACGACGAGTACGACTCCATCATCCACGTTCTCTTGAACGCTTCCGCTCGCGATCTACAAGGGTATGTAGATGCACTCCCCTCTCCCTCATTGCTAGATGACTCCATAGATTGATCTTGGTGAAGCGTAGAAATTTTTTTGATTTCTGCTACGTCCCCAACACATCACACTTTCATTGAATTACAACTCGATATTACAACTCGATACTAGAACAAGTATGACTCTATATGAATGCCTCCGGCGGTGTACCGGGATGTGCAATGAATCAAGAGTGACATGTATGAAAAATTATGCATGGTGGCTTTGCCACAAATACGATGTCAACTACATGATCATGCATGGCAATATGACAATATGAAGCGTGTCATATGAACGGAACGGTGGAAAGTTGCATGGCAATATATCTCGGAATGGCTATGGAAATGCCATGATAGGTAGATATGGTGGCTGTTTTGAGGAATAATATGGTGGCTGTTTTGAGGAAGGATATATAGTGGGTGTATGGTACCGACGAAAGTTGCACGGTACAAGAGAGGCTAGCAATGGTGGAAGGGTGAGAGTGCGTATAATCCATGGACTCAACATTAGTCATAAAGAACTCATATACTTATTGCAAAAATATACGAGTCATCAAAACAAAGCAATCAACGCATGCTCCTAGGGGGGAGGTTGGTAGGAGTTAACCATCGCGCGCCCCGACCTCCACACAAAGGTTGACACTTTACAAATACCTCATGCTCTAACTTCGTCACATAGCGGTTCACCACACGTGCATGCTACGGGAATCACTAACCTTAACACAAGCATTTCTCAATTACATAATAACTCCACTAGCATGAATCTAATATCACTATCCTCATATCTCAAAACAATTATCAAGCATCCAACTTCTCATCATATTCAATGCACTTAGTGTGAAAGTTTTTACTACATTGATATTGGATGTCTATCATGTGAAGACTAGTTTATAGCCTAAACACATTACCATGCTGTTTTAATAGACTCTCAAATAGATATAAGTGAAGCATGCGAGTTCATCTATTTCTTCAAAATAAAACCACCGCCGTGCTCTAAAAGATATAAGTGAAGCTCAATGAGTAGTTGAATAATTATGTAACTATGTGAAGACTCTCTAACATTTAAGAACTTCAGATCTTGGGATATTATTCAAACAGCAAGCAAAACAAACTAAAATAAATTGACGCTCCAAGCAAAACACATATCACGTGGTGAATAAAAATATAGCTCCGAGTATAGTTACCAATGGATGAAGACGAAAGAGGGGATGCCTTCCCGGGGCATCCCCAAGCTTAGACTTTTGGTTGTCCTTGAATTTTACCTTGGGTGCCATGGGCATCCCCAAGCTTAGGCTCTTGCCACTCTTGGTTCCATAGTCCATGAAAGCAATACTCAAAACTTGAAAACTTCACAACACAAAACTTAGACAAAAATCTCGTGAGCTCCATTAGTATAAGAAAACAAACCACCACTCAAAGGTACTGTAATGAACTCATTATTTGTTTATATTGGTGTTAAACCTACTGTATTCCAACTTTTCTATGATTCATACTTCCCAATACTACTCATAGATGCATTGAAATAAGCAAACAACACACGAAAAACAGAATCTGTCAAAAACAGAACAGTCTGTAGTAATCTGCAGTTTTTGCATACTTCTGTAACTCCAAAAAATTCAAACTAAATTGTTAAACGTGAGGAATTTGTCTATTAACCATCTGCAAAAAGAATCAACTAAATAGCATGCTCCAGTAAAATCTGGTGACCATTCTAGCGAGCGCTAATGATTCTGTTTTTTACAGCAAGATCATATAAACTTCACACAAGTCTTCCCAAAGGTTCTACTTGGCACAAACACTAATTAAAACATAAAACCACATCTAAACATAAGCTAGATGCAATATTTATTCCTAAACAGAAGCAAAAACAAAGAAAATAAAATAAAGTTGGGTTGCCTCCCAACAAGCGCTATCGTTTAACGCCCCTAGCTAGGCATGATGATTTCAATGATGCTCACATAAAAGATAAGAATTGAAACATAAAGAGAGCATCATGAAGAATACGACTAGCACATTTAAATCTAACCCACTTCCTATGCATAGGGATTTTGTAATCAAACAACACATGGGAACAATAATCAACTAGCATAGGAAGGGAAAACAAGCATAGCTTCAAAACTTTAAGCACATAGAGAGGAAACTTGATATTATTGCAATTCCTACAAGCATATGATCCTCTCTCATACTAATTTTCAGTAGCATCATGAATGAATTCAACAATATAACCAGCACATAAAGCATTCTGGTCATGATCCCCAAGCATATAAATTTTATTACTCTCCACATAAGCTAAATTCTTCTCATTCGGAATAGTGTGAGCATCAAATTCAACAAAATAACTATTATGTGAAGCATAATCCAATTGAAAACTAAAATCATGATGACAAGTTTCATGGTTATCATTATTCTTAATAGCATACAAGTCATCACAATAATCATCATAGATAGCAACTTTGTTCTCATAATCAATAGGAACCTCTTCCGAAATAGTGGATTCATCACTAAATAAAGTCATGACCTCTCCAAATCCACTTTCATCAATATAATCATCATAAATAGGAGGCATGATTTCATCATAATAAATTTGCTCAACAAAACTTGGGGGACTAAAAATATCATCTTCATCAAACATAGCTTCCCCAAGCTTGTGGCTTTGCATATCATTAGCATCATGGGTATTCAAATAATTCATACTAACAACATTGCAATCATGCTCATCATGCACATATTCTATGCCAAGCATTCTATGTAATTCTTCTTCTAATACTTGAGCACAATTTTCCTTCCCATCATTTTCACGAAATATATTAAAAAGATGAAGCATATGAGGTAACCTTAATTCCATTTTTGTAGTATTCTTTTATAAACTAAACTAGTGATAAAACAAGAAACTAAAAGATTCTATTGCAAGATCTAAAGATATACCTTCAAGCACTAACCTCCCCGGCAATGGCGCCAGAAAAGAGCTTGATGTCTACTACGCAACCTTCTTCTTGTAGATGTTGTTGGGCCTCCAAGTGAAGAGGTTTGTAGGACAGTAGCAAATTTCCCTCAAGTGGATGACCTAAGGTTTATCAATCCGTGGGAGGCGTAGGATGAAGATGGTCTCTCTCAAGCAACCCTGCAACCAAATAACAAAGAGTCTCTTGTGTCCCCAACACACCCAATACAATGGTAAATTGCATAGGTGCACTAGTTCGGCGAAGAGATGGTGATACAAGTGCAATATGGATGGTAGATATAGGTTTTTGTAATAGGAAAATATAAAAACAGCAAGGTAGCAAGTGGTAAATGTGAGCATAAACGGTGTTGCAATGATAGGAAACAAGGCCTAGGGTTCATACTTTCACTAGTGCAAGTTCTCTCAACAAGGATAACATAATTGGATCATATTACTAGCCCTCAACATGCAACAAAGAGTCACTCCAAAGTAACTAATAGCGGAGAACAAATGAAGAGATTATGGTAGGGTTCAAACCCACCTCAAAGTTATTCTTTCTGATCGATCTATTCAAGAGTCCGTAGTAACGTTCAATCTATCATAGAGTTCGTACTAGAATAACACCTTAAGACACAAATCAACCAAAATCTAGTGTCACCTAGATACTCCATTGTCACCTCAAGTATCTGTGGGCATGATTATACGATATGCATCACACAATCTCATAAACATCTATTCAACCAACACATAGAACTTCAAAGAGTGCCCCAAAGTTTCTATCGGAGAGTCAAGACGAAAACGTGTGCCAACCCCTATGCATAGATTCCCAAGGTCACGGAACCCGCAAGTTGATCACCAAAACATACATCAAGTGGATCACATGATATCCCATTGTCACCACAGATAAACACGTGCAAGACATACATCAAGTGTTCTCAAATCCTTAAAGACTCAATCCGATAAGATAACTTCAAAGGGAAAACTCAATCCATTACAAGAGAGTAGAGGGGGAGAAGCATAATAAGATCCAACTATAATAGCAAAGCTCGCGATACATCAAGATCGTGCCATGTCAAGAACATGAGAGAGAGAGAGATCAAACACATAGCTACTGGTACATACCCTCAGCCCCGAGGGTGGACTACTCCCTCCTCGTCATGGAGAGCGCCGGGATGATGAAGATAGCCACCGGAGAGGGATTCCCCCCCTCCGGCAGGGTGCCAGAACGGGTCTAGATTGGTTTTTGGTGGATACAGAGGCTTTCGGCGGCGGAACTCCCGATCTAGGTTAATTTCCAAAGGTTTCAGTATTTATAGGATTTTTGGCATAGGGCACAAGTCAGGGGGGCTTCTGGGCTGTCCACGAGATAGGAGGGTGCCACCAACTTCCCAGGGCGCGCCCTCCACCCTCGTGGGCAGCCCGTGGCTCTCCTGGCCCAACTCTTTTGCTTCGGGGGCTTCTTTTGGTCCAGAAAAAATCATAAAAAATTGGCTCATCAATTGGACTCCATTTGATATTCCTTTTCTGTAAAACCCTAAAACAGGAGAAAAACATAAACTGGCACTGGGCTCTGGGTTAATAGGTTAGTCCCAAAAATCATAAAAAAAGTGTATATAAAAGCCCATAAGACATCCTAGAAGGATAATATAATAGCATGGAACAATAATAAATTATAGATTCGTTGGAGACGTATCAACCCCTAGTTCTCGGGGGATATGGATGAACCTTGGTATGTTTAGGATTTGAATCGTTACTTTGGATATGAGATCCTCTGTTGAATGCTTAGTTTAATAACTTCGTGAACGTTGTGAAGGGGCCCCATTCAACATTTTTGCCTTATGGCCATGAAGTACTCCCTCTAGTCCTTTTTAGTCTGCATATAAGATTTGTGTGAAGTCAAGCCTCGTAAAGTTTGACCAACTTTATACAAAAATACCAACATTCACAATGTGAGATCATTACCAGTAGAGGTGTCATGACTTAAAGTTTCATATTGTATAACTTTAGCATGGTATATGTCACACCCTGATTTTCATGCCACTTTGCTTAAGCTAATTATCATGATAAAAATGTGGATTTACAAAAATCTTTTGAGTGTTTTTGGCTTTGCTTGATTTGACTTTTGTCTGTTGTTTGCTAGTGCTCTAAAAATCAAATAAATCCTCCAACTCTTGTACTTCATCTCCTTGGCCCAAAACCTTTTTCCAATGATCATGCCATGTGTATAGACCAGCATAGAATTTTCTTATAAAAATATTTTGGCCAAATAGTATTTTCTAAAACTAGTTTTCCAAAACCCCCTGAATTGAGGTTTGCACTGCAAGTACCTTATTTAGGGTGTGAAAAATCTTTCAAAAGTATATTTGAACCCTATTAGGTATAGGACTCCCAGATACCACAAAATTATAATTTTAAAAGCTATTTTTATATTTTATTTAAAAGCTTTTCCTTAAGGCCAGAAATGGTCTTTAATAAGGAAAAATTATTTAACCATTTCAAAAATATTTGCCAAAATTCAGGGAGACTCATAGGACATATATTGTCCATATATAAGAGTTTCAACACATGGTCATGTTCAAAATATTGGACAAAACCTTCCAAAACCCTTTCTGGATATTTCAAGCTTTTGAAATATTTACACAGGGAATATTCTCCAAAAATTCCAGGGAAATTCTATCATGTCATATATGACATATTTGATGATCTTGCAAAGCCTCATGCCTTGAAGATCAAGGGAACATCATCTAATCCCCTCAAAACCAATTATGTCCATTCTGAAGTTTGAGCAACTTTACATTGCCAAACTTGTCCAAATGCTCTCAAACTTGGTGCACATGCTAAAATGATGTAATTATGCATATATGCCAAATGGCACAAGTTTTGGAGAAGCATAGCTTGATCTAAATGCCCCAAAACCATTTCTGTTCAAATTCAATTTTGAACAACTTTACATTACCAACTTTTTACCTGGAGCTTCAAACTTTGTGAGCATGATCATAACCCCAAATGATGATACTACACCAAGTGGTGCATCAAGGGGAGATGATTAGCTTAACTCAAACATGGTGAAACCATTTCTGTTGATTTCTAGGGTTCACCAAAGTTACATTGGCAACTTTTCCCAAATGAGCTCAAATTTGGTGAAAGGCCCTAATTATATGTGACATTTGATCCTGTTAAGTATCATGTCAAGTGGAGCTATTTGGATTGCCCAAAACATGATCAAACACCTTCTGTCAAATTACCAAAACCATTGTTTGGACCCCTTTTTCTATCTCCCTTTACCTCAAATTCTTACCACAGCTTCTCCTGATCATCTTCTACCCCCAGTAACTTCCCATGGCCTCGGCTCAATCATTGGAGGGGGTAAAACTCCAATTTACTCTTTTGGACACCAGTTTTCACCTCCTCCTTCACATCCCTCCTCATTCCAGTGGCTCCCGAGAGCATCCAAGACCACCTCCCTATAGTTTACTACTCCCTCTACCCTCTGGACACCATTGGCCACGCCCTGGACGCCAGGCAATGCCAATGGCAGCCAAAAGCATGCTCTGGAGCGCGCTACAGTGCTCTGGAGCGCGCTACAGTGCTCTGGAGCACTGTAGCCGCCCCCCATCCCAATGCCCCGACAGCCTCGGGCCTCTCCAGCATGTCCCCGAGGTTGCCTCGACGTCTGGGACACGGCACGTCGCCGGTCCCCGCCTGGCCCTCTCTCCTCTCCCCTCTGTGAAGCTTGCCCGTGCGCGCCCTGGACCGCGCCCACGGTGCACCGATGCACGCGCTATAAATAGCCCCATTGGGCTCTCCCTCTCGCCTCTGATCAATCCCCCTGCACCCCACGAACCTCCTGGACAAGCTACCTCTCCCCCTGGCACTCTCTTTCCCCCTCCATGGCCGGCGGCCCCTTCCACGGCCATTCGGCCCTTCACCTCTTCGGGCCTCCCCCGACCTACCCTGGGCATCTGGATGGATGCGGCACCCCTCCCTGAGAACTCCGGTGTGCCGCACACCGCCGGAGGTGGCCGGAATCGCCGGCACGGGTGGCATCCGGGCCTTGCTCCGACCTCGCCCAAGCACGCGCGAGGGAGGTGTTGCCTCTCCCCTGACTCCTCCTCCGGGCGCGGCCGAGCCGCACGGCACCGCTCCCGTCTCCGGCCGGCGCAGGCTGGAGGTGTGGCGCCGGCGGCCAGCGAGGCCGAGCCTCCCCTGCCCCTCCCGTCGAGAGGAAGACGACGGCGGACGTGGGGGACGACCTGCAGCAGGGCCCTGCAGGTCAGCGACCCCGCCTGCCGCCACGTAGTTTAAGTGGAGGCGGGACGGTAGGGAACCGCCTTCCCAGCGCGAAAGCGCAACCTACGAAGGCGCCTCCGACGTCACCGCCCCCCCCCCTGTGCACGCGGCCGAGCCATGGGCCGGCCCAGTTTCTATGCGGCCATCCTCCACCCAGTGTGCAGCATAAGGGTATAAGCCCTTTCTCCTTCCCTTTCTCTTTTTCTGTATAATTCAAAAACCCTTAAATAATTCATTTGGACTCCAAATTTGATGATTCAAATTTCTGGTAGTTTCTAAAATCATGCTCTATCACATGGTGCAACATGCACATTATTCCAGAAAATTTTCCTTCACAAATACTTATCAAATGCCAATATTTCATTTTCTGTGATGAACTTTAGAAAATCACAGAGAGCTCAATTTTGATCTAAATGAAGTGGTTCAAATTCCTAGGTGCTTGTCATATCCAAACTTAGTTTTGGAACATTTTTATTAATACTTTCTATGCCCCACCAAATAATGAGCCATTTCTTCATATTTATCAACTTTGCAAAATCCTAGGAAATTCATTTGAATTCCAAATCCATTGAAACCAACTCCTAAATGTTTCTAAAATCATGACTTGTTGATGGGTGCCTTTGCTCATCATTCAAGAATATATTTCTGTACACTTATTTCAAATCCGTAAACCTCTTGGTTCCATCGTATTGAAATGTGCCAAACCATCCATTGATCATACCCCAATGAAACCACCTTGGCTATTTTTCATATGACCAGAGGTATCCTAGAAAAGTCCAACTCCTATTTTTAGAGCACTTTTATTTTTGCTTTGATTGTGTTGCTTATTATGATTGTTTCCATCGTTAGTTGACGAAATAAACGAAGTACTCGGAGATGGACCAGAAGGTTTGAAGACTCGGAAGGACAAGGCAAGCAGCCCTTTGACCATGTTCGAGAAACCTTTTCATGCATGTCTCATAGCACCTTATTATCAATGCATCGGAATCATGTTGAGGTGGAGACCACTTTGGTTACTACCTTTGTTACTTACTATTGAAACTTGCATCAAGCATGACCCTACCTTCCTATGAGGGTTATGTGGGTGGGAGTAGTTAGGTTGCTTTAATAGTGGCTACGCAAATGGGACGGGTATATGCATGGTGACGGAGGCAGAATACTTTCAAAAGACTTTTCGAAAACCCCGTCGGGTGCCACTTATGCCCGAGGAGGATGATGAGATGGGTAACCACTTGATGACGAAGTGGTGTACCGAGGCAAGTGTGTGTGTTGTTTTGAAAACAGATTGGTTTAAGTTGCGACCGTTATTCCAACCTTACATGCGCAACCACTCTACCCTTATATGGGAAAGGGCATTATTGATTACCTAGGCCGATACTAGCATTGTGCCCGCATTACTAGTGATGGGGGTGACATGAGGTCACCCTTGGGACAGGGTCGCGCTTGGATAGGCGGCCATGACTGTCTTCATAGGGCACCGGACACACCGTTGGTACCCCGTGCTTGTGGTATGTGATGAATATGGGAGCGAGGCTCCAAAAATCTTGAGATGTGAGATGAGGGGCACGGGGTTGTTACCAATCGAGTGGACACCATATTAGTGTCGTCTAGGGAAAGATAGTGATCGGGTGCTTACCCCGGGTACTTGAGGTACTGCGGGTCGTGGATGTCACGGAAGTTCCCCGGATCTAGTGGGTAAAGTGTGCAACCTCTGCAGAGTGTAAAACTATTCGAATAGCCATGTCCACGGTCAAGGACAGTTGGGTAACCGCTCTTGGGCTACGTCCAATGTTTGCGGAACCTGGTGTGTGTGTGTGTGAGGAAACAACATGGTTCAGTAATGTTGATGATGTGATTCTTGAGGAAGTCACAATGAGCTTGAGCATGAGTTGATTACAACTCTTTCTCGATAATGATGTCTGTGACCTCCTGATACTTGTTGCAGACACACGCATGTCCATGTTACGTGTTGATCATACTTGCATATGAAAAACTAGCTTTCCGCAAAACTGCCAATTTAGAGCCTTGCATAATTATTCTGTCATCACACTTGGGTTGCTTGCGAGTACATTCAAAGTACTCATTGGCTTGCCACTGGTTATTTTATTGGCCAGGCATGAGAGAACAGGATATAATGAAGATTTCTTGGTGACGAACATGCGAGCTAGGACGCTTCCCAGTCAGAATGCCTGTAGGGTCAAGGCAGATGGCATGGGTCCAAGTTGTCATTGAAGATTTCCGCTGCGATGATATACTCAAGACTTGACCTTAATGGTCCTATTTGTGTAATACGGTATGTATGGATGTAAGACTCTTCCTATTCAGCTTCTGTGTGTTCAGTGAGCATTGATCTCTGGGATCACAGTACACGTGCATTCGGTGATCACGACTTATGAGTCGGGGTCCCCACAGTATATGTTGATATTTTTTCATATAAATATGGTCAAACTTTGTGAAGTTTGACTTCAGACAATTCTTATATGCAGAGTAAAAAGGACTGGAGGGTGTATATCACTATCGTTGTAAAAGACTAGGATGTGAAGGTAATTCGAGGTGATAGTAAAAGGCTTCACTCCGAACCTCAATTTATAGGGGAATTAGGAAGAAACCTTAGAGAGGCCGTGTCCACGGGGTAAATCCTTAATTATCATAGTTGTAACCCTATGGGGAGACTACGATGGTGGTGTGCATGGCACGAAGTCTACTACAAGTAGAACGTGTTCCATACCCGGCTCTGCCTAGTATAATCGTCGAGAGTGGCTCAAGTATACATACCATACTATGCCCTCACATAGTGTGATAGCCTGGCTTAATAGGGATGATAGACTACTCATATAAATAAGTAATTCCTTCTTTTTCGGAAGCTCATTCGGACGGAACTCCAAAGTTAAGTGAAAGACCGTGGATGTCGCCTAGAGGGGGTGAATAGGTGCTTTAAAATAATTATGGTTAAGGCTTGAACAAATGCGGAATAAACCTAGCGCTTAATTTGTCAAGAACAAAACCAACAACAACTAGGCTCACCTATGTGCACCAACAACTTATGCTAAGCAAGATAAACAACTAGGTGATAGCAAGATATATGATAAGAAACAATAAAGCTATCATAAAGTAAAGTGCATAAGTAAAGGGCTCGGGAAAGAGATAACCGAGCCACGCAGAGACGACGATGTATCTCGAAGTTCACACCCTTGCGGATGCTAATCTCCGTTCGGAGCGGTGTGGAGGCACAATGCTCCCCAAGAATCCAGTAGGGCCACCGTAATCTCCTCACACCCTCGCACAATGCAAGATGATGCGATTCCACTAAGGGACCCTTGAGGGCGGTCACCGAACCCATACAAATTGCTCGGGGCAATCTCCACAACCTAATTGGAGATCCCAACGCTTACCCGGAGCTTTACACTACAATGATTGAGCTCCGAACACCACCAAGGTTCGGGCTATCTCCACAACTTAATTGGAGGCTCCCAACGACACCACGAAGATTCACAACAATGGAATATGGCTCCGAGCTGACCTCAACCGTCTAGGGCGCCCAAGCACCAAAGAGGAACAAGCTCAAGGGTACCAAGCACCCACGAGTAATAAGCTTCTCAACTTGTAACGTCCATGTATCAATGTGGAGAACTCAAACCGATGCACCAAATGCAATGGCAAGGGCACACGGAGGGCCCAAGTCCTTCTCTCCCAAATCCCACCAAAGCAACAAATGCTAAGGAGGAAAATGAGAGGAAGAACGAAGAAGAGAACAAAAAGAACTCCAAGATCTAGATCCAAAGGGTTCCCCTCACATAGAGAAGAAAGTGATTGGTGGAAACGTAGATCCAGATATCCTCTCTCTTTTCCCCAAAAAACTAGCAAGAATCCATGGAGGGATTGAGAGATGGCAAGCTCAAAGAAGGTCAACAATGGGGGAAGAACACGAGCTCAAGGGATAAGGTTCAATGGGGAATAAGACCCCCTTTTGTAGGAGGGAAAAAATCCAACTGTTATCCTCACAGCCCGCACCGAGCGGTACTACCGCTCCAAGGAGCGGTAGCGGTAGTAGCCAAAAGAAACACTACTGCAACGGGGCGACAGGGCGGTACTACTGACGGAGCAGTACTACCGCCTGCCCTTGCGGTACTACCGCAGGGGTAGTATTCAATGGCCACACAGGTGCAGCACACGGCAGTATACACAGTGGGCAACGGTACTACCATGCGTCCATGGATGTAAAAAATATTGTCGTGCCTACATCGCTGGAGCTAGCTTCGAGTAGAAAGCTGGCACAGTACTACTGCTCACAGGGAGCGGTACTACCGCGTAAGGGCGGTGCTACTTCTCGAGCTTGCGTTGTACTCCCTCGAATTGGAAAGGGTGATGCAGCATAGTAGCGTAAGTATTTCCCTCAGTTTTTGAGAACCAAGGTATCAATCCAGTAGGAGACCACGTGCGAGTCCCTCGCACCTGTACAAACAAATAAGAACTTCGCAGCCAAGGCGATAAGGGGTTGTCAATCCCTTTACGGTCACTTAAGAAAGTGAGATCTGATAGATATGATAGTTTGATATTTTTGGTATTTTTGGATATAAGAACAGAAAGTGAAAACAACAAAGTAAAGTAGATTGTAAATTGATATGTTGAGAATAGACCCGGGGGCCATAGGTTTCGCTAGTGGCTTCTCTCATGATAGCAGCTTTCTATGGTGAGTGAACGAATTACTGTCAAGCAATTGATAGAAAAGCGAATAATTATGAGAATATCTAGGCATGATCATTCTATATAGGCATCACGTCCATGACAAGTAGACCGAAACGATTCTACATCTACTACTATTACTCCAGACATCGACCGATATCCAGCATGCATCTAGAGTATTAAGTTCATAAGAACAGAGTAACGCTTTAAGCAAGATGACATGATGTAGAGGGATAAACTCAAGCAATATGATATAAACCCCATCTTTTTATCCTCGATGGCAACAATACTATACGTGCCTTGCTGCCCCTGCTGTCACTCGGAAAGGACACCGCAAGATTGAACCCAAAGCCAAGCACTTCTCCCATTGCAAGAACTATACATCTAGTAGGCCAAACAAAACCGACAATTCGAAGAGACTTGCAAGGATATTATAATCATACATAAAAGAATTCAGAAAAGAACCAAATATATCTCATAGATAATCTTGTTCATTAACCCACAATTCATCAGATCTCAACAAACACACCACGAAAAGATTACATCAAATAGATCTCCTCGAAGACCGAGAAGAACTTGGTATTGAGATCCAAAAAGAGAGAAGAAGCCATCTAGGTACTAACTATGGACCCAAAGGTCTGTGGTAAACTACTCACAACTCATGGTGAGGCGATGGTGTTGATGTAGAAGCACTCCATGGAAGATCCCCCCTCCGGCGGAGCTCCGGAACAGGCCCGTGATATGTCTCCAACGTATCTATAATTTTTGATTGTTCCATGCTATTATTTATGATGTTTTGGATGTTTAATGGGCTTTGTTATACACTTTTATATTATTTTTGGGACTAACCTATTAACCCAAAGGCCCAGTCCAGATTGCTGTTTTTTTGCCTATTTCAGGGTTTTACAGAAACGGAATATCAAACGGAATGAAACCTTGAGGGGAGATATTTTTGGAGCAAAATCTGCATGGGAGACTTGAGAACCATGGAATAGGGCACACGTGGCGTCCACGAGGGTGGGGGCGCGCCCCCTGCCTCGTGGGCCCCACATTTGTCCCCCGGTGCCCTCCTTCCTCCTATATATACCTATGTACCCCGAAAACATCAGAGACAGAGAGAAAACCCTAATTCCACCGCCGCAACCTTCTGTTCCCGTGAGATCCCATCTTGGGGCCTGTTCCGGAGCTCCACCAGAGGGGGGATCTACCACGGAGTGCTTCTACATCAACACCATCGCCTCACCATGAGTTGTGAGTAGTTTACCACATACCTTTGGGTCCATAGTTAGTACCTAGATGGCTTCTTCTCTCTCTTTGGATCTCAATACCAAGTTCTCCTCGGTCTTCGAGGAGATCTATTCGATGTAATCTCTTTTTGCGGTGTGTTTGTCGAGATCCGATGAATTGTGGGTTTATGATCAAGATTATCTATGAGAAATATTTGGTTCTTTTATGTATTCTTTTATGTATGATTATAATATCCTTGCAAGTCTCTTCGAATTATTGGTTTGGTTTGGCCTACTAGATCTATAGTTCTTGCAATGGGAGAAGTTCTTGGCTTTGGGTTCAATCTTGCGGTGTCCTTTCCCAGTGACAGTAGGGGCAGCAAGGCACGTATTGTATTGTTGCCATCGAGGATAAAAAGATAGGGTTTATATCATATTGCTTGAGGTTATCCCTCTACATCATGTCATCTTGCTTAAGGCGTTACTCTGTTCTTATGAACTTAATACTCTAGATGCATGTTGGATAGCGGTCGATGTGTGGAGTAATAGTAGTAGATGCAGAATCGTTTCGGTCTACTTGTCACGGACGTGATGCCTATATATAATGATCATGCCTAGATATTCTCATAATTATTCGCTTTTCTATCAATTGCTCGACAGTAATTCGTTCACCCACCGTAGAATTCTGCTATCATGAGAGAAGCCACAGTGAAACCTATGCCCCCCGGGTACATTCTCAACATATGAATCTACAGTCTACTTTACTTTTCCGTTTTTACTTTCTGTTCTTATATCCAAAAATACCAAAAATATCAAATTATCCTATCTATCAGATCTCACTTCCGTAAGTGACCGTAAAGGGATTGACAACCCCTTATCACGTTGGATGCAAAGTTCTTATTTGTTTGTGCAGGTGCGAGGGACTCGCGCGTGGTCTCCTACTGGATTGATACCTTGGTTCTCAAAAACTAAGGGAAATACTTACGCTACTGTGCTGCATCACCTCTTTCCTCTTCGAGGGATTACAACGCAAGCTCGAGAAGTAGCAAGAAGAATTCCTGGCGCCGTTTCCGGGGAGGCTTACGCAAAAGTCATATACCAAGTACCTATCACAAACCCTTGTCCTTCGCATTACATTTATTTGCCTCTCGTTTTCCTCTCCCCCACTTCACCCTTGCCATTTTATTTGCCCTTCTTTTCGCCGTGTGTTTATCGTTTGCTTTGCCTTGCCGTCATGGCTAGTCCCATATCCGCTCCTTTGTCTCCCGAGTTTGAAGTTCTTCACTTCAAGCAAAAGCAAGGAGAAAACTTATTAGATGCTTGGTTTAGGATGATGGAATCTTATCGTAATTGCACCTTAGAGGTGAATTTTAGAATCTTGCTTCGCAATTTTTATGTTGGACTAAATATGTCCCATAGACAACTCTTGGATTGCGTTGCCGAAGGGAATTTTATCGAAGTTGATCCTAGTATTGCGCATGAAATTATAGAGGGAATAGTGGGAACACTACCTCAACAAAAAGGGTCACATCCAGCCCAGTAAGGGACGCAAGTTATTGCGAAAATTTGCGAAGTAACAAAATATTACAAAAGTCTCTTAAACCTCTTAAGAGTGTTAGTGGGAATCTCCAAAGCATGAATATGTTGATTACCCTTTGCAATAAGCGGTTGGATTCATTAGATCTAAAGATTTCCGAATATGAAGGGAAATGTAAAGAACCTTCCTGATTCGAACTTGACACCACCAAAAGGATAAAGACCAAAGATGGCAATACCTAGATCTATCCTTGTATCATGCCTAGTTAGGGGCGTTAAACGATAGCGCTTGTTGGGAGGCAACCCAATTTTATATTATTATTTTTGCTTCTGTTTAGGAATAAATATTGCATTTAGCTTATGTTTAGATGTGGTTTTGTGTTCTAGTTAGTGTTTGTGCCAAGTAGAACATTTGGGAAGACTTGTGTGAAGTTTATATGATCTTGCTATAAAAAAACATAATCGTTAGCGCTCGCTAGAATAGTCACCAGATTTTACTGGAGTGTGCTATTTAGTTGATTCTTTTTGCAGATGATTAATAGACAAATTCCCCACGTTTAAAAATTTGTTTCAATGTTTTTGGAGTTACAGAAGTATGCAAAAGTTACAAATTACTACAAATTGCTCTGTTTTTGATAGATTATGTTTTTCGTGTGTTGTTTGCTTATTTTGATGAGTCTATGAGTTGTATTGGAGTATATGAATCATAGAAAAGTTGGAATACAGTAGGTTTAACACCAATATAAACCAAGAATGAGTTCATTACAGTACCTTTGAGTGGTGGTTTGTTTTCTTATACTAACGGAGCTCACGAGATTTTTGTCTAAGTTTTGTGTTGTGAAGTTTTCAAGTTTTGAGTATTGCTTTGATGGACTATGGAACAAAGAGTGGCAAGAGCCTAAGCTTGGGGATGCCAAAGGCACCCCAAGGTAAAATTCAAGGACAACCAAAAGCCTAAGCTTGGGGATGCCCCGGGAAGGCATCTCCTCTATCGTCTTCATCTATCGGTAACTATACTCGGGGCAATATTTTTATTCACCACATGATATGTGTTTTACTTGGAGCGTCATGTATGATTTGAGTCTTCGCTTGTTAGTTTGCCACAATCATCCTTGCTGGACACACCTTTTTGAGAGAGATAAATATGGGCTATGAATTGTTAGAACACTCTATGTGCTTCACTTATATCTTTTGAGCTAAATAGTTTTTGCTCTAGTGCTTCACTTGTATCATTTAGAGCACTCGGTGATTTAATTTTGTAGAAATTATTGATCTCTCATGCTTCACTTATATCCTTCTGAGAGTCTATTAGAACAGCATGGTAATGTGCTTTGGCTATAAAACTAGCCTTAACATGATAGGCATCCAAGATGAATGTAGTAAAAACTTTCATATAAAGTGCATTGAATATGATGAGAAGTTTGATACTTGATAATTGTTTTGAGATATGAGGATAGTGATATTAGAGTCATGCTAGTGGAGTTATTATGAAATTGAGAAATACCTGTGTTAAAGTTAGTGATTCCCATAGCATGGACGTATGGTGAACCGCTATGTGACGAAGTTAGAGCATGAGGTATTTGTAGAGTGTCATCCTTTGTGTGGATGTCGGGGGTGCGCGATGGTTAACTCCTACCAACCTCCCCCCTAGGAGCATGCGATGATTGCTTTGTTTTGATGACTCGTAAATTTTTGCAATAAGTATTTGAGTTCTTATGACTAATGTTGAGTCCATGGATTATACGCACTCTCACCCTTCCACCATTGCTAGCCTCTCTTGCACCGCGCAACTTTCGCTGGTACCATACACCCACTATATACCTTCCTCAAAACAGCCACCATATATCTTCCTCAAAACATCCACCATACCTATCTATCATGGCATTTCCATAACCATTCCGAGATATATGGCCATGCAACTTTCCACCGTTCCGTTCTTATGACACGCTTCATATTGTCATATTGCCATGCATGATCATGTAGTTGACATTGTATTTGTGGCAAAGCCGCCATGCAGAATTTTTCATACATGTCACTCTTGATTCATTGCACATCCCGATACACCACCGGAGGCATTCATATAGAGTCATACTTTGTTCTAGTACCGAGTTGTAAATCAATAGAAGTGTGATTATCATCATTATTAGAGCATTGTCCCAAAAAAAGAAAAAAAAAGAAGGAAAGGCCAAGAAAAAGAAAGGCCCAAAAAAGGGACAATTGCTACTATCTTTTTCCACACTTGTGCTTCAAAGTAGCACCATGTTCTTTATGATAGAGAGTCTCATGTTTAGTCACTTTCATATACTAGGGGGAATTTTCATTATAGAACTTGGCTTGTATATTCCGACGATGGGCTTCCTCAAATGCCCTAGGTCTTCGTGAGCAAGCAAGTTGGATGCACACCCACTTAGTTTCTTTTTTTGAGATTTCATACGTTTTTAGCTCTAGTGCATCTGTTGCATGGCAATCCCTACTCACTCACATTGATATCTATTGATGGGCATCTCCATAGCCCGTTGATACGCCTAGTCAATGTGAGACTATCTCCCTCCATTTTGTCTTCTCCACAACCACCATTCTATTCCACCTATAGTGCTATATCCATGGCTCACGCTCATGTATTGTGTGCAAGTTGAAAGGTTTGAAAGAATAGAGTATGTAAGGGCATAATTCTCCCTAAGTAGTTTTGGTGATTGATGACAATGCATTTGCGGACTGATCGTGTGCTCTAAAGCTCATACAGGTATATCTCCCTTAGGCACAAGACGATTGTTTGCCCCTCGGATTCTATGGAAGACGGTGTTTTCTTTTTGCTCCCTGTCGGTGGCTTTGAATAGTAGGAAAGCCGTACTATTAAGAGGGGTCCGCGTCGGAAAGGTTTAGGTAGAATCAACACGTACACATCCTACTCTCGCACCACCTTTCCTTGCTTCTCTGGAGGTCCAACCGGTTATTCGTCGTATATGCAAAACCGTGACTTCTTAACTGATCATCTGCCTGGCAAGCGGTAGTACCGCTCAACCAAGCGGTAGTACCGCGCAGATACACGGTAGTACTGCCTACCGACACGGTAGTACCGCTCCGACAGTAGTACCGCGTCTCCAGAGCGGTAGTACCGTGTATCTGGCCCAGGCGCTGATTCTAAGTACAGAAGTTGATGCGGAAGTAAATTTTTACTTCCGCATCCAATGCGGTAGTACAGCTTAACCCAAGCGGTAGTACCGTGTCACATTTTGCTACTACCGTTTTCCCTACGGATGTAGCCACGGATGTAATTTATTTCATCCGTGGTTGTCAATCATGTCGCACTCTTTTGCCTAAGCGGTAGTACCGCTCTCAAAGCGGTAGTACCGCTCAGCCAGCGGTAGTACCGCAACTCATGCGCGGTACTACCGCTCTCTGCGGGCTGAAAACTCTAATAACGGTTGGATTTGTTCCCCCACTATATATAGGGGGTATTCTTCTCCAAGAAGACTCACCTCTTCCCCCACTACTCCATTGTTGCTCCAAAAGCTCCATTTCCGCCCGATCTCTCTCCCTAGCCAATCAAACTTGTTGATTTGCTCGGGATTGCTTGAGGAGGCATCGATCTACACTTCCACCAAGAGATATTTGATTCTCCCCACTAATCCCTTGCGGATCTTGTTACTCTTGGGTGTTTGAGCACCCTAGACGGTTGAGGTCACCTCGAAGCCATATTCCATTGTGGTGAAGCTTTGTGGTTTGTTGGGAGCCTCCAAGTTGTGGAGATAGCCCCAACCTTGTTTGTAAAGGTTCGGTTGCCACCTTCAAGGGCACCACTAGTGGAATCACGACACCTTGCATCGTGTGAGGGCGTGAGGAGAATACGGTGGCCCTAGTGGCTTCTTGGGGAGCATTGTGCCTCCACACCGCTCCAACGGAGACGTACTTCCCCTCAAAGGGAAGGAACTTCAGCAACACATCCTCGTCTCCACCGGTTCCACTTGTGGTTATTTCTTACCTTTACTTTCGCATGATTTACTTGTTCAACTCCTATAGCATGCATGTGTAGTTGTTATCCTTCTTTCCTCTAGTTGTCATCCTAGTAGAATATCTAGACAACTTATTTTGTCGCTTAATTTAAAGTGGTTAAGAAAAGTTAAAAATTGTTAGTTGCCTATTCACCCCCCC
>LR738714.1:547342128-547353070 GCA_902687465.1 Secale cereale
CCCCCCCTCTAGTCAACCATATCGATCCTTTCAATTGGTATCAGAGCCTCGTCTCTTTTTAAGGACTTTACCGTCCGAAGAGTATGGTTGACAACGTAGTCGAGACGGAGGACCATTCCGATGGAAATCCGTCCTTGCCTGCGTCAGATGGGGGAGCCTCGGTCTCTCGTGAGGATTTCAATGTGGCCTTGACCACATTGAAAGAATCACTAGCGAGCGAGGTCAAAGGCATGTTTAAAGAATTGCTTGAGGGGCTTAAATTATCCACCTCACCGTTGGAAGTGGGTCGTCCCGCTACCAACGTGTCGGAGGCTAATCCCGACAAGGGAGAAGCTAGTAGTGAGCAAGCCCCGGTCACTAAGAATGGGAGTGGGAAATTTGCCCAATCAGCTCCTCCTACTCACTATGGAGGACCCGTTCCCACACCACATTTAAATTCTGTTGGGCCCCCTCCCAAGTTTGTTAAAAATACTGATTTTGCTACTTGGGTTTTTTGCTTCAAACGTCATATCAATCATTGTTCCACTAACCTTTGGAGAATCATTGAGCAAGGTTTTTATCCGTATGATCCCGACAACATGACTCCAAGAGAGACTGCAGATCATCAGTTCAACGAGTCCTCTCTTTGCATTCTTCAAGATTCCATCCCTCCTGAAGACATTGCACACCTTCGACCCTTCACTGTTGCCAAGGAAGCTTGGGAGCATGTCGGCACGATGTACAAGGGAAGCACCAGTATTCAACGCTCCAACTATGAAGTGGTGCAAGATGAAGCTGATGAGTTTGCTATGATCGAAGATGAAGATCCTCGTGAACTTTATCGAAGATTAACTATTCTTGCAGTGTCTCTTCGAGATCATGGCAGTAAGGATACGGATGACAATTGGATCAAGCGCAAGTTCCTCAAGGCCATGATGCCCTATCATAAGGCCATGTCCTCTGTCATTCGTCAGAGACCGGACTTCCACACTTTATCCTCAAATGAAGTGTTGGATGAATTTTTTGCCATGAGGATCCTGGACGTGACCGCCGACAATGCGGTCTTAAGAGCTCAACGATCCAAGAAGCCTAATCTTGCTCTGAAGGCCAAGGCTTGTGTGGAAGAGGAGGAAGTGGAAGATGATGATGAGTGTTGCCCCGAGGACACCAAATATGCCTATCATGAGCACATGGCTCTTGCTTCAAGGCAATTCTGGGGCAAGAAGAACACAAGATCCAACTTTAATAGGAACAACTCTAGTGGGAACAAAGGGAAGCAACGAGTAAGGACATGCTTCAACTGTGGAAATGTGAGTCACTTCGTTGTGGATTGCCCATATGAGAAGAGAGAAGACTTTGGAGGCAAGCTTATTCGGAAGGACAAGTCAAAGTCCTATCCCAACAAGAACAACTTCATCAAGAAGACTCCTCCGAAAGTGTTGGTGGCTCAAGAAGAATATGTGGAGGATGATGATAATGATGAAGACGATGAGGTGACCACTATGGCCACAATTGCAATTGCTACCACTCCGCACTCATCTCTCTTCGACTCACCAAACGAGAACATCACCGCCAAGTGTCTCATGGCCAAGGCCACCAATAAGGTAACCCCAAACATCAATACTACTATCCCTTCTAATCCTTCATTGACTAATTGTATTGATGAGGGTGAGGGTATTAAGGAGGGAGAAAATGAATTTGATTTGTTCATAAAGAATCTCATGGGCAAACCCAAGAAGCATTTTGTTGCTCTCTTGGAACAACTCGGTGAGGCCAATGACATGATCGAGGCTCACGAGGAAACCATTACTAAAATGGAAGGACATAGTCGAGACTATGCCGATGAGATATCGGATCTCTCTAACGCCCTAGAGGAAGAGCGTGGTCTTCGTTTGACTCTTAAGGAGTCACACAATGATGATCATGCTAAATTAAAGAAAGATCTTGATCATGCTTTAGTTATCTCTCGTGTGCTTAACTCCGAGAAGGCAAAACTTGAGGTTGACCATGCTAAACTCAAATAGGAGTTTGACATACTTGACAAGGCTCACAAGGCCTTGAAAGGAATGCATGCTACTCTCAAGGAGTCTCATGATCAACTCCAAGTTTCGCTAACCAAGGAAAAGGCTATCTTTCCTCGCATGGTTTTAATTGATAATGCAAATGCTACTAACCCTTGTTGCGAGCATGTGCATCTTGTTGAAGAGAATGCCAAGTTGAAGAAGCAACTCGAGAAAGGCCTTGTGACTTGCATACAAGGCGAGAAGAACCTCAACGCCCTTTTGAGCAATCAAAAGGAAGTTGTGGCAAAGGAAGGAATTGGGTTTGCTCCTAAGCCCAAGAAGAAGAAGAATGACACGACCAAGCAACCACCCCCTCTCCGACAATCCTTTGTGAAAGAGGGAGAGGGCATGTCTACCAAGAAGAAAAGTGGTGGTGTCAAGAAAAACTCCACCATACCATCAAACATGGCCGGCGATTTTAATCCTTCATATGTTTTATGTCGTGCCAGTAATGGTCATGTGTTTGCTAAATTTGTTGGTTCTTCATATGAGCACATTGAATGGTCCATTTGGGTTCTTAAGACCCTTGTTACTAACCTCAAAGGACCCATTACCAAATGGTACCTAAATCCAAGCATTGATCTATTGTAGGAGTTTGCTTCCGGTGGGGGATCATGGTTGCTCGATAGCGGAGCCACAAATCATATGACCGGAAGCAAAGACTTGGTGGTGGACGTGCATCTCAGCTCATCTATGGCCACCAACGTCGAATGGGGTGATGCTTCATCTTCTAAGGTATTGGGACTTGGCAAGGTTGTTGTCTCTCATGATCTCACGATCGAGAAAGTCATGCTTGTTGAGTCCCT
Source organism: Secale cereale (assembly GCA_902687465.1). Classification (NCBI taxonomy): domain Eukaryota; kingdom Viridiplantae; phylum Streptophyta; class Magnoliopsida; order Poales; family Poaceae; genus Secale; species Secale cereale. Next base: position 547,344,977 of record LR738714.1, read on the forward strand.
TGCATACAATTTACTTTCTGTTCGCCAACTTGCACTCATGGGCTTTGCTACATTCTTTGATATTGATAATGTGGCCCTCTTGTGGAGCAAGACTCTTAAAGTAGCCTATGTTGGGCATGTTGAGAACGGCCTTTATGTGGTTAACTTCTCGAAGCAACCCACTAAGGTCGCGACATGCCTAATGGCTAAAGTTGATGTGGGATGGCTTTGGCATCGCCGTTTGGCCCACGTCAATATGAGATCTTTGCAAAGTCTTCTCAAGGGGGACCATGTCCGAGGACTAACAAATGTTAGCTTTGCCAAAGATCGTGCTTGCAGGGCGTGCATTGAAGGGAAATTACATGAGAAGGCTCACCCTCCCACGACTATCATCTATTCAAAGAGACCCCTAGAGCTCCTCCACATGGACCTCTTTGGGCCTCCATCTTTTGATAGTCTTGGGGGTAGAAAGTATTGCTTGGTGATTGTTGATGATTACTCAAGATACACCTGGGTATACTTCTTCAAGAAGAAGAGTGAGACCCAACAAACCGTCATCAACTTTGCAAATGAAGCTCAACGACAACATGAAGCAAAGATTTTGATGATCAGAAGTGAGAACGGCACCGAGTTCAAGAACTACACCTTGGATGAATTTCTTGGTGATGAGGGGATCAAACATCAATATTCAGCTCCATATACCCCTCAACAAAATGGTGTTGCGGAGAGAAAGAACCGAACTCTAATGGATGCTGCAAGAACTATGATGGCTGAATTCAAGTCTCCATACAACTTTTGGGCCGAAGCCATCAACACCGCTTGCCATGCATCAAATCGTCTCTATCTCCGCAAGGGCTTGAACAAAACTCCATATGAGATTCTTACTGGTAACAAGCCCAATCTCAAGTACTTCCGAGTATTCGGGTGTAAGTGTTTCATTCTCAAGAAAGGTGTTCGTTTGTCTAAATTTGAATCTAGAGCTCATGAGGGCATATTTGTTGGTTATGCTACAAACTCTCATGCTTACCGTGTCCTCAACAAGTCCACTGGACTCATAGAGGAGACGAGTAACGTACAGTTTGATGAAAATAACGGCTCCCAAGTGGAGCAAAGTGGTACTTGTGATGCAGGTGATGAAATTCCTCCTCATGCCATAAGAAGAATGGGTGTTGGATATATCCTACCCATTGAGGAACCCCTTGTGGCCGAAGGAGAAGGACAATGTTCCACTCAAGTGGAACCATCACCAACCCAAGACCCACACGCTTCCGAAGAACAAAGTGAAGGCCCTCAACCTGTTGAACAAGGCCAAGTGCAAGATCAATCTCAAGTTGGTGAAGAACCACCAACTGATGCACAAGGCCAAGTTCAGTCCCTCGAGCGAGATCAAGGTCAAGAGGAAGCTCAAGATCAAGATCTAGCTCCTGACGACGCTCAAGATGATCAACTCAGTGCTCCTCAGTTATCACTTGAAGAGCAATTAGAGCGTCGTGCTGCAAAAGTTGCCTCCAGGCTTGCTTCCAACGAGCATCACATTGAGAACATTTTAGGAAGCATCAAAAGGGGGGTAAGCACTCGTAGACAATTAGCAAACTATTGTGCTCATCAAGCTTTTGTCTCCTATGTTGAACCTCAGAAGGTTTATGAGGCGCTCGAAGACCCTGACTGGCTCAATGCCATGCATGAAGAACTCAATAACTTCGAGCGCAACAAAGTGTGGCGTCTGGTGCCAAGACCAAAGGAGAACCATAATGTCATTGGAACCAAATGGATCTTTAAGAACAAGCAAGATGCCCATGGCATTGTCATCCGCAACAAGGCACGTCTGGTGGCTCAAGGCTACTCCCAAGTCGAGGGTATCGACTACGGTGAAACCTTTGCCCCCGTCGCTCGTCTTGAATCCATTCGTTTGTTGCTTGCCTATGCTTCCCATCATAACTTTAAATTGCAACAAATGGATGTGAAAAGTGCATTTCTTAATGGTCCCATTAATGAGTTGGTATATGTTAAACAAGCCCCAGGGTTCGAGGATCCCAAGTTCCCCAATCATGTGTATCAACTCGATAAGGCACTCTATGGCCTTAAACAAGCCCCACGAGCGTGGTATGGGCACCTTACCGAGTTGTTACAAGATCGTGGGTTTGAAATTGGGAAAATCGACCCCACTCTTTTTACTAAGAAGGTAAAAGGGGAGTTGTTTGTATGCCAACTATATGTTGATGATATTATCTTTGGTTCTCCTAACAAAGCTTTCAATGATGAGTTCGCCGCACTCATGACCACACATTTTGAGATGTCCATGATGGGAGAGTTGAAGTACTTCCTTGGATTTGAGATCAAACAAAGAAGAGAAGGCATCTTCATCAAACAATCCAAGTATACTCAAGACATGCTCAAAAGGTTCAACCTTAGTGATGTCAAGCCGGCTACTACTCTGATGCCAACCAAATGCCAACTTGACACCGGTCCCAATGGTAAAGCGATGGATCAAAAGGTATATCGCTCTATGATCGGATCCTTGCTTTACCTTTGTGCATCTAGACCGGATATTATGTTGAGTGTGGGAATTTGTGCACGGTTTCAAGCCTCACCTAAGGAGAGTCACTTTGTGGCTGTCAAGCGAATCTTTCGATATTTGGCTCATACCCCAAACTTTGGCTTATGGTACCCAAGAGGAGCAAATTTCAACCTTGTTGGTTTCTCTGATTCTGACTGGGCGGGAGACAAAGTGGATAGGAAGTCCACCTCGGGAGGGTGCCAATTTATTGGTTGCTCTCTTGTTAGTTGGTCTTCCAAAAAGCAAAGTTGTGTATCTCTCTCGTCCACCGAAGCAGAATATGTGGCCGCTGGCAGTTGCTGTGCTCAACTCTTATGGATGAGGCAAACTTTAAAGGATTACGGTGTCACTTGTGACAAAGTGCCTCTTTGGTGTGACAATGAAAGTGCCATCAAGATTTCTCTCAACCTGGTGCTTCACTTCAAGACGAAGCATATTGAGATTCGGTATCACTTCATCCGGGATCACATAAGGCAAGGAGAAATCGAGCTTCACTACGTCAACACTCATGATAACCTTGCATATATCTTCACGAAGCCTCTGGATGAAGCAAGATTTCGTGAGTTAAGGCATGAGCTAAATATCATCGATTTGAGCAATGTGGTTTGAATCTGTGCACACACACTCCTCACACTCAAGATAGCTATCTTATCTAGATGTAGGCATGGACTTAGGGGGAGTATTGTTCTCTCAATGAACTATTCCTCCCCCTATTATGCATAAACTAATCAAGTCTCTATCATTTGCCATACATAGGTGGCTTAAATGCTTCAAGTCGAGTATTGATCATGGGCCCAAGGATAATTCTTCGCGGTGCCATATCTTTAAACTCATACATAGGTGGCCTCGGCCACCGCCCTCTTCTAAGGGATTGTGGTACTTGTTTTGCTTGTGCGCGTGGTTGTTTTCCTCTCTCTTGTGCTTAAAGCCTTTTGTCTTTTCGTGCGTTCTCTTGGGGGAGCGGTACTACCGTGATCGATTACGGTACTACCGCAAAGGACCTACGGTACTACCGCACATCCAGCACTGCAGTAATTTTTTACTGCCGCTGGTAGGGCGGTACTACCGCCTGGCGAGCGGTACTACCGCGCAAGCGGTACTACCGCGATGACCGCGGTACTACCGCACATATTCGAACGAGTGGGGGTTATAAGCAGGCAGGGGGAGTTCCATCTCCCCCATACCCATTCACTCCTAACCCCCACGTCGTCCCTGTCTCTCTCTCTCAAGAACGCCGCCGGAGGACCTCGCCGGATCTCCTCCCTCGGCCACTCTCCTCGCATTCCGACCGATGGGATCGATCCCCATCACGCCCTCTTGCCATGGATGAAGGTTTCTCCCCTTTTCCCCTCTTCTTGTTGCCTTGCTTTTGTTTTTAGGGTTAGGGGAGATGCTTAGTGTTCTTGTGTTCTTCGTGTTCTTATCCATGGATGCTTAGGATGTGGGAGAGTGTTTGTGCACTTGAAATACGATTATGTTTGTTGCTACCAAGATACTATGATCAGCCGTAGTACCGTTAGTCGATCTCTTTGGCCGTTTCTAGATCTGTTCTTCTCAGATCTGTTTCATGCGGTACTACCGCTGGAGAACCGCGGTACTACCGCACCATCTGGTCCAGATCTGATCTGACCTGAGCGGTACTACCGCTGTCCTCAGCGGTACTACCGCTCGGGCGGAAGTAAAAATCTAGTATTGCTTGCCGAGCGGTACTACCGCGCCCCAACGCGGTACTACCGCTCCGCATGCAGCACTAATTTTTTACTTCTGCTCCTCTTGCGGAAGTAAAATCTTACTACCGCAAAGTATGCGGTACTACCGCATCCATATGCGGTACTACCGCTTACCTTGCGGTACTAATTTTTTAGTTTCGCTCCTCTTGCGGAAGTAAAATCTTACTACCGCAACGTATGCGGTACTACCGCAACCGTATGCGGTACTACCGCTTACCTTGCGGTACTAATTTTTTAGTTCCGCCTCTTCTTGCGGAACTAAAATATTACTACCGCAACGTATGCGGTACTACCGCATCCATCATGCGGTACTACCGCTTACCCTGCGGTACTAATTTTTTACTTCCGCGTAGGGTCAGCAGTACTACCGCTTGTGTCATATTTTCTTCGTAGCATGATCACTTTCCTATTTCTCCTGGTTTCTTGTGTTTATCGAGGCTTTGGCATTGATTCTTCTTGTGTTTGTGTTGTCATGGTCTTGTGTTTGTATTTTTAGGTGGTGGCTCCGGTTTTGAGGGTCGTCGTACCAACCCTGTCCGCGACACCGGATCCAAGCGTCTGCGTACCCCAAGTGATGTGCCAGAGTGCTCCAATCCCCAGCGCAGGTACAAGACTTCAGCCAACAAGCGTAAGGAATCCTCAATGTCTATGGAGGAGATGCCTGCTGCTGAGTTCATGTCACGAAGGAAGCTCAACCCATATGGAGAACCCCATGAGCACTTTCATGGAGATGATATCTTCTGGACCAAGCAGCAGTTTCGCATCTACCATGAGGTGCTCAAGACCAAGACCAACCTTTATGTGGATGCTCACTGGGTGGCTGTGGATCACATGAGGAAGGACAAGAACCGGGCATACTTTGCAGAGGCTCTTGATCTGATCGAGCAGTTGGGCCTGGAGCACATCATGACCTTCCAGAATGACTTTGATCCAGAGATTATTGCTCAGTTCTATGCCTCTGTCAATTTCCAAACCAAGGAGGATCGCCCCATGACATGGATGACCAATGGTCACAAGATGACCTCTTCTTGGAAGGAGTTCATGGATCTTCTTCAGATACCTGATGAGGGTCTCCACAACCCAATTGGCTTTTGGCCTCACGCCAATCCTGAATCTGCAAACAAAGACATGCTGCTTCCATTTTATGAGGAAAAGACTCTTGCTAGTGGCAAACAGACATGGGTGTTGAACCCTTTCTTGGACATCATGTATCGGATCTTTCGCAACACTCTGTTCCCTCGTGTTCGAGATAAGGACAAGGTCCATGCCTACCTGGTTGACATGCTGCTGATGTGTCAAGAGGCTCTCTCATCCCAGACTGCGCCACTTGACATATCCCACATCATGTGGAATGAGCTCCGTTTTGCCATCTACTCTCGCAAGGTACCCATCTATGGTCCATACTTGTTTCTGCTGATCTCCAAGACTTGGGAGAAGTTGTACCCAGAGGAGGAGTTCGAGGCCGACTGCTTCCGTCATGATCCCATCCGTCTTCGCATCAAGACTCGATGGGCCAACACCACCACTCGTGCTCAGGCTCCTGCTGCCTAGATGGGCACTGATGAGGAGCCTGTGGAGGAGGCTGCTGATGTGCGCTCTGGCATATTTGCCCCTTCTTCTTCCTCTGCTGTGGAGGAGCCTTCTTGGGCTAAAAAGCTTAAGCAGAAGATGAAGGCCCTCTTCTGCATGCAGGCTAAGGGGCAATACCGGGCTCATGTGACTGACAAGAAGATGCGCCAGCGTGACAAGAAGATTCTGGCAGTCTATGGAGAGGAAGTATCCAATGGGTCCGAGGATAACATCACCCCTGAGGCTACCTGGATGGCTCGCCAGGGGTACAAGTGGTCAGAGTCTGATGAGGAGTATCACGAGGAGCAGCCGGGGTCTGATGATGAGTACGACGACTGAGTTTCTCCAGGGCTGCCACCCGTCTTAGTGTCCTCTTTCCCCTTTGTGGTGTCTCGATGACAAAGGGGGAGAGTGATTTGCGTCTTGTGCTCTTGTGTTTCTTTGAACTCTGGTTTATTTGCGTGTTTGTGTCGTGTGCGTGAGACTATCATATGGTGTAAGACATATGCCCCATTATCGTTGAACTTATCGTTATGTCTTTAATGTTTATCCAGAGCAGTTAGTTTTTATATAGAGTATCTCGTGTGTAGATTATAGGGGAGCACTGTACCTAGTATGTGTGCTGTGCAGTCCAAAGCACAATCTTGTGTAGGCACACATCCAGGGGGAGCTCACCTATACTCTAGGGCTTGGATTGCATACTCTATTATTTCTTCCCTGTGCAAATCAAGTATTGTCATCAATACACCAAAAAGGGGGAGATTGTAAGGGCATAATTCTCCCTAAGTAGTTTTGGTGATTGATGACAATGCATTTGCGGACTGATCGTGTGCTCTAAAGCTCATACAGGTATATCTCCCTTAGGCACAAGACGATTGTTTGCCTCTCGGATTCTATGGAAGACAGTGTTTTCTTTTTGCTCACTGTCGGTGGCTTTGAGTAATAGGAAGGCCGTACTATTAAGAGGGGGTCCGCGTCGGAAAGGTTTGGGTAGAATCAACACGTACACGTCCTACTCTCGCACCACCTTTCCTTGCTTCTCTGGAGGTCCAACCGGTTATTTGTCGTATATGCAAAACTGTGACTTCTTAACTGATCATCTGCCTGGCAAGCGGTAGTACCGCTCAACCAAGCGGTAGTACCGCGCAGATACACGGTAGTACCGCCTGCCGACACGGTAGTACCGCTCCGACGGTAGTACCGCGTCTCCAGAGCGGTAGTACCGTGTATCTGGCCCAGGCGCTGATTCTAAGTACAGAAGTTGATGCGGAAGTAAATTTTTACTTCCGCATCCAATGCGGTAGTACCGCTTAACCCAAGCGGTAGTACCGTGTCGCATTTTGCTACTACTGTTTTCCCTGCGGATGTAGCCACGGATGTAATTTATTTCATCCGTGGTTGTCAATCATGTCGCACTCTTTTGCCTAAGCGGTAGTACCGCTCTCAAAGCGGTAGTACCGCTCAGCCAGAGGTAGTACCGCAACTCATGCGCGGTACTACCGCTCTCTGCGGGCTGAAAACTCTAATAACGGTTGGATTTGTTCCCCCACTATATATAGGGGGTCTTCTTCTCCAAGAAGACTCACCTCTTCCCCCACTACTCCATTGTTGCTCCAAAAGCTCCATTTCCGCCCGATCTCTCTCCCTAGCCAATCAAACTTGTTGATTTGCTCGGGATTGCTTGAGGAGGCATCGATCTACACTTCCACCAAGAGATATTTGATTCTCCCCACTAATCCCTTGCGGATCTTGTTACTCTTGGGTGTTTGAGCACCCTAGACGGTTGAGGTCACCTCGAATCCATATTCCATTGTGGTGAAGCTTCGTGGTTTGTTGGGAGCCTCCAAGTTGTGGAGATAGCCCCAACCTTGTTTGTAAAGGTTCGGTTGCCGCCTTCAAGGGCACCACTAGTGGAATCACGACACCTTGCATCGTGTGAGGGCGTGAGGAGAATACGGTGGCCCTAGTGGCTTCTTGGGGAGCATTGTGCCTCCACACCGCTCCAACGGAGACGTACTTCCCCTCAAAGGGAAGGAACTTCGGCAACACATCCTCGTCTCCACCGGTTCCACTTGTGGTTATTTCTTACCTTTACTTTCGCATGATTTACTTGTTCAACTCCTATAGCATGCATGTGTAGTTGTTATCCTTCTTTCCTCTAGTTGTCATCCTAGTAGAATATCTAGACAACTTATTTTGTCGCTTAATTTAAAGTGGTTAAGAAAAGTTAAAAATTGTTAGTTGCCTATTCACCCCCCC
>LR738714.1:547353169-547380824 GCA_902687465.1 Secale cereale
AGTCAACCATATCGATCCTTTCAGAGTATGAAAACAAGTGCTTGGCTGAAATCGGGGTTGTGCATGATATGAATATTTTGTGTGATGAAGAGGGAGCATAGACAGACTATATGATTTTGTAGGGATAACTTTCTTTAGCCATGGTATTTTGAGAAGACATGATTGCTTTATTAGTATGCTTGAAGTATTATTATTTCTTATGTCAATATAGACTTTTGTCTTGAATCTTTCAGATCTGATCATTCATGCCACAATAAAGAGAATTACATTGGAAATTATGTTGGTTAGCATTCCACATCAAAAATTTTGTTTTTATCATTTACCTACTCGAGGACGAGCAGGAATTAAGCTTGGGGATGGTTGATACGTCTCCAACGTATCTATAATTTTTTATTGTTCCATGCTATTATTTATGATGTTTTGGATGTTTAATGTGATTTGTTATACACTTTTATATTATTTTTGGGACTAACCTATTAACCCAAAGGCCCAGTCCATATTGCTATTTTTTTTTTGCCTATTTCAGGGTTTTACAGAAAAGGAATATCAAACGGAGTCCAAACGGAATAAAACCTTTGGGAGAGATATTTTTGGAGCAAAATCTGCACGGGAGACTTGAGAACCACGGAATAGGGCACGTGTGGCGTCCACGAGGGTGGGGGCGCCCCCCCTCTCTACAGGGCGCGCCCCCCTGCCTCGGGGGCCCCACGTTTGTCCCCTAGTGCGCTCCTTCCTCCTATATATACCTATGTACCCCGAAAACATCAGAGACAGAGAGAAAACCCTAATTCCACCACCGCAACCTTCTGTTCCCGTGCGATCCCATCTTGGGGCCTGTTCCGGAGCTCCGCCGGAGGGGGGATCTACCATGGAGTGCTTCTACATCAACACCATCGCCTCACCGTGAGTTGTGAGTAGTTTACCGCAGACCTTCGGGTCCATAGTTAGTACCTAGATGGCTTCTTCTCTCTCTTTGGATCTCAATACCAAGTTATCCTCGGTCTTCGAGGAGATCTATTTGATGTAATCTCTTTTTGTGGTGTGTTTGTCGAGATCCGATGAATTGTGGGTTTATGATCAAGATTATCTATGAGAACTATTTGGTTCTTTTATGAATTCTTTTATGTATGATTATAATATCCTTGCAAGTCTCTTCGAATTATTGGTTTGGTTTGGCCTACTAGATCTATAGTTCTTGCAATGGGAGAAGTGCTTGGCTTTAGGTTCAATCTTGCGATGTCTTTTCCCAATGACAGTAGGGGCAGCAAGGCACGTATTGTATTGTTGCCATCGAGGATAAAAAGATGGGGTTTATATCATATTGCTTGAGTTTATCCCTCTACATCATGTCATCTTGCTTAAGGCGTTACTCTGTTCTTATGAACTTAATACTCTAGATGCATGCTGGATAGCGGTCGATGTGTGGAGTAATAGTAGTAGATGCAGAATCGTTTCGGTCTACTTATCACGGACGTGATGCCTATATATAATGATCATGCCTAGATATTCTCATAATTATTCGCTTTTCTATCAATTGCTCGACAGTAATTTGTTCACCCACCGTAGAATTCTGCTATCATGAGAGAAGCCACTAGTGAAACCTATGGCCCCCGGGTCCATTCTCAACATATCAATCTACAATCTACTTTACTTTTCCGTTTTTACCTTTTGTTCTTATATCAAAAAATACCAAAAATATCAAACTATCCTATCTATCAGATCTCACTTTCATAAGTGACCGTAAAGGGATTGACAACCCCTTATCGCATTGGCTGCGAAGTTCTGATTTGTTTGTGCAGGTGCGAGGGACTCGCGCGTGGTCTCCTACTGGATTGATACCTTGGTTCTCAAAAACTGAGGGAAATACTTACGCTACTGTGTTGCATCACCCCTTTCCTCTTCGAGGGAATACAACGCAAGCTCGAGAAGTAGCAGCCCCAAGATGGGATCTCTCGGGAACAGAAGATTGCGGCGGTGGAATTAGGGTTTTCTCTGTTGCTTCGATGTTTTCAGGGTACATGGGTATATATAGGAGGAAGGAGGGCATGGGGGGAGCAACGTGGGGCCCACGAGGCAGGGGCGTGCCCAGGGGGAGGGGGCACGCTCCCCCACCCTCGTGGATGCCACGTGTGCCCTATTCCTTGGTTCTCAAGTCTCCCGTGAAGATATCGCTGCAAAAATATCTCTCCCGAAGGTTTCATTCCGTTTGGACTCCGTTTGATATTCCTTTTCCGCAAAACCCTGAAATAGGCAAAAAAACAATAATCTAGACTGGGCCTTTGGGTGAATAGGTTAGTCCCAAAAATAATATAAAAGTGTATAAATAAACCCATTAAACATCCAAAACATCATATATAATAGCATGGAACAATCAAAAATTATAGATACATTGGAGACGTATCAGGCGGATGTAAAAAATTACATCCGCGCCTACTTCCGCATGCTTCAGCGTCAGGGCTGAAGGAATCGGTACTACCGCTCACAAGGTGCGGTACTACCGCTGGCCCCTGCGGTACTACCGCACCCTTGAGCAGTACTACCGCACGCCACAGAGGCTTTAGCACTTGTCTGCCTTCGTATCGGAGCTAAAGACAACAGGACTACCATAACTTCTGCATATGAGCTCCGAATTGAGTATACTCAAGCTTGTTGGATAGAGGAAGACGAGTAGCATCAAAACAACAATTGGTTATAGTAAGAAGAGGCGGGCAGGTATGCCTAAGATATAGAGGAATGAACCCTCCAACAGAGAAGAACCGACAAAACCTCCAACATCGAAAACATCATAGAAGATGCATGTGAACTCCGTTTTCGATGAACTCGAGCTTGTCATCAAGATGACCATAGGCTCTAAGTCTCACAAAGAGAACCGGCAAAAACCCCAACATCGAAAACATCATAGGAGATGCATGTGAACTTTGTTTATGATGAACTCGAGCTTGTCATGAAAATGACCATAAGATCCAAAACTCAGAAGGAGAAGAACCAAACAAGAACCAATAAAGATGATGCAAGGATGCAATGGTTTGAGCTCTCTATGAACGATATGATCAAGCTACTCATCAAGAGCCCACCTTGATAGTACGACAATCGATCCTATAACCCGGTCTCCAAACTACCACCATGAGACCAGTAAAATAGATAACCTATCAAGGGCAAACCTTTGTCTTGCACAAAGTCCGCTTGAGCTAGACGTAGACGATCTTGACTTCCTTAAGTTGGACCACCTTTCTTCATTGTGTTGGCTTGGTGAAGACTAGTAGATTGCTCCCCCATACTCCACATTGGGTGATCCACTCTTCGGCGCATCTTCACAAGTCCATTGCCACCACAATGGACGGCAAGCTTCAAGCATATGATCTCTTTGTGATGATTCTACTTGAACTTGCACACCGCAACCTAACCCCACAAAGAACTCTCACGAAGATCATGGGTTAGTACACAAAGCGTAATTGACAATGCTTACCATACCATGGGATCGCTTGATCTATCTCGGTACATCTTTTATGCTTTGTGTGTTCATCAACTTGATTCACTCTTTGACTTAGGCTTGATCAACCTTGAATCTTTCCAACTCTCTTCATTTGGATGATGTCTTGAAGGTAAACATGAATGATCACACATTCTTCTTCTTCAAGACATGCTTGCAATAAGCTCAACACTCACAAGACCAATCTTTGGATAATTCCTTAATAGCACCTTGGTCATCCCAAACTCTCCTTGAAACCAACAAATGGACTCCAAGAAAAGCCTATGGACAAACCCTTCAAATATAACTCAAGGCAACCATTAGTCCATAGAGATTGCCATCAATTACCAAAACCAAACATGGGGGCACCGCATGTTCTTTCATTAAGCATGCTCAGCTTGGAGTAATTTCAGGATGGGTGACTGTCTGGGAAGTTGCTCCCGGGTGCATACGAGTGAGGACAAACTGCGCAGAAAAGACTAGTATTAATCTGTTTGGCCAGTCTAGATCCCGTCAGGTGTAGCGACCACCGGCGGGTGTGTCCAGGGCGTTACAAGTTGGTATCAAAGCCGACCCTCGCGGTTACATGGATGTTTGCGGGCAGGTGTGCGCAAAGTTGTCAGAATCGTGATTCTGTTATACGATTCTACGACTTTACGATCCAAACTAACCCCTCTGATTCTACGATATAGTTCTTAGAATCTACGTTTCTATGATCCTCATAGTGAAGATTCTACGATTTACGATTCTACCATCGAAGCTCCGATCCGATTCAAAATAGCGATTTTGACAACCTTGGGTGTGCGGTCATGTTGTTCATGACGTTTGTGACCCGTCGTGGCACACGGCATGGCACATGTGCCGGACTGGATGCACGAACGTATGTGCCAAGAGGCAACGTTCCTGTGGGCTGATGAGGACGTCGGTTCCTCTGAGTTGGGGTGTATGTGATAGCCTGGCTTAATAGGGATGATAGACTACTCATATCAATAAGGAATTCCTTCTTTTCCGAAAGCCAATTACAAAGTGCGTAGAAAAGACTAGTATTGATCTGTGGGGCCAGTCTAGATCCCGTCAGGAGTAACGACCACCGGTGGGTGTGTCCGGGGCGTTACACATAGGTGCGTTAGAAACATACCAATGGGGATTCTGGACTACCTGAGAACACAATTATCTGCAGGCACAATCCCATAATTCACTACAAGAAGCAAAAGTCTAATTCAGTGCTCCATGTGGAACTGATACTCTTACTTCGAAAAGGCTACAACTAAATCATGTGCACTTGCATGCTATTAAGTTTTTTCTGGCGCTGTTGCCGGGGAGCTGAGCACTTTTATGCTTTGACCTAAGTTTTGAGTTATTTTGTGTTCTAATGGTTTTTCTAGGCAACGAGAAACCATGGTCCTTCAAAGAACAAATTTATCAGGTAGGTGTGCAACAAGTAGAAGGACCAGCTTGAGGAGAGGATTTTATATCCATTGGTCCTGACCTATCTGGTAGAGTTTTTGAGGTAAACCCTTGGTTACTTGAAATGTTGAAAAATAACACATTCTGAGGACATGGAACTAAAAGTCCTTATAAGCATATTAAAATATTTAATTTTGCATGTGGTACCTTTCAGTTGCAAGATCTGACTAATGATGAGATAAAGGCAAAATTATTTCCTTACACACTTGAAAAGCAAGCCGCAAGTGCGAATGCCCCCTACTGTGGGGTCGTCAACCCAGATTCCGTGACTGATGTTGGGCTAGGAGTGAAAGGAGGCGCCTTTTTCTCCTTCCATGGTTGGTGCTCCGTGATGTGGACGGACGGCGGTGACTCAAACTCGGATGCCAGAGCGGCGACTCTGGTTGGCGGTCTGCATGGTTGGCTCTTCGGCGGGCACCATGTCAGCGGTAGTGGGTTTTCCTCTTGGTCGTGTGGGCGACAGGAGGTGTAGCGGTGGATGGCCTCGGCGCCCTCCCTATCATTGGCACCGGCGTCACCCCGATCTGCACATAAGGAGTCGAACTCATTGTGCTTGTCCTGAAGACCTCATGGTGGCATGGGGAGCTGCTCAGCGAAAGCTCTGCGCTTTGTCGTCGGCGCCACTCTCTTCTTGAAGACATCGTCGTGGTGCTCCTCTACGTGCCAAGGCTCCGGGTGAAGACCCTTGTCCCTTCTGGACTTGACGGCGGTGACACTTTGCGCCGTTTTCCCTCCTCGGGCTTTGTAGCGGAGCTTAGGTGTTTAGGGTGTAGTGTGGCGTTGTACTCTGCTTTCACTATTCTCTCTTTCGATAGCGTAGTCGCGTGCGTTCTACATGTTCCGGTTATCCTGGGATCGGGCATTGCATGAAGGCTATCCACCATCATATATCGTTTGGCAGTGTATACTTGATTTGATGGTTGCTTTATATATAAAGCGGAGCAAAAGCCTGTTTCAGAGATTATAATACCATTTGTACTATACCTTACAAAGGAAATAATATTGAAGGAATAAATTCCATATATCAAGTTTTTTTTTTTTTTGCGTGGATAAATTTTAGACAAAAGTTAGCCAAGCCAGATATCACAAGCAGACATTTCTAGAGTTATAACGACATTTCTGGAGCTGATATGACAACAGCTAATGCCTTCAAAGGTCAATAGCTGGATGCCATCAGACTTTTATACATCCTCCTGCGCATCTAGCATATAAATTGGGCTAGTCACTAAGAGAATATGAATGCAAGTAATGACAATATGCATCCTCCTGTGCATCAAACTTAACTACGTCAAACTTAAGACATATGAATGCAAATAAACAAGTTCAAACAACTGGGTTAATAAGGCACTAAGAACACAATGCTGGTTGGAGGTGCCTTATAGATCATTTTGCAAACCTTACAAGTTTTCTATATTCGATTACATGATCCCAAAAAATATACCATCAGATAATGTTCGTCTAGGCCAAACAGATCCATAGCGTTTGTATGACATGGTAGAACACGCTTCTTCAAATTAATTTCTCAAGGAATTTAACTGAAAGAACTAGGTATCTGTATCCAACAAAGCTCAAGTTAATCTGAAAAGGTAGTCTGGTTCACCAAAGAATTAGGAAATTTTCAAACTTAATAGAACACTCAAGCTAAATGAAGCTCGGCAATGAATTAAAATGACAGTTAGCAGCTCTGTGACAAGTTAGATATTAGAAGTGCCCGGAATAGGACTGGAAGAGCCTCACTGATGACAGGCAAGCCACTTCTTCCTTCACGGACTGAACATGAGACTTCACCGATTAACACACAATCATTCCATCATGCAGTGGCGCAAAACTGGATGTTGACATTCCTGGAAGCTTTTCTGAACTTCAACACCCTGCGCCTGAACTTGGCCTGCTCGAGGCCATCCATGGAAGGCACAATTGTCATCATCTCCAACATCTGCGCCTTCTTGAGCAGAAGCTTAACCAGGTCCAATCCACTCTTGCTCTCATCAATGTACTCCATCCTAATTTCCCTGAGATTCCTGACGATCATCCCTCTACCACCAATAACACGATACTGAACTTCACTCTCGCTGCACCGTCTTCGCTTGGACTGCGATGGCTGCAACAGCAAGCAATCACATCATTGGAATTAACATCATTTCATTGCAGCAGAGTTACCACAACAGTAGATATAGAAGAACTAAAGGATGCATATCTCACCACGACCGACACAGAAAGTTCTTGCACATTCGGGCAACTTGTAAGCAATGGTGCAATGGACAAAGCACCTTCTTCCCTCCTCTCTATTATGCATGCCAACCGTCTCACCTTGTTCAGCCTCACCTTGGACCATTCCTCGGGATGCGCAAATTGCTTCAAATTATTCACATCTAGGCTGTTAGATTTCTGAAACATCAATTACTTCACAAGATGAAGAAGTTGTATACTACTCCCTCCGTCCCATAATATAAGACGTTTTTTGACACTAGTGTGGTGTCAAAATAAATCTTACATTATGGGGACGGAGGGAGTATAATATATACCTCAATGCACCAGGGCGAGAGCACTAGGCTCCGTACGTTTCCAACCAACGCAAGCAGCTCTCTGAGATTAGGCTCCAGGAGAGCTTGTGGCTTCTCAATGGCCAGAACGACTTCGTCCAGGGAATCGGCGTCGTTAATCATGTGCCTGTTCGCCATCGCGCCCGAGTAGCGGAGAGTGCGCAACGCCGGCATCTCAGCAATGGCAATAGACGACTGCTCCGTCCACGAACAGCTGGTGATGTCAAGCGAGCAAAGCTGCGGCGCGCCGGCTAGTCGGAGTGCACCGATGTGGCACTGCTCAAGGATCAGGGAGCTGAGCTGCGTGCAGTGAGAGCAGAGGTCTTCGAAGAAGTCCCCGCAGCCGACGAGCGAGACGGAGGCGAGGTGAAGGCGGGAGAGGCGCGTGAGGGTGCAGAGCGAAGGGAGCGGGACGGCGTTGTGGTCGAGGCGAAGGGTGAGCGACGTGAGGTCGGTGCAGGCGAGGAGGGAGGGAGGGAGCACGGCGAGGCGGGAGCGAGGGAGGTGGAGCTCCAGCTGCTCGACGCCCCGCGCCGCTGCGGCGGCGAGCCAGGAGGCGACGTGGCTCGCCGCGGAGGCGGCGAAGGCCTGGTCGAAGAAGCCGTCGAGCGCGAGGCGGAGGCGGCGGAGCGGGCGGCGCCGCGAGCCCGCGAGCGCGGCGGTGGCGGCGGCCGCGAAGGCCGCCCTGCGGCGGGGCGCGGCGGGGAACGCCGCGGCGAAGTCGAGGTCGAGCGCCGGCGCGGCGGCCACCGCGCCGCGCCACCGGCGCGAGATGGAGGACGCGGCGACGGCGGACCTGAAGGGCAGCTTGGAGACGATCAGCCCGAGCACCGCGTCGGGGAACGCCTCGAACGGGTCGCCGACGCCGCCGCCACCGCCGTGGCCCTCGCGCGCGGCGGCGTAGGCGTTCGCGTAGGTGAGCCCCGCGGCGTGGTTGGGTATCAAGTGCTTGGTGCGCATCGGCGATCGGGGAGAGGGTTTTTCTCGGAAGGAGTCCAAGCCGGCGTCGCCGGAACCGAAGCGCGCCGCGGCGGCTTTAATGGCTTCTCCGAGGGTGGCTAGTGCGGGGGCGCCGTCAATGGCGTGCCGTGGAGGCGAGGCGAGGCGAGCAGGAATGGCTAGCGTGACGAACAGATCGCGAGAATCGGTGGGTGTCCGGCTCCGTTTCCGCGTCCTGGCCGTGCGCCGCGCGTGGGGGTTTCTCTTTATCCAGTCCGGGGACGGTGCGGGACGTGGAGGCCTGGGCAGGGCAGGATAGGGCCTTGCGGCTGCGGAGAAATTTCCGTTTTGTTTTTGGCAAGGCTTGCAGGCACGCGTACAAGCACAAACAAAAAAGGTTTCCAATCCGCTGCGGCGCACGTTGGTTTTGGACGCTAGTTTTGGGCTCGGTTTGGACGGTCACCTGGATCACCAAGCCACCTCTGTGTTGCTGGACTAGTTTGAAAGGACTCCGGCTCCCGATGCTCGTATTGAACGTATTGCAATCGCACAGATGATGGCAAAAATCGTGGAGTCAATTCCGCCGCAGAAAGTACAAGACCAGCCTTGTTTACTGCGCAAGTTATTGACAGGGATACAACCGCCCTCAGTTACTACCCATTTGATGTCTACATTTTCAGTTCCTTTCCCTGCCTCATTCAAAAGATTACCCTTTATGAGATTTAACTTTGACCATGATAGACCCGTAACATGTAAATAATGTGAACTCAAAGTCCTACCATTAGAAACATATTTTCAATACAAATACAACTTTGGTGACAAGAACATGAACTTGCTACTACCAAGATCAACTTGCTAAGACCTTTTTTCTCACAAAAAGAACTTAATCATTCTGTGTTTACATATAAAATACGAGCACTAGTACTGAACCTTTTTTGACAAAGATAACTACTATGATATTCATCTTTCAGAGAAAATATGAAAAAAAGACCGATATGCCTCGACATCGCATCATTATAATAAACGTACATGAATATGACCATCTGGTGTTCCAACAAGCTAAGCAGGTGACATTTATTTTCTTCATTTTATTGTCCTCTCTCTTTACAAGACATGGCTATGGCTATCTGACAAATTATATACCTGGTTTGTTAATGTATCAGCAAGGGTACAACAACATTGCAAGACACCGATGTTTCCACGAAAACAATACCATCTCCCACACCTAAAATTACACATGACATCTTGAATCTTCACCGGCGATGATCCTTTTATTATTATTACTATTATTCTGTGAGCTCAATAGAGTGGTCGATTCCTTACAATGGGACCATCTCGGGATACTCTTTTCCTCTTTGCTCCAGAACTTGCCAACCAACATCTTTAGGAAAGCCCTGAAGTCAACAACAAATGAAGTTACAATCTCCCTGCACAAGATTGTCATGCGTTATTAGTACTCCATCATTTTACACACAGGCACGATGATGCTACTAAAACTGTGAGAAAGTTTGACAACAGAAAACATCTGCAAACTATGAATAAATTCCTCTACACTGGATTTTATGTCTAAGGGTTGTTTAGGCCACAAGTCAATTTCATTTGGTTACAATAATTTATATTTGACTGATGCTAAATAGCTAATAAACAAGACAGCCCACGCTGACTATTACAATTGGTAATTATGGGGCATCAAACAAAGATGCATAAAAATATCCATATTAAGATTGCAGGGATCGAGACATAAGTATTAAACCCCCACAAAACTGCTGCGAACATTTTTGTAACTTTAAATGTCTTGAGCACATACATATTACTCAAGCCATACATAAGCCTCAAAATGTATTCATCAGAAAATTTGAACGTACACGCTCTGATCCAAATATAAGCAGTTCAAGAATCTGTCCCAGTCCAAACAATTTTTGACTGTCAAGAATGAGAGAATTACAAACATCAACAAAATATCGAATTGACACTACTAGATCCCTCATAAAATATACTGTACTTTGGTTTTGTCTGAAGCAATGTAGCTTTGAAACAGAAATTAATGGTCAAAGTGTTTTACTGAAGACCATGTCAATGACCAAAATTATCTGTATTCAGGGGCTGAGGGAGTAGAAACAAGCAAATTAAACACAGGAAGAATCAAAATTTAGTCTAATGAGAATTCATATTTCACTAGTAAAGCGGGTAGTCTAATAACTGTAGTGTTGTCAAGTACTTGGTGCTACAAGTCATTCTTCAGGAAATATCAACATATGCTTGTAGGAACAGGAGCAATAGGAATCAAGCGTTCTTGAGCAAGGTTGGTTCACTATGCAAAGGCACAAGCCATGTTTTAGCCTTGGATGTGAGTTCTCAAAAGGTGGGGGGAAATCAAGAATGGTCTGGACAATGCAATAGCAATACAAGGCCCTTCTGGAAGTTAAGCATTCATGTATATGGAGTAGTGTGGACATCAGGAATCGTGATCGTACTACGGTTGGGGGAGATTCTGCAGTGGGGAGGCAAATCCCTAGAATAGTAGCCATTTCTTTGACCATCGGGCATGGAAGGACAGATGTCACCGTCACCTGACTGATTAAGGTTGCAATCACCTATTAATGTGTCAAGACATGACATGTACTAATTTAAAACTGACACATTATATAAATAAACACCATGCACTCAAGAATCTTGGTTTATTTTAATTAAATAAGAAGCTCCAGTTGTGTGTTGAGGATTTTGAGGACCTTATATTCAAACAATTGCATCCAATTGATGCCTCTTAGAGCTAACAGGTACCAACTATTGTCGAACAGTCTATGCCGCTCTCCAAAGAAAATTCTTGCATGTTAACACAGTACAAGAAAACTCCGCCTATGTTGTCTCAACATAGCCAGTCCCAAGCCCGGGTAAGGAGGAGGGTTGTGAAAGGCTTGGCGAGCCAATGTCAAAACTCAGCCACTCTTATGGAGATAAAACCCAAAAGAAAATCGTTGAGGCATAACCCGCTTCGCGACGCGCTATATCGGAACCCTAGTGTGGTGTCAAATGGGCAAGGGTCGGGCCGTCACCCACTTGGTGGCGCGCCGTATCTTGATCTGGATACTGTGGCAAGTAAGCAAGGATCAGGTCGTCGCATATTTAGTGGCGCGCTACATCGACACCCAGGTGTAGTAAAAAAATGAGCAAGGGTCTTCGCATTTGGCTCGACGAGTATAAATGGTAAGGAAGCTAGCCGAGCCAAGGAGTATCCGCTTAGGTAGCTGCAACGTAGGGTCCATGACAGGTAAGCTTTGGGAGCTAGTTGATACAGCGGTGAGGAGAGGTGTCGATATCATTTGCATCCAAGAAACCAAATGGAGGGGACAGAAGGCGAAAGAGGTGGGGGATACCGGCTTCAAGCTAAGGTACACGGGGACGACAGCAAACAGAAATAGAGTAGCCTCCAAGTATGGAGCGGTGAGGGGTGGGGACCGGATTATCCTGGTCAAGCTGGTAGTTGGGGACTTGGTTCTCAATGTTATCAGCATGTATGCCCCGCAAGTAGGCCACTATAAGAACACCCAAAGGGAGTTCTGGGAAGGCCTAGAGGACATGGTTAGAAGCGTACCTATTGGTGAGAAGCTCTTCATAGGAGGAGACCTAATGGCCACGTGTGTACATCTAACACAGGTTTGAAGGGGTGCATAGGGGCTTTGGCTATGGCATCAAGAGTCAAGAAGAATATGTCTTAAGTTTTGCTCCTGCCTACAAAATGATTGTAGCTAACACCCTCTTTAAAAAGAGAGAATCACATCTAGTGACTTTTAGTAGTGGTCAACCCTCTAGCAAGATTGGTTTCATCCTCTCGAGAAGAGAAGACAGACGTGCTTACCTAGATTGTAAGGTGATACCTGAAGAGAGTGTTGTCCCTCAAAATAAGCTTGTGGCGGCTGACTTCCGCTTTCGGATTCGTGTCCAATGGGATAAGTGTGCCAAATTCGCTAGAGCGGAGCAGACCAGCTCCTGGTGAAGGACATGGAGATTAAGCATAGATGGCAGGAGTACTTCAACAAGTTGTTCAATGGGGAGAATGAGAGCTCCATTGAACTGGACGACTCCTTTGATGATACCAGCGGGCGTTTTGTGCGGCGAATCCAGGAGTCTGGGGTCAAGGAGGCTTTAAAAAGGATAGAAGGAGGCAAGGCGATGGGCCTTGATTGTATCCGCATTGAGGTGTGGAGAGGCCTCGAAGACATAGCGATAGTATGGCTAACTAAGAGCATCTCCAGCCGTTGGCACCCCCAAGAACACCACCGAACCAAAAAAGTTGGTGTCTTGGGGGTCATTCGGCGAAATCCGGTGAAATAAAGAGGGCATCTTCCCAGTCACACCCCACCCCAAGCAAAAGTTTGCGAGGAGAATGATTAAGTGGGCCAAGAAAAAGGACATGTGGTGAGACACGATTCGCCGAAACTTCCGTCGGCGCCCCCAAGAGACCCCCAACGCACCGGGTTTCGCATGGGTTTGCCGGCGCTATTTTGACGTCCAGGGGGCATTGGGGGCGTGGTTGGGCCGTTTTTCGGCGGAAAGCACCGTCCGAGCCTAAAACCGAGCCTAAAAAGGTGTCCTGGGGGGCGAGTGGAGATGCTCTAAGCTTTTCAACCTCATTTTTTGGGCAAAGAAGATGGCAGAAAGAATGGAGACGGAGTATATTAGTACCAATCTTCAAGAACAAAGGGGGTATTCAGAGTTGTACTAATTACCGTGGAATTAAGTTGATGAGCCATACAGTGAAGTTATGGGAGAGAGTCATTGGGCACCGCTTAAGAAGAATGACAAGCGGGACCAAAAATCAGTTTGGTTTCATGCAGGGGATCACTGGCAGTTGAGTGCGAGCTTAAATAAGCTATATAGTTACTTAGTTTTAAGTTTTTAACAGGTAATGTTGCATGTTATGTACTAGGTAGTATTTGACAAAGACTTATGTCATGTTTCATGCCACCCATTTGAAATGCCCTCAGACAATAATGGAAGGCTACCAAGAGTTCATTCCCTTCAAATAACCCAGAACTTCAGGATGTACCTAATAATGTATTCACGAGAGGCAACACCAAAAGTTGCAGAAGGAGGCAAAAGTCCAATATGCGAGTTTAAGCTGAAAAGAATGAAGGTTATCGCTTCAGTTCATTGGTCAACAAGAAGGCATTGACACATCACACATTAGGATACAAACATACAAGGTTTATGTGTTGCTGTTTTCTTTTAGATTGAACTTGATCTATGCAAAGTGTATAAAGAACTTAGTTGTGTACACATACAAGAATAGTAGCATCAAATTCGTATTGCAGGCTTGCAGCAACCCATTAAAAAAAACTGTGCATGCTATAAAGAAACATGCAACGATGAAATTGTACACCAAATTATATGGACTTGATACACTGGATTTTGCAAAGGCAATTCCTTGGAAGAGGTACAACACCTACAGGCTCTCTCATGTGGATAAGTTCAGGTTTGTACGTGTCCATGGACAGGATCAGGTCAGAAATTAATAGATGAAAAGCCGTCAACAAAACAAAGCAAACAACAAAGTTCACACAATTGGTCGCAACAAACTACAAAGACTTCAAGGGACAGACAGTCAAGTTTGCATATTATCCTAACAAGGAGCTAAGTTTTGCGGATAGAAAATCAAATCAAAACATGACCGTGGATAAGTAGTAAATATAAATCTGGACTAGCACAATTTAGCAGAATAAGCAAACATGGATACTTACAGTGGTGAACAAGGCGTACGCCCTCCATTGACATAATACACAAACAAGTATGAGTCATAATGCTGCCCTCTTATGTAGTAGAACATAGGAAGTCTTCTGACTAGCTTAAATAGCATCTTCTTGTAAAAGTTAATTGCAGGCTGGTTATATGAGATGACATGTAAATAAACACCCCTGCAATTTGATACACTTGCAGCATGTTTAATCACCTCTCGAACAAGCGAAGAAGCTGCAAATGTGAATTCGTGTGAGGATCAACTGAATCACCATTAACAAACTGTGAAACTAAGATAAGGAGACAGGAAAACAACCTATGCCGAGGTTTCTGTAGCTATCCACTACACCAAGCGTCAGGATATAAAGAAGTGTTAGATCTTTGTGCGAGTTGTTGTATCTAAATAAATCCTCGATCTGCAAATTCAAACGATTAGCTCCACTGAGCTCACTAGTAAGAGTGTAAGACCACATATTTTACAGCAGATCCTATGTATTGTTTGTACCTCGCTGTCTTTTGCTGCAATCATCCTCGTGGTTACAAAACCTATCAGCTCATCCCTGCCTTCATCCGATCTGCTAGTGTCCACAGCACCCCACGAAATGACACCATGGCCATTGACAACGTTCAAGAAGAACTCCCTCTCGTACCTAGAGCAAAGAATTGACTGTGTTAAATGGACCAACAGTGGGGAAATCGTCCATAGGCGGCAACAAATTCTATTGGCAGACTTGCAAGTGATGTGATAACAGTACAAGCAAGAACATCGTAGGAGCATCCATTTGTGCAGTTACCTTATGGGAAACAGCGAGAGATGAATCTTCTCAAGGACCTCGAGGTCCGAGGGCTGGATGGGGCGATACTCTATGGTGGGGTAGATTTCGGATCTTGGGTCCAACATGAGAAGCTCCGATCACGACGAGTACCCACCACCACCAGGTTATTTGCCAGGAGGCCCACGGCGGGCGGCGCAGGGGGGAAAAGCTCCCTGGCGTCGAGGCGTGCCACCGCGCTGGTGCGCGTCGAGCTCGCCACGGCGAATCGCAGCGGGTTCGGTGGCCGTGCCGCGAGGAAGGAGGGGGGGAGGACGCGGCGCGGCGCTAGAGGTCGATCGCGAGGAAATAATGGAACGGAGAGGAAGACTACACAGGGAGAAGAGAAAAGGGGGATCCGGGATGCGGCCTGCCGGCTGGAAGGAGGGGTGTACGAGCGGCGGTGACCGGGGAGGGAAGAGGAAGAAGAGGAAGGCTAATCGGCTGATTCGGATGGTATTAGTCCAAGCTACGATGGTTGAGTAGTCGAAATTTTTGGAAGTCCGAATAGATTTCCTCATTTTCTTAGTTGAGACAATTGAACGAATAATAAGTATGATTATATGATCTGGACTTCTAAACCCCTCAAAACTATAAGTTTGAAGTTATCTATATTGTGTTTTTGCTATTCATCGCCCACAAAACAATCTTGTGTCAGGTTGATTTTCCACAAAGCACCGAAGTGGAAGACGGCGGCGCAGGGGCGAGCACAGCGAGGCGTCATGACTTTGATGAGACCTTATACAGGAGTGATCCGGCCGGGATGACGGCCCAGGTGAAAAGGAATCGGAGGTCGAGTGTTCGGGGTGCAGAGAAGGAAAGCGGGAGAGTGGTGCGGCAAGCGACACTATAACGCTCGTCGGGCGCAGGGAGGGATGCTGACGGTTGGGCCAACACCAGGGGATGGTTATAGAAGAAAGATAAACAGTGCATCACATAGGGAGGCAGGAAGAAGACGACAACAACCATTGAATTTTAATCGACAACTAGGACGAAATCGAGTGAGAGCTTTTTTTAGGAAGGTATTCAATAGATGGGCAATGTTTATTGTGTCCCATCTCTAGTTGAATGTGTTTCTTCTCTTAACATCAAAATTAATAGTCTTGACCTGTCCATATAAAGCATCACCGTATGAAATTCTTTGAAAGGCAAGGACTAGATTGAAGGAAATATACCCTAAAGGCAATAATAAAGTTGTTACTTATATTTTCTTATATCATGATAAATGTTTATTATTCATGCTAGATTTGTATTAACCGGAAACTTAGTACATGTGTGAATACATAGACAAAAGAGAGTGTCCTTAGTATGCCTCTACTTGACTAGCTCGTTGATCAAACATGGTTATGTTTCCTGACCATAGACATGCGTTGTCATTTGATGAACGGGATGACATCATTAGAGAATAATGTGATGGACAAGACCCATCCGTTAGCTTAGCATAATGATCGTTTAGTTTTATTGCTATTGTTTTCTTCATGACGTATACATGTTCCTCTGACTATGAGATTATGCAACTCCCGAATACCAGAAGAACACCTTGTGTGCTATCAAACATCACAATGTAACTGGGTGATTATAAAGATGCTCTACAGGTGTTTCTGAATGTGTTTGTGGTGTTGGCATAGATCGAGAATATGATTTGTCACTCCGAATGTCGGAGAGGTATCTCTGGGCCCTCTCGGTAATACACATCATAATAAGCCTTGCAAGCAAATGACTAATGAGTTAGTCACCATATGTTGTATTACGGAATGAGTAAAGAGACTTGCCAGTAACGAGATTGAACTAGGTATGATGATACCGACGATCGAATCTCAGACAAGTAGCATACCGATGACAAAGGGAACAATGTATGTTGTTATGCGATTTGATCAATAAAAATCTTCGTAGAATATGTAGGATCCAATATGAGCATCCAGGTTCCGCTATTGGTTATTGGCCGGAGATGTGTCTCGGTCATGTCTACATAGTTCTCGAACCCGTAGGGTCCGCACGCTTAACGTTTGATGACGATTAGTATTATGAGTTATGTGATTTGATGACCGAAGTTTGTTTGGAGTCCCGGATGAGATCACGGACATGAAAAGGAGTCTCGAAATGGTCGAGAGGTAAATATTCATATATTGGAAGGCTATATTCGGACATTGGAAAGGTTCCAAGTGATTCGGGTATTTTTCGGAGTACCGGGGAGTTACAGGAATTCACCAGGAGAAGTAATGAGCCTTATTGAGCCATACGGGGATAGAGGAGGTAGGCCAATGGGGAGGTGCCCCTCCCCCCATGGGTTTGAATTGGGCTAGCACTACTAGAAACTCCCATTTTACCTAGGGCAAAGTCCTTTACCTAGAGCTCATTGACCTCCCCAAGGGATAGTAAAGCAGTGAACAGTACACCCTAGGGGAAGATGGTTTTTGGGCAAAAAAATCCGAAATATACTTTCCCTAGGGTTGGCCCTACTTAAATGCATCAAGGCTGACCCCACCGTGGCACATAGATGGACTCCGTCGCAATTTTTTTTCGAGGGCGACTCGGTCGCAATTTTGGTCGACTTGGCGCTGCTTATTTTGATGCCTCGCGCTTTTTTCTTCCTTCTCGTATAGTTGGGCCCACTGTTCAGTGAGGGATGGCACACGTGAGCTGAAAAAGGGTGCGCATGTGGCAATATTTTGGCCGATTAGGTTTCTCCTTCCCTTGCTCGAAGCCCTCCGCCGCCAGAAGCCAAACTCTTTTCCCCTTCTCTCCCAAAGCATCCAAGATCCAACCCCATCCAAGATCCAAATGCTCTCACCCCTGCCTCGCCGTGCCTCACCGCCGCCCGCCTTCTTGCCGCCCTGCCTTGCCCCGCCGTCGTCCGCTTCCTCGCCTCCTTGCCGTGTCCCGTGCCGTCCCGTCGTATACCACCGTCGCCCCCCCTCCCGGCGACCCGCCTTGTTCCCTGCCGCACCCACGCCCGGCTTTGCCCCGCGCACCCTCGCACTGACCCTACCTTGTCCCTTCTTCTTCCCCTTCTATAGTTCCAGCGCTCCAGCGGAACCATGGCGTGACTGACGGGCATGACGACCATGGCCAGTCCGGCCGGGATGACGGGCAGCGCCGTCCATGATGACCTTGTCACACCTGCTAGTTCGACTACCGGATCTACCCGACGTTGTACCCCCTCCTCTCCAACAGGTTACCCCTATATGACTATATCTCCCACTATCGTTTTACTTGTGTGCTGGAACTCATGCTTCCATCAAGAATTGCCAATATTATATATTGGCAATGCCTGTTCATTGTAGAGAAAAATGTTCATTTCACTATAAATCTGCATATTCAGTAGATCTATAGACTACCCGGGGATAACCATGTGACATTATTTCTGAACTATCAAGTACATAGTTATTATAAATTCGACACAGTTGCATAATCTACCCAGCAATTATAGACACTCTAATCAGTAAAAAGAGTAAGTTTAGAAATTGTTTGACATGAACGCAGCAACAAGAGATACTCATTAGAAGCTGTGTTGAATCTCAAGTTATTAAGAATGTATCTATGGACACACAACAAGTATGGCAACCTTCTTGTAATGCCCTGGATGTAATACTTTCCCTTTTGGGCATATAATATATCTCCGGCTTCATCACTTCCATTCCGGGTTCTTTGTCTTTTCGGGTTTTCGTTCTTTTGTCGTGTGCGTGCGTGGCATTCATTCATATCATGTAGTCATGTGCATCGCATTGCATTTGTGTTGTCGTTTGCATCCGTTTCCACGTGTTCCTTCCCGTTGTCCGTTTCGCGTTCCGGAGCTCCCTCACGTGTCTGTGGCGTCCCGTAGGCCTACTTTGGTGTTTGGCCGTGTAACATTACCGGTTTGGCGTGATACTTGTCGTGTGTTGTTGTTTTGGCGTGTGTAACCCGCCTGTCAAATCTCGTCATGTTTGGAGTTCGTTTGTTACCCCAACAGTTATTCTCGTGGGCTCAAAGTGCCTCCACTTTGAGGCCCAAGACACCCCTCCAACAGCCCACTTCCCTCCTCTTGGCCCATCCTAACTCCCCTCGCGATCGGAACCGTCGGATCGCGATCGGAGGGCTCTAAAACCCCCCAAAACCCTCAAACCCTAGCACCTACCCTATATAAACATCCCCCCATGCCAATTTTGGCAGCCTAACCCCCTCCACCTACCTCTAGCCTTCCTCCCCCTCAAATCCCGTGCCTGGCCAGCTCCACCGCCGCCACTTGGCAATCCCCTCCTCGAACCCCGCCGCCAGCCTCGAGCCAGGGCCTCCAGCCGCCGCCCATGATCGACAACGCCGCAGCTTCTTCGCTGGATCGGGCGCCAGGGTCAACGCCTGAGCCGCCGACCCCCCGATCCATCGCCAGCGAGGCTCCCTCCATCGAGGCCTCTCCAGCGAGGCCTCCCAGGGCCGCCTCCCGCCTCGACCAGCCGCCTCCGAGGCCGATCGCCTCCAGCTGCCGAAGGCCCACAGCGCCGCGTCGCCAGATCGAGCCCGTCCAGGCCGCCTCTCAGCCGGGCCACCGCAAGGGCCCGCTCCGCCGCATCCTTCACTCGCTAGGTGGGCCGAGGCCTCCGCCGACAGCGCCCCTAGGCCGACGCAGCCGGTCGCCCCGCCCTTGCCAGGCTCCCGCGCCGCCAGCGCCGCGTGGGCCGCATCGCCTCGCCACTCCGCCAGCTCGGGCCGCCGCATCGCTCAGGCCCAAGCCGCTCGGTGGGCTCGGCCACTTCGCCAGGCCGACGCCTCCAGGCCGCGCCGCTCCTCCGCGTGGGCCACCGCAGATCCCGGCCCGCTCGCCGGATTCCTCTCCAGCCGCGCCGCCAGATCCGGCCCGTTGTTAATTCCAGATCTGTGAGGTTGTTTTCAAAACCCCTAAGTCCCTGTGTTTATTGTTGTCTGATGCATGTTTCAAACTGTGATAACTTTTTGTGTGATGGTCCGTTTTGCGCAAATGACATGTCCAGACGTTCGTGGTGACTTGCACTACGATTCATTCCATTGTGCCATGCATGTTTGAGATCATCTAGATGCTTATTTTTCTGTTGCAAGAGTGCATCCCGTTCTAAACTGCTGTTAGTGATGTTTTTATGCCATCTTTGCATAGTGATATCCTTTAGCTCGTTTGTCCGAATGATGCAAATGACATGTCCACGTCTTCGTCTTGCCATGCTCTACATGTTGTTTGTATTAGGATGCAAGATAGAGTTATTCTTGACATGTTTATCATCGTTGCAAAGTGCTATGTGGCTGTTTAGTTGTTTAACTTGTTATGAGATGCCATCTTGTTGAGCTCATTGCTATCGTTGTATTTATCTCCATGATGCATGCTTATATGTTTCGGAGCACCATCATGTGTACTTTGATGTGGTGCTTACCACTTATCATGTTTAGTTTTGAGGTGACTTAAACTTGCACTCAAAGATGCCATGATGAAACTGCTGTTTTAACACAGTGAAATTTCACTAAGTCTGGAATCTGTAATTTCCAGATGCCATGTTCGCTTGCTGTTCTAGGACAAACCATGATAGTTTTGGGGTGACTCTTGATGGTTCCTTGTGGTATATATTGTTGACTATCCATTCATGCTCTCATATGCTTATTTGCTTGGCTGTAGCATATTTAACTTTTGCTCCAAAGTTGCAATAAATTACCGCTGTCAGGATTTTGTTGTCAAGTTCAATATGTCCAAGCTTGTTGCTATTGATCCGTGGCTCCTTTGGGGGGGTGCACCAATGGACTTATTTGCTGTAGGATATGTCTAGTTTATGTTCATGCTCTTTGCCATGATGTTTGAGTGCTGTAGCTTATTTATCTAGTGCTCCGAAGTTGCTATGTTGCTGTAATTTTCAGCTTTCGCATGTTTATTGTTTTGTGTGTAACTTTTAGCCCGTAGCTCCGATTGCAGCAAGTCTTACATGAAACTTGATTGATTTTTCGTGTAGATTCATAATATCCTATTGTTATCTTGTTTTGAAGCATTTTGCTTGATCGCATATTGTCATGCTCATTGTGCTCCCTTAGTGCATAAGTCATGCATCCATCATTTTTGTGTGCGCATTGCATCTTGTTGATTCGTGCCTTGTGTGGTTGTGTTGATTAGAGCTGGAAGCTGAGACCGAGTACGAGTACGAGCACGAGGTTAACAACGAGGTTGAGCACGAGGACCCCTCTTACGATCCGAACGACAACTCTTCAGGCAAGATGACCGAACCCGGATACCATTACTATTTTTGCCTATTGCTAGAAGTCTCGATCTATAGTTTTGCCTCGATGCCCATGTCTTTCATGTCAGCCTCCTACTTGTAACCATGTCCATGTCTAACCACCCTACCTATGCAAACCATTGATTGGCTATACGTAGGCTTCGCTCAGCCCCTCTTATAGCGTTGCTAGTTGCAGGTGAAGTTGAAGATGCTTGCTTCATGTTGAAGTTTTGTTGGGTTATATCACACTATATAAATGCTTAAAATGAAATTATCTATATATTGGCAATGGGTGGAAGGCTAAGCCTTTTGCTTGGTGATTTGTTCCACTCATGCCGCTAGGAACCGTATAAATCGGTGTTATGTTCCTTGATTATGCGTTCCTCGCACGGTTGGGGTTATGGGACCCCCTCGATAAACCGCTAAGTGCTAAGTCTTTTCCAGAAAGTCCCAACATTGGTACTATTTGCCTAATAACTAATAAAACTTGCATAGGGAGTAATTAACCATCTTTCTTAATCAACAACCCCGGGCCAGTGCTCCACATGAGTGTTGGTCCGAACTGGGCAACCTGCGGGGCCACCTCGAGGAAACTCAAGGTCTGGTAAAAACCCGTAGCTTTTCCCATCCGGTCGTGGCCTGAGACGAGATACGCGCGGCTACTATCAGGGTGTCGCCACGCCGAGAGGATTTGCTGGATTAGCCTTACCTTAGTTCGGAGTATCTTGAGCACGGGATTTCGAGAATACTCGGGTCTTCCCACCTTGGAGTTGCGACTCCGCGGATCGTGGGCTTGTCATGGGCCAAGTTGGAACACCCCTGCAGGGTTATGAACTTTTGAAAGCCATGCCCGCGGTTATGTGGCAGATGGGAGCTTGTTAATATCCGGTTGTAAAAAACTTGACACCATGTTCCAATACACTACCAGCGTGAGTACCGTGACTGTCATTTTCCGAAAGGGGTTTCGGGAGATGAACACGGTGGGGTTATGTTTGACTTGATTAGTTTAGGATCACTTAGTGATCATCGCTCGACCGAGGCGCCTTCTCTTCTCGCTCTCTTTACGTAAGCTAGTGCTAGTTGCTGCTGCAAACACTTGTTCTTTCTTCAGCCTTGTTCCACGCCCAAGGCTTAAATAGTCATGTTACCCGGGAACGGGATTGCTGAGTCCTCTGTGGCTCACAGTTACTTCACCACACCAGATGCAGGTCCGATGGTGAGCTATCCAGGTGATGGCACCGAGCTAGACTGGGAGTATGACGAGGAGCGTAGCCGTTACTATGTTCGTTATCCTGATGATCAGTAGTGGAACTTCTACTAGGATTCGATCCGACCTGTGGATTTATATTATGTTTGGTATCTTCTCATTTGGATTTACCCTTAGATGGGCTGTGATGTTCTTTTGTATGATGATTGAAACATGTAATGTATTTGTGTGACGTGGCGAGTGTAAGCCAACTATTTTATGTTTTCCATCCCCATCTTTTACATGAGTTGTGCAAAGATACCAAACTTGCGATCATTCCAGCATGGGGTTATGTCTCTAAGTCGTGCCTCGACACGTAGGAGATATAGTCCCATCCTGGGCATTACAAGTTGGTATTCAGAGCCTTCTCCGACCTAGGAGCCCCCACTGATTGATCGAATCGTTGACGGTCGAGTCTAGGCACACACTGAAAACATTTTGAGTCCTATATTTATATCGGAGAGTAGGATTTCTTTGCTTCTCATCCCCTTTCTCTCTGGTGAGGACTCCTGACGACTACTCTTGCCTCTTCTACTTTCAAAAATTGCACCAAATTTTTTTTAGGAATCTCGCGAGTATTCTTGGATTGTTTCGATGTTCTTGTGACGAGAGTATTGTTCTCGATGCCTCCTGACATTAGGGGTTGTGGCAGTGTCCCGGGGAGTTGAGCTTCGGGGTATTATTGTCACAAGCATATCGCGGCAGTACTAAATACTTAAGACGGCCGACATCGAAAATCTCTCCTATACGGTGAGTGGCAAGATAACCCCGACATCACCCAGTACTGGGGAGGTAGTTCGAGAGTATTGCCATAGCTTGGTATAGTGGATGCTTTTCGAAGGTCCAAGGTAGACAGTTTCCGAGAAAGACTGGTTATGTGTTGAAGGATGGATATAGCTGGATGTAGGTTTAGAGTTGATTGCGCGGTGCTTCCCCTATATCCCCAACACCTGATTGCATAACTGGAATCTTTCGGAAATTAATAGGTGGGATTATCCAGTAGGTCGTAGGCATTCTTCCAACAAATGCAGGTTAGCGAGTTCGGGGTTCTACATTGAGTGAAGTGGTTTTATGACCGATGTTCCGATCAGGAGTTGCATCTTAAAGGGTCCTTGGCTATGCTGATCCGGGGATTGCAAAACCCTTTCGTAACACGTTCATAAGCTTTCATCACAAAGATGTTAGAACGAAGCTCCTATCTTGTGTTTGTTTCCATCTGTACCTTGTGTTTTTTTCTTATTTACCTTTTGTCCCCTATGTGGCTTCTCGTGAAGATTGTTGTTATCATTAAACTGAGAATTTCATTCGTTCCTCTTGTTCGAATGATTATTGTGAAGACTATGTTGCATTTCAATCCGTTGATTCAGCTTATACCTTCTGTCAATCAATTGCTGATTCGTGGTCATCTCTTTCAGGATGGCTCCAAAAAGTTCCCAACGCTAACCCAGAGGGTGAAGAGGTCCCATATCGTCCTCCTTCCCCTCCTCCTCCGTCTGAGGCCTGGAGAGCGATTATGCAGACTACAAATCAGAACACCCAGATGTTGATGCAGATGATGCAGCAGATGCAAGCTAATCAAGCTAATCAGGGTGTTCCAGGGAATCAAGGCAACTTCTTCAACCAGCAGCACCATGCTACTCTCAACCAGTTCTTGGCCAATAATCCAAAAGCTTTCAGTTACTGTGTCGACCCTCTTGATGCTGAAGATTGGTTAACCGATATCAAGAAACATTTTGAGTGCAGTAACGTAAGGGAAGAGGATTATGTGAAGTTTGCAGCCTTCCAACTCAAAGACCAAGCAGCTGACTGGTGGCAGCAGTACAGAGACTCCAGGCCAGGTCGTGTGATCTCTTGGGAGGATTTCTGCAAGGACTTTCGCTCTCACCACATTCCTACAAGTGTCATCGAGGGTATGCGTGAGCAATTCCGCAACCTGAAGCAGGGCTCTATGACTATCTACCAGTATAATGTCAAGTTCCAAAACCTCGCCCGCTATGCTAAGCAAGACATTCCTGATGCCAAGAGCAAAATCTATCAGTTCCGAGGAGGTCTCAAGGATGAACTTCAACTTGCTCTCACCTTGTTCGAGCCCGATGAATTCGACAAATTCTATAACATGGCGCTCAAACCAGAGGCAGCTCAGCTCAAGATGGAGGCTTCTAAAAAGAGGATTCGAGATGCCGTTCACTCCTCCTCATCGTCTTAGATGGTCTCGAAACAACAGAAATTTTGGCTTCCTCCTCCTCTAGTGATTCGAGCTCCTTACAACAACTCCAACAACAACAAGAACTCTAGTGGTCGTGGTTTCTCCCACCCACCCAACTCCAACAAGCAGTCCAAGCAGCAGTTCCAAGCTCCAAGACTAAGTGCTCCTCCTACTCGTCCACTTTCTGAGGTGACTTGCTACAAGTGTGGCCAGAAGGGTCATTATTCCAACAAGTGCAACAACCCAAGGCGCCTTCCGCCTCCTCCTCCTGTCGGTACCGCTATGGTCAAGCATGATCCAAAGGCAGCAAGGGTCAATATGATGAATGCAGCGCAAGCGGAGAATTCTTCTGATGTCATTTTGGGTAACCTTACAGTGAACTCTTTTCCTGCAAAAGTGTTATTTGATTCAGGTGCTTCACATTCTTTCATGTCATACCCATTTGCATCCAAGCATAGTGTGATCACAGCAGCTTTACCAAGGCAATTGGCAATTTCTTCTCCAGCAAAGCAGATGCATTCTAGCTTGTATGCTCCGAATGTATCTATTCGCATGGGTGATTATCGCTTTCTGGCTCATCCGGTGGTTCTTGGCAATTCCGACATCGACCTCATCCTCGGGATGGACTGGCTTTCTCAGCATGATGCTCAAATTGACTGTGCACAGAAGGAAGTCAAGATTACTCATTCCGATGATGATATGATTATCTTCGCCGCCAGGGATAACACTATCAGGCTTTTCTCTCTCAATGATAAGGGCGAGATTAATGCCATATCTCAAATTCCGGTGGTAAACGAATACCAAGACGTCTTTCCTGAAGAACTTCCAGGCATGCCTCCGCACCGTAAGGTGGAATTCGTCATTGAACTCGAGCCGGGTACTGAGCCAGCATGCCGGCGTCCGTACAAGCTCTCTCCTGAAGAGTTGAAGGAATTGAAGAAGCAGCTTGATGAACAGGAGCGTATGGGTCTCATCAGGCCTAGTACGTCTCCTTGGGGCTGTGGTGTCTTATTTGTCAATAAGAAGGATGGCACGGAGCGTCTCTGCGTCGATTACCGGCCTTTGAACAAGAAGACAATAAAGAACAAGTATCCGCTCCCCAACATCAACGAACTGTTCGAGCAGCTCAAAGGAGCTAAAGTGTTCTCTAAGCTTGACCTCCGAATGGGCTATCATCAAATTCGCATTCGCGAGGAAGACATCCCCAAGACTGCCTTCAGAACGAGTTACGGTTCATATGAATATACAGTCATGTCCTTTGGTCTCGCCAATGCTCCTCCTACCTTCTCGAGAATGCTGCACTACATCTTCAACCCCTACACCGGCGAGTTTGTGCTTGTGTATCTGGATGATATTCTGGTATTTTCCAAGAATGAAGAAGATCACGAAAAGCACCTCCGTCTTGTTCTCGACCGACTCCGTGAGCATAAGTTCTATGCCAAGTTCTCCAAGTGCGAATTTTGGCTCGATAAGGTTTTGTACCTGGGCCATATCATCTCTGCTGACGGCATTGCGGTAAATCCTGAGAAAGTTGAAGCAATTGTCAACTGGGAAGCTCCTCAGAACGTCAAGCAGCTCCGTAGTTTTCTGGGTCTTGCCAGCTATTGCAGAAGGTTCGTTGAGAACTTCTCCAAGATTGCCAAGCCTCTTTCCAACTTGCTTCAGAAGAATGTCAAATACTTTTGGTCTCCAGAGTGTGAAGTGGCATTCAAAACTCTCAAAGAAAAGCTCGTCTCTGCTCTAGTTCTTACTCCTCCAGATGAATCCAAGCCCTATGAAGTATTCTGTGATGCTTCTCTTCAAGGACTTGGTGGTGTGCTTATGCAAGACAAGAGAATTGTGGCTTACACTTCTCGTCAGCTGAAGCAAAGTGAGAAGAACTATCCCACACATGATCTTGAACTAGCAGCTGTGGTACATGCTTTGATTACGTGGAGACATCTGTTGTTGGGCAGAAAAGTCGACATCTTCACCGATCACAAGAGCTTGAAGTACATCTTCACACAGCCGAATCTGAACCTCCGCCAGACTCATTGGGTTGAAATGATCCAAGAGTATGATCCCAGCATCGAATACTCTCCTGGCAAGGCGAATGTGATTGCAGATGCTTTGAGCAGAAAGGCATATTGCAACAGCCTTCTTATCAAGCCGTTCCAGCCTGAGCTTTGTGAAGCGTTCAGGAAACTCAACCTCCAAGTTGTTCCGCAGGGTTTTCTTGCAAATCTTCAAGTTGCTCCTACCTTGGAAGATCAGGTCCGTGAGGCCCAACTCAGTGATGCCATGGTGCAGAAGGTGAAACAGGGTATTGCAAAGAGTGATCCTAAATACAAGTGCTATCGCGTTGATGAGAGAGATACCTTGTTCTTTGAGGACAGACTCGTTGTTCCCAAAGGTGATCTCAGGAAGCTCATAATGGAAGAAGCACATGATTCTCTCCTTTCCATTCATGCTGGTAGTTCCAAGATGTATCAAGATCTCAAGCAATCTTACTGGTGGACACGCATGAAAAGGGAGATTGCCCAATTCGTGAATGAATGTGATGTTTGCAGAAGAGTGAAAGCAGAACATCAACGTCCAGCCGGTCTTCTCCAACCTCTTCCTATTCCCGAGTGGAAATTCGACCACATTGAAATGGATTTCGTCACTGGCTTTCCGAAGTCCAAGAGAGGGAATGATTCTATCTTCGTGGTGATTGACAAGCTTACCAAAGTCGCTCACTTCCTTCCAGTCAAAGAATCCATCAATGCAGCTCAATTGGCAGAGCTGTACACTTCAAGAATTGTGTCTTTACATGGCATTCCTCAAGTCATCTCCTCAGACCGTGGAAGTTTGTTCACTTCCAAGTTCTGGGACTCCTTTCAGTCTGCCATGGGCACTAAGATCAGGTTCAGCACTGCATTTCACCCTCAGACTAGTGGTCAAGTCGAGCGAGTGAATCAGATTCTAGAAGACATGCTCAGAGCCTGTGTCATATCTTTCGGCATGAAATGGGAAGATTGCCTTCCATTTGCCGAGTTCTCTTACAACAACAGCT
>LR738714.1:547381051-547401473 GCA_902687465.1 Secale cereale
ACCAAGTAGTTGGTCACGGGATTATGTATTACAGTAACGAGTAAAGAGACTTGCCGGTAACGAGATTGAACTAGGTATAGAGATACCGACGATCGAATCTCGGGCAAGTAACATACCGACGAGACAAAGGGAACTGTATACGGGATTGCCTGAATCCTTGACATCGTGGTTCATCCGATGAGATCATCGAGAAACATGTGGGAACCAATATGGGTATCCAGATCCCGCTATTGGTTATTGACCTGGGAGTGTCTCGGTCATGTCTACATGGTTTCCGAACCCGCAGGGTCTACACACTTAAGGTTCGGTGACGCTAGGGTTGTTAGTGAGAAGAGTGCATGGTTACCGAAGGTTGTTCGGAGTCCCGGATGAGATCCCGGACATGACGAGGGTCTCCGGAATGGTCCGGAGACGAAGATTGATATATAGGATGAAAGGTTTCGGAGTCCGGAAGTGTTCCGGGGAGCATCGGGAAATCAGCGGAGTACCGGAAAGGGTTTCGGGGGGTCCGGAAGTAGTTCTGGGCCTAATGGGCCACAAGGGGGAACACCACAGCCCTCAGGGGGCTGTGCGCCCCCCCCTGGGCCCTCTCCTCATGCGGCTAAGGGGGTGGGACCCCCTAGGGCAGCCGCACCCCTTTGGAGTGGGGGGCAAGGCACCTAGGGGGGGAAACCCTAGGGCCTGGCCCTTGGCCGCCGCCCCCCCTGCCTTGGCCGCCGCCCCCTCCCCTTGCCCTGGCCGCCGGCCCCTAGGGGAAACCCTAGGGCGCCCCTCACCTCTCCACCCCCCTATATATAGTGAGGCAAAGGGAGGGCAGCAAACACAAGTTCGTGCCTCAGTGCTGCCCTCCCTCTCCCGTAATATCTTCTTCTCCCGCGGTGCTTAGGCGAAGCCCTGCCGGAGTTCTTCTCCACCATCACCACCACGCCGTCGTGCTGCCAGTTCTCCATCAACCTCTCCTCCACCCCTTGCTGGATCAAGAAGGAGGAGACGTCCCCGAGCCGTACGTGTGAAGAACGCGGAGGCACCGTTGCTTCGGTGCTAGGATCTTCGACGATCTGAATCGCGGCGAGTACGACTCCATCATCCGCGTTCATAACGCTTCCGCTTAGCGATCTACAAGGGTATGTGGATCCTACTCTCCCCTCGTAGTTGCATCTACTAGATTGATCTTGGTGAACGTAGAGAAAAATTTTTGTTTTCCATGCAACGTTCCCCAACAAGTTGAAGCAATTGTCAACTGGGAAGCTCCTCAGAACGTCAAGCAGCTCCGTAGTTTTCTGGGTCTTGCCAGCTATTGCAGAAGGTTCGTTGAGAACTTCTCCAAGATTGCCAAGCCTCTTTCCAACTTGCTTCAGAAGAATGTCAAATACTTTTGGTCTCCAGAGTGTGAAGTGGCATTCAAAACTCTCAAAGAAAAGCTCGTCTCTGCTCTAGTTCTTACTCCTCCAGATGAATCCAAGCCCTATGAAGTATTCTATGATGCTTCTCTTCAAGGACTTGGTGGTGTGCTTATGCAAGACAAGAGAATTGTGGCTTACACTTCTCGTCAGCTGAAGCCAAGTGAGAAGAACTATCCCACACATGATCTTGAACTAGCAGCTGTGGTACATGCTTTGATTACGTGGAGACATCTGTTGTTGGGCAGAAAAGTCGACATCTTCACCGATCACAAGAGCTTGAAGTACATCTTCACACAGCCGAATCTGAACCTCCGCCAGACTCATTGGGTTGAAATGATCCAAGAGTATGATCCCAGCATCGAATACTCTCCTGGCAAGGCGAATGTGATTGCAGATGCTTTGAGCAGAAAGGCATATTGCAACAGCCTTCTTATCAAGCCGTTCCAGCCTGAGCTTTGTGAAGCTTTCAGGAAACTCAACCCCCAAGTTGTTCCGCAGGGTTTTCTTGCAAATCTTCAAGTTGCTCCTACCTTGGAAGATCAGGTCCGTGAGGCCCAACTCAGTGATGCCATGGTGCAGAAGGTGAAACAGGGTATTGCAAAGAGCGATCCTAAATACAAGTGCTATCGCGTTGATGAGAGAGATACCTTGTTCTTTGAGGACAGACTCGTTGTTCCCAAAGGTGATCTCAGGAAGCTCATAATGGAAGAAGCACATGATTCTCTCCTTTCCATTCATCCTGGTAGTTCCAAGATGTATCAAGATCTCAAGCAATCTTACTGGTGGACACGCATGAAAAGGGAGATTGCCCAATTCGTGAATGAATGTGATGTTTGCAGAAGAGTGAAAGCAGAACATCAACGTCCAGCCGGTCTTCTCCAACCTCTTCCTATTCCCGAGTGGAAATTCGACCACATTGAAATGGATTTCGTCACTGGCTTTCCAAAGTCCAAGAGAGGGAATGATTCTATCTTCGTGGTGATTGACAAGCTTACCAAAGTCGCTCACTTCCTTCCAGTCAAAGAATCCATCAATGCAGCTCAATTGGCAGAGCTGTACACTTCAAGAATTGTGTCTTTACATGGCATTCCTCAAGTCATCTCCTCAGACCGTGGAAGTTTGTTCACTTCCAAGTTCTGGGACTCCTTTCAGTCTGCCATGGGCACTAAGATCAGGTTCAGCACTGCATTTCACCCTCAGACTAGTGGTCAAGTCGAGCGAGTGAATCAGATTCTAGAAGACATGCTCAGAGCCTGTGTCATATCTTTCGGCATGAAATGGGAAGATTGCCTTCCATTTGCCGAGTTCTCTTACAACAACAGCTATCAAGCAAGTGCAGGCAAAGCTCCGTTTGAAATCCTCTATGGCAGAAAGTGCCGTACCCCTCTCAATTGGTCTGAAACAGGTGAACGTCAACTTCTTGGCAATGACTTGATCTCAGAAGCCGAAGAGATGTGCAAAGTCATACGTGAGAATCTCAAGGCCGCTCAGTCGCGTCAGAAGAGCTACTATGATGGCAAGCATCGTGATTTGGCCTTCAACATTGATGATCACGTTTATCTCCGTGTGTCTCCGATGAAAGGCACCCAAAGATTCGGTATCAAAGGAAAGCTTGCTCCTAGATACGTCGGGCCTTTCAAGATTCTTGGCAAAAGAGGCGATCTAGCCTATCAACTTGAGCTCCCTCCCAACTTTGCCAATGTTCATGATGTCTTTCATGTGTCTCAACTCCGCAAATGCTTCAAGGCACCTGAACGCATGATTCCGTTTGAAGAGATTGATCTTCAACAAGATTTGTCCTACCGAGAGCATCCCGTTGCCATTCTCGAAGAAACCGAACGCAAGACCCGCAACAAGTCCATCAAATTCTTGAAAGTCAAGTGATCACATCATACCGACCGAGAAGCTACGTGGGAACGAGAAGATCATCTTCGTTCCGAGTACCCTTCCTTTTTCCAGTCCTAGATCTCGGGACGAGATCTTTTTGTAGTAGAGGAGAGTTTGTAATGCCCCGGATGTAATACTTTCCCTTTTGGGCATATAATATATCTCCGGCTTCATCACTTCCATTCCGGGTTCTTTGTCTTTTTGGGTTTTCGTTCTTTTGTCGTGTGCGTGCGTGGCATTCATTCATATCATGTAGTCATGTGC
Source organism: Secale cereale (assembly GCA_902687465.1). Lineage (NCBI taxonomy): Eukaryota > Viridiplantae > Streptophyta > Magnoliopsida > Poales > Poaceae > Secale > Secale cereale. The sequence continues at coordinate 547,384,606 of LR738714.1, forward strand.
ATCGCATTGCATTTGTGTTGTCGTTTGCATCCGTTTCCACGCGTTCCTTCCCGTTGTCCGTTTCGCGTTCCGGAGCTCCCTCACGTGTCTGTGGCGTCACGTAGGCCAACTTTGGTGTTTGGCCGTGTAACATTACCGGTTTGGCGCGAGACTTGTCGTGTGTTGTTGTTTTGGCGTGTGTAACCCGCCTGTCAAATCTCGTCGCGTTTGGAGTTCGTTTGTTACCCCAACAGTTATTCTCGTGGGCTCAAAGTGCCTCCACTTTGAGGCCCAAGACACCCCTCCAACAGCACACTTCCCTCCTCTTGGCCCATCCTAACTCCCCTCGCGATCGGATCCGTCGGATCGCGATCGGAGGGCTCTAAAACCCCCCAAAACCCTCAAACCCTAGCACCTACCCTATATAAACATCCCCCTATGCCAATTTTGGCAGCCTAACCCCCTCCACCTACCTCTAGCCTTCCTCCCCCTCAAATCCCGTGCCTGGCCAGCTCCACCGCCGCCACTTGGCAATCCCCTCCTCGAACCCCGCCGCCAGCCTCGAGCCAGGGCCTCCAGCCGCCGCCCAGGATCGACAACGCAGCAGCTTCTTCGCTGGATCGGGCGCCAGGGTCAACGCCCGAGCCGCCGACCCCCCGATCCATCGCCAGCGAGGCTCCCTCCTTCGAGGCCTCTCCAGCGAGGCCTCCCAGGGCCGCCTCCCGGCTCGACCAGCCGCCTCCGGGGCCGATCGCCTCCAGCTGCCGAAGGCCCGCAGCGCCGCGTCGGCAGATCGAGCCCGTCCAGGCCGCCTCTCAGCCGGGCCACCGCAAGGGCCCGCTCCGCCGCATCCTTCGCTCGCTAGGTGGGTCGAGGCCTCCGCCGACAGCGCCCCTGGTGAAGGAAATATGCCCTAGAGGCAATAATAAAGTTATTATTTATTTCCTTATATCATGATAAATGTTTATTATTCATGCTAGAATTGTATTAAACGGAAACTTAATACATGTGTGAATACATAGACAAAACAATATGTCCCTAGTATGCCTCTACTAGACTAGCTCATTGATCAAAGATGGTTATGTTTCCTATCCATAGACATGAGTTGTCATTTGATCAACGGGATCACATCATTAGGAGAATGATGTGATGGACAAGACCCATCCGTCAGCATAGCACTATGATCGTTTAGTTTAACTGCTATTGCTTTCTTCATGACTTATACATGTTCCTATGACTATGAGATTATGCAACTCCCGAATACCGTAGGAACACCTTGTGTGCTATCAAACGTCACAACGTAACTGGGTGATCATAAAGATGCTCTACAGGTGTCTCTGAAAGTATTCGTGGTGTTGGCATAGATCAAGATTAGGATTTGTCACTCCGAGTGTCGGAGAGGTATCTCAGGGCCCACTCAGTAACACACATCACAATAAGCCTTGCAAGCAAAAGACTAATGAGTTAGTCACGAGATGATGTATTACGGAACGAGTAAAGAGACTTGCCGGTAACGAGATTGAACTAGGTATAGAGATACCGACGATCTAATCTCGGGCAAGTAACATATCGTTTGACAAAAGGAACAACGTATGTTGTTATGCGGTTCTGACCGATAAAAGATCTTCGTAGAATATGTAGGAGCCAATATGAACATCCAGGTTCCGCTATTGGTTATTGACCAGAGATGAGTCTCGGTCATGTCTACATAGTTCTCAAACCCGTAGGGTCCGCACGCTTAACGTTTGATGACGATCGGTATTATGAGTTTTTGAGTATTGATGTACCGAAGGTAGTTCGGAGTCCCGGATGAGATCACGGACATGACGAGGAGTCTCGGAATGTCCGAGACATAAAGATTGATATATTGGACGGCTATATTCGGACACCGGAAGTATACCGGAAAAGTTTCGGATTTATCGGGAATGCCGGAGGGGGTTACCGGAACCCCCTGCGAGAGGGGATGGTCCATAGTGGGCCTAAAGGGTGAGAGAGAGGCAGCCCATAGGGCTGGCCGGCGCCCCCACCTAGGAATCCTAGTTGGACTAGGATTGGGGGGGCGCCACCTCTCCTATTCCTTTCCCCCTTCCTTCTTTCGGTGAATCCTACTAGGAATAGGATTGCAATCCTATTCCTAGTAGGAGTCCACTCCTAGCCGCACCAGGAGAGGTTGGCCGGCCTCCCTCCCTTGCTCCTTTATATACGGGGGCAGGGGGGCACCCAAAGACACACAAGTTGAATTGTTTTAGCCGTGTGCGGTGCCCCCCTCCACAGAAACACACCTCGGTCGTACCGTCGTGGAGCTTAGGCGAAGCCCTGCGCCGGTGAACACATCATATCCGTCACCACGCCGTCGTGCTGACGAAACTCTCCCGTGAAGCTCAACTGGATCAAGAGCTCGTGGGACGTCATCAAGCTGAACGTGTGCTGAACGCGGAGGTGCCGTACGTTCGGTGCTTGATCGGTTGGATCGCGAAGAAGTTCGACAACATCAACCGCGTCACTTGACGCTTCCGCTCCCGGTCTACGAGGGTACGTAGACACACTCTCCCCTCTCGTTGCTATGCATCTGGTAGATAGATCTTGCGTGATCGTAGGAAAATTTTAAAATACTACGTTCCCCAACAGTGGCATCATGAGCCAGGTCTATGCGTAGATGATATGCACGAGTAGAACACAATGAGATTGTGGACGATACTAGTCATACTGCTTACCAACATGTCATACTTTGCTTCGGCGGTATTGTGAGATGAAGCGGCCCGGACCGACATTACGCGTACGCTTACGCGAGACTGGTTTCACCGTTACGAGCACTCGTTGCTTAAAGGTGACTGGCGGGTGTCTGTCTCTCTCACTTTAGCTGAATCAAGTGTGGCTACGCCCGGTCCTTGTGAAGGTTAAAACAACACATACTTGACGAAACATCGTTGTGGTTTTGTATGCGTAGGTAAGAACGGTTCTTGTTAAGCCCGTAGCAGCCACGTAAAACTTGCAACAACAAAGTAGAGGACGTCTAACTTGTTTTTGCAGGGCATGTTGTGATGTGATATGGTCAAGACATGATGAGTTATACGGTTTTGTATGAGATGATCATGTTTTGTAATGTTATCGGCAACTGGCAGGAGCCATATGGTTGTCGCTTTATTGTATGAAATGAAATCGCCATGTAATTGCTTTACTTTATCACTAAGAGGTAGCGATAGTCGTAGAAGCAATAGTTGGCGAGACGACAACGATGCTACGATGGAGATCAAGGTGTCGCGCCGGTGACGAAGGTTATCATGAAGGTGCTTTGGAGATGGAGATCAAAAGCACAAGATGATGATGGCCATATCATGTCACATATTTTGATTGCATGTGATGTTTATCTTATTATGCTTCTTATTTTGCTTAGAACGACGGTAGCATTATAAGATGATCCCTTACTAAATTTCAAGGTATAAGTGTTCTAACTGTGTATGCACCGTTGCGAAAGTTCGTCGTGCCGAGACACCACGTGATGATCGGGTGTGAAAAGCTCTACGTTCAAATACAACGGGTGCAAGCCTGTTTTGCACACGCAGAATACTCGGGTTAAACTTGACGAGCCTAGCATATGCAGATATGGCCTTGGAACACTGGAGACCGAAAGGTCGAGCATGAATCATATAGTAGATATGATCAACATAAGATGTTCACCATTGAAACTACTCCATCTCACGTGATGATCGTGAAGGAAATATGCCCTAGAGGCAATAATAAAGATGATTATTTGTATTTCCTTATATCATGATAAATGTCTTTTATTCATGCTAGAATTGTATTAACCGGAAACTTAGTACATGTGTGAATACATAGACAAAACAGTATGTCCCTAGTATGCCTCTACTAGACTAGCTCATTGATCAAAGATGGTTATGTTTCCTAGCCATAGACATGAGTTGTCATTTAATCAACGGGATCACATCATTAGGAGAATGATGTGATGGACAAGACCCATCCGTTAGCATAGCACTATGATCGTTTAGTTTTACTGCTATTGCTTTCTTCATGACTTATACATGTTCCTATGACTATGAGATTATGCAACTCCTGAATACCGTAGGAACAGCTTGTGTGCTATCAAACGTCACAACGTAACTGGGTGATCATAAAGATGCTCTATAGGTGTCTCCGAAAGTATTCGTGGTGTTGGCATAGATCAAGATTAGGATTTGTCACTCCGAGTGTCGGAGAGGTATCTCTGGGCCCTCTCGGTAACACACATCATAATAAGCCTTGCAAGCAAAAGACTAATGAGTTAGTCACGAGATAATGTGTTATGGAACGAGTAAAGAGACTTGCCGGTAACGAGATTGAACTAGGTATAGAGATACCGACGATCGAATCTCGGGCAAGTAACATACCGATGACAAAAGGAACAACGTATGTTGTTATGCGGTTTGACCGATAAAGATCTTCGTAGAATATGTAGGAACCAATATGAGCATCCAGGTTCCGCTATTGGTTATTGACCGGAGATGAGTCTCGGTCATGTCTACATAGTTCTCGAACCCGTAGGGTCCGCACGCTTAACGTTTGATGACGATCGGTATTATGAGTTTATGAGTTTTGATGTACCGAAGGTAGTTCGGAGTCTCGGATGAGATCACGGACATGACGAGGAGTCTCGGAATGTCCGAGACATAAAGATTGATATATTGGACGACTATATTCGGACACCGGAAGTGTTCCGGAAAAGTTTCGGATTTAACGGGATTGCCGGAGGGGGTTACCGGAACCCCCTACGAGGGGGGATGGTCCATAGTGGGCCTTAAGGGAAAGAGAGAGGCAGCCCATAGGGCTGGCCGGCGCCCCACCTAGGGTTCCTAGTTGGACTAGGATTGGGGGGGGGGGGCGCCCCCTCTCCTTTTTCCTTTCCCTCTCTTCCTTCTTTTGGTGATTCCTACTAGGAATAGGATTGCAATCCTATTCCTAGTAGGATTGCAACCCTAGCCGCACCAAACAAGGGCCGGCCGGCCTCCCCCCTTGCTCCTTTATATACGGGGGCAGGGGGGCACCCAAAGACACACAAGTTGAATTGTTTTAGCCGTGTGCGGTGCCCCCCTCCACAGAAACACACCTCGGTCATACCGTCGCGGAGCTTAGGCGAAGCCCTACGCCGGTGAATACATCATATCCGTCACCACGCCGTCGTGCTGACGAAACTCTCCCGTGAAGCTCAACTGGATCAAGAGCTCGTGGGACGTCATCAAGCTGAACGTGTGCTGAACGCGGAGGTGCCGTACGTTCGGTGCTTGATCGGTTGGATCGCGAAGAAGTTCGACAACATCAACCGCGTCACTTGACGCTTCCGCTCCCGGTCTACGAGGGTACGTAGACACACTCTCCTCTCTCGTTGCTATGCATCTGGTAGATAGATCTTGCGTGATCGTAGGAAAATTTTAAAATACTACGTTCCCCAACAGTGGCATCATGAGCCAGGTCTATGCGTAGATGATATGCACGAGTAGAACACAATGAGATTGTGGACGATACTAGTCATACTGCTTACCAGCATGTCATACTTTGCTTCGGCGGTATTGTGAGATGAAGCGGCCCGGACCGACATTACGCGTACGCTTACGCGAGACTGGTTTCATCGTTACGAGCACTCGTTGCTTAAAGGTGACTGGCGGGTGTCTGTCTCTCTCACTTTAGCTGAATCAAGTGTGGCTACGCCCGGTCCTTGTGAAGGTTAAAACAACACATACTTGACGAAACATCGTTGTGGTTTTGTATGCGTAGGTAAGAACGGTTCTTGCTAAAGCCCGTAGCAGCCACGTAAAACTTGCAACAAATAAAGTAAAGGACGTCTAACTTGTTTTTGCAGGGCATGTTGTGATGTGATATGGTCAAGACATGATGAGTTATACGGTTTTTGTATGAGATGATCATGTTTTGCGAGGGTGATCATGACGGTGCTTTGGAGATGGAGATCAAAAGCACAAGATGATGATGGCCATATCATGTCACATATTTTGATTGCATGTGATGTTTATCTTATTGTGCTTCTTATTTTGCTTAGAACAACGGTAGCATTATAAGATGATCCCTTACTAAATTTCAAGGTATAAGTGTTCTCCCCGAGTATGCACCGTTGCGAAAGTTCGTCGTGCCGAGACACCACGTGATGATCGGGTGTGATAAGCTCTACGTTCAAATACAACGGGTGTAAGCCAGTTTTGCACACGCAGAATACTCAGGTTAAACTTGACGAGCCTAGCATATACAGATATGGCCTCGGAACACTGGAGACCGAAAGGCCGAGCGTGAATCATATAGTAGATATGATCAACATAAGATGTTCACCATTGAAACTACTCCATCTCACGTGGTGATCGGACATGGTTTAGTTGATTTGGATCACGTGATCATTTAGATGACCAGAGGGATGTCTATCTAAGTGGGAGTTCTTAAGTAATATGATTAATTGAACTTTAATTTATCATGAACTTAGTCCTGGAAGTATTAGCATATCTATGTTGTAGATCAATAGCTCGCGATGTTGCTCCCCGTTTATTTTTCATATGTTCCTAGAGAAAACCAAGTTGAAAGATGTTAGTAGCAATGATGCGGAATTGTTCCGTGATCTGAGGATTATCCTCATTACTGCACAGAAGAATTATGTCCTTGATGCACCGCTAGGTGACAGACCTATTGCAGGAGCAGATGTAGACGTTATGAACGTTTTTGACAAAAGCTCGATATGATGACTACTTGATAGTTTAAGTGCACCATACTTTACGGCTTAGAACCGGGACTTCAAAAACGTTTTGAACGCCACAGAGCATATAAGATGTTCCAAGAGTTGAAATTAGTATTTCATACTCATGCCCGTGTCGAGAGGTATAAGACCTCTGACAGTACTTTGCCTACAAGATGGAGGAGAATAGCTCAACCAGTGAGCATGTACTCAGATTGTCTGGGTACTACAATTACTTTAATCAAGTGGGAGTTAATCTTCCAGATAAGATAGTAATTGACAAAGTTCTCTAGTCACTATCACCAAGTTAGTAGAACTTCGTGATGAACTATAATATGCAAGGGATGACGAAAACAATTCCCGAGCTCTTCGCTATGCTCAAAGCTGCGGAGGTAGAAATCAAAAAGGAGCATCAAGTGTTGATGGTTAGCAAGACCACTAGTTTCAAGAAAAAAGGGCAAGGGAAGTGAAAGGGAACTTCAAAAAGGAATAGCAAGTCAGTTGCTACTTCCACGAAGAAACCCAAAGCTAAACTCAAGCCTGAAACTAAGTGCTTCTACTGCAAAGGAAATGGTCACTGGAAGTGGAACTGCCCTAGATACTTGGCGGATAAGAAGGATGGCAAAGTGAACAAAGGTATATTTGATATACAGATCATTGATGTGTATTTTACTAGTGTTCATAGCAACCCCTCGGTATTTGATACTGATTTAGTTGCTAAAAAGGTAGTAACTCGAAGTGGGAGTTGCATAATGAACATAAACTAGTTAAAGGATGAAGTGACGATGTATATTGGAAGCAGTTCCAAGATTGATATGATCATCATCGCACACTCCCTATACTTTCGGGATTAGTGTTGAACCTAAATAACTGTTATTTGGTGTTTGTGTTGAGCATGAATGTGATTTGATCATGTTTATTGCAATACGGTTATTCATGTAAGTTAGAGAATAATTGTTGTTCTGTTTACATGAATAAAACCTTCTATGATCATACACCCAATAAAAATAGTTTATTGGATCTCGATCGTGTGATACACATATTCATAATATTGAAGCCAAAAGATGCAAGGTTAATAATGATAGTGCAACTTATTTGTGGCACAGCCGTTTAGGTCATATTGGTGTAAAACGCATGAAGAAACTCCATAAAGATGGACTTTTGGAATCACTTGATTATGAATCACTTGGTGCTTGCGAACCATGCCTCATGGGCAAGATGACTAAAACTCCGTTCTCCGGAACTATGGAGCGAGCAACGTATTTGTTGGAAATCATACATACTGATGTATGCAGACCAGTGATTGTTGAAGCTCGCGGCGGGTATCGTTATTTTCTGACCTTCACTGATGATTTGAGCAGATATGGGTATATCTACTTAATAAAGCTCAAACATTTGAAAAGTTCAAAGAATTTAAGAAGTGAAGTAGAGAATCATCGTAACAAGAAAAATAAAGTTTCTACGATCTGATCGTGGAGGAGAATATTTGAGTTACGAGTTTGGTCTTCATTTAAAACAATGTGGAATAGTTTCACAGCTCACGCCACCCGGAACACCACAGCATAATGGTGTGTCCGAACGTCGTAACCGTACTTTATTGGATATAGTGCGATCTATGATGTCACTTACCGATTTACCACTATCGTTTTGGGTCATGCCTTAGAGACAGCTAAATTCACGTTAAATAAGGGCCTCATCTGAATCCGTTGAGACAACGCCTTAAGAACTGTGGTTTGGCAAGAAACCAAAGTTGTTGTTTCTTAAAGTTTGGGACTGCGATGCTTATGTGAAAAAGTTTCAACATGATAAGCTCGAACCCAAACCGGAGAAGTAAATCTTCATAGGATACCCAAAAGAGACTGTTGGGTACACCTTCTATCACAGATCCGAAGGCAAAATATTCATTGCTAAGAATGGATCCTTTCTAGAAAAAGAGTTTCTCTCGAAAGAAGTGAGTGGGAGGAAAGTAGAACTTGATGTGGTAATTGTACCTTCTCCCGGATTGGAAAGTAGTACATCACAGGAAATTGTTCCAGTGATTCCTACACCAATTAGTGAGGAAGTTAATGATAATGATCATGAAACTTCGGATCAAGTTTCTCCTGAATGTCGTAGATCAACCAGAGTACGTTCCGCACCAGAGTGGTACGGCAACCCAGTTCTGGAAATCATGTTACTAGACCATGATGAACCTACGAACTATGAGGAAGCGATGATGAGCCCAGATTCCGCAAAATGGCTTGAAGCCATAAAATCTGAGATGGGATCCATGTATGAGAACAAAGTATGGACTTTGGTTGACTTGCCCGATGATCGGCAGGCCATCGAAAATAAATGGATCTTCAAGAGGAAGACCGACGCAGACGATAATATTACTGTTTACAAAGCTCGACTTGTTGCGAAAGGTTTTCGACAAGTTCAAGGAGTTGACTACGATGAGACTTTCTCACCTGTAGCGATGCTTAAGTCTGTCCGAATCATGTTAGCAATTGCCACATTTTATGATTATGAAATCTGGCAAATGGATGTCAAAACTGCATTCCTAAATGGATATCTCAAAGAAGAGTTGTATATGATGCAACCAGAAGGTTTTGTCAATCCAAAAGGTGCTAACAAAGTATGCAAGCTCCAGCGATCCATCTATGGACTGGTGCAAGCATCTCGGAGTTGGAATATACGCTTTGATGAGGTGATCAAAGCATATGGTTTTATACAGACTTTTGGAGAAGCCTGTATTTACAAGAAGTGAGTGGGAGCACTACAACCTTTCTGATAAGTATATGTGAATGACATATTATCGATCGGAAATGATGTAGAATTTTCTGGAAAGCGTAAAGGAGTGTTTGAAAGGAGATTTTTCAAAGAAAGACTTCGGTGAAGCTGCTTGCATATTGAGCATCAAGATCTATATAGATAGATCAAGACGCTTGATAAGACTTTCGATGAGTACATACCTTGATAAGATTTTGGAATAGTTCAAAAATTGGATCAGTCAAAGAAGAAGTTCTTGCCTGACTTATAAGGTGTGAAGTTGAGTAAGACTCAAAGCCAGACCACGGCAGAAAAATATAGAGAGAATGAAAGTCATTCCCTGTGCCTCAGCCATAGGTTCTATAAAGTATGCCATGCTGTGTACAAAACACGTTGTGTACCTTGCCAAGAGTTTGACAGGGAAGTACAATAGTGATCCAGGAGTAGATCACTATACAGCGGTCAAAATTATCCTTAGTAATTGGATGACTAAGGAAATATTTCTCGATTATGGAGGTGATAAAAAGTTCGTCGTAAAAGGGTTACGCCGATGCAAACTTTGACACTAAAACCAGATAACTCTAAGTATCAATCTGATGCGTATTGAAAGTGGGAGCAATTAGCTAGAGTAGCTCCATGCAGAGCCTTGTAGACATAGAAATTTGCGAAATACATAGGGATCTGTATATGACAGACCCGTTGACTAAACTTCTCTCACAAGCAAAACATGATCACACCTTATTACTCTTGGGTGTTAATCACATAGCAATGTGAACTAGATTATTGACTCTAGTAAACCCTTTGGGTGTTGGTCACATAACGATGTGAGCTATCGGTATTAAATCACATGGCGATGTGAGCTAGATTATTGACTCTAGTGCAAGTGGGAGACTGAAGGAAATATGCCCTAGAGGCAATAATAAAGTTATTATTTATTTCCTTATATCATGATAAATGTTTATTATTCATGCTAGAATTGTATTAAACGGAAACTTAATACATGTGTGAATACATAGACAAAACAGTATGTCCCTAGTATGCCTCTACTAGACTAGCTCATTGATCAAAGATGGTTATGTTTCCTAGCCATAGACATGAGTTGTCATTTGATCAACGGGATCACATCATTAGGAGAATGATGTGATGGACAAGACCCATCCGTTAGCATAGCACTATGATCGTTTAGTTTAACTGCTATTGCTTTCTTCATGACTTATACATGTTCCTATGACTATGAGATTATGCAACTCCCGAATACCGTAGGAACACCTTGTGTGCTATCAAACGTCACAACGTAACTGGGTGATCATAAAGATGCTCTACAGGTGTCTCCGAAAGTATTCGTGGTGTTGGCATAGATCAAGATTAGGATTTGTCACTTCGAGTGTCGGAGAGGTATCTCAGGGCCCACTCGGTAACACACATCACAATAAGCCTTGCAAGCAAAAGACTAATGAGTTAGTCACGATATGATGTATTACGGAACGAGTAAAGAGACTTGCCGGTAACGAGATTGAACTAGGTATAGAGATACCGACGATCGAATCTCGGGCAAGTAACATACCGTTTGACAAAAGGAACAACGTATGTTGTTATGCGGTTCTGACCGATAAAAGATCTTCGTAGAATATGTAGGAGCCAATATGAACATCCAGGTTCCGCTATTGGTTATTGACCAGAGATGAGTCTCGGTCATGTCTACATAGTTCTCGAACCCGTAGGGTCCGCACGCTTAACGTTTGATGACGATCGGTATTATGAGTTTTTGAGTATTGATGTACCGAAGGTAGTTCGGAGTCCCGGATGAGATCACGGACATGACGAGGAGTCTCGGAATGTCCGAGACATAAAGATTGATATATTGGACGGCTATATTCGGACACCGGAAGTATACCGGAAAAGTTTCAGATTTATCGGGAATGCCGGAGGGGGTTACCGGAACCACCTGCGAGAGGGGATGGTCCATAGTGGGCCTAAAGGGTGAGAGAGAGGCAGCCCATAGGGCTGGCCGGCGCCCCCACCTAGGAATCCTAGTTGGACTAGGATTGGGGGGGCGCCACCTCTCCTATTCCTTTCCCCCTTCCTTCTTTCGGTGAATCCTACTAGGAATAGGATTGCAATCCTATTCCTAGTAGGAGTCCACTCCTAGCCGCACCAGGAGAGGTTGGTCGGCCTCCCTCCCTTGCTCCTTTATATACGGGGGCAGGGGGGCACCCAAAGACACACAAGTTGAATTGTTTTAGCCGTGTGCGGTGCCCCCCTCCACAGAAACACACCTCGGTCGTACCGTCGCGGAGCTTAGGCGAAGCCCTGCGCCGGTGAACACATCATATCCGTCACCACGCCGTCGTGCTGACGAAACTCTCCCGTGAAGCTCAACTGGATCAAGAGCTCGTGGGATGTCATCAAGCTGAACGTGTGCTGAACGCGGAGGTGCCGTACGTTCGGTGCTTGATCGGTTGGATCGCGAAGAAGTTCGACAACATCAACCGCGTCACTTGACGCTTCCGCTCCCGGTCTACGAGGGTACGTAGACACACTCTCCCCTCTCGTTGCTATGCATCTGGTAGATAGATCTTGCGTGATCGTAGGAAAATTTTAAAAAACTACGTTCCCCAACACCTGGGCCGACGTAGCCGGTTGCCCCGCCCTCGCCAAGGTCCCGCGCCGCCAGCGCCGCGTGGGCCGCATCGCCTCGCCACTCCGCCAACTCGGGCCGCCGCATCGCTGAGGCCCAAGCCGCTCGGTGGGCTCGGCCACTTCGCCAGGCCGACGCCTCCAGGCCGCGCCGCTCCTCCGCGTGGGCCACCGCAGATCCCGGCCCGCTCGCCGGATTCCTCTCCAGCCGCGCCGCCAGATCCGGCCCGTTGTTAATTCCAGATCTGTGAGTTTGTTTTCAAAACCCCTAAGTCCCTGTGTTTATTGTTGTCTGATGCATGTTTCAAACTGTGATAACTTTTTGTGTGATGGTCCGTTTTGCACAAATGACATGTCCAGACGTTCGTGGTGACTTGCACTACGATTCATTCCATTGTGCCATGCATGTTTGAGATCATCTAGATGCTTATTTTTCTGTTGCAAGAGTGCATCCCGTTGTAAACTGCTGTTAGTGATGTTTTTATGCCATCTTTGCATAGTGATATCCTTTAGCTCGTTTGTCCGAATGATGCAAATGACATGTCCACGTGTTCGTCTTGCCATGCTCTACATGTTTGAAAGCACATTTGCTCCCTGGGTGGTTTTGGTAATTAATGACAACATACTTTGTGGTTGGACTAATGCCTTTATCAAGTATGTTTCAGGAAATCCAATCACATTGGTATGGCAAGATGACTGAAGAAGTGGACCCCTCAAAGTGCTAAGGCAAGCATTGGCAAAAGCTCAAGACTCCATTTTTGGTTTAGTGATCAAAGATCACATTGAGTCCATAGGAAAAGCCAATACTATTAAAAGGGGATGAGGTTGTGTTGATGATCTGGTTGCTCAAGTGCTTAGTGATATATCTCCTTCAACTATCAGCAACTTTCACTTCTAAACACACTCATAAGTAATCTCGGACAAACCGATTCTTCCAACTCAGTCCCACCGAGATGAACCACTTCAGCCATAAGCCAAACCCTAGAAAAATCGGTCATTCCGAGTTTGAGATCGGTCTCACCGAAATATGGGCTGCCAAGCTTCTGTAACCCTATGTCATCATATCGGTCTAACCGAGATGATAAAATCGGTCTTACCGAAACTGGCAAGCTCCTGTCTCTGCTCAAATCGGTCTAACCGAGATTGCATTATCGGTCCCACCGAAACTGGCATGTTCCTGTCTTTTCTCAAATCGGTCTAACCGAGTTTTCTTTCTCGGTCCCACCGAAAACTCCAACGTTCATATCATTTGCATTTTCGGTCTCACCGAGATGGTATTTTCGGTCCCACCGAAAACCCCAACGTTCACTATATTTGAACTTTCGGTCTGACCGAGTTTTCACTTCGGTCTCACCGAGATTGCTCAATTATGTGTGTAACGGTTGGATTTTGTGTGGAGGCTATATATACCCCTCCACCCCCTCTTCATTCGTGGAGAGAGCCATCAGAAAGAACTACCACTCCTACCTTACACTTTCTGAGAAGAGAACTACCTACCCTTGTGTTGAGATCAAGTTATTCCATTCCTACCATATGAAACTTGATTTCTAGCCTTCCCAAGTTGCTTTCCACTCAATCCTTTCTTCCACCACAACCATATCAGTGAGGAGAGTTGAGTGTTGGGGAGATTATCATTTGAAGCACAAGAGCAAGGAGTTCATCATCATCTACAACATCTATTACCTTTTGGAGGGTGGTGCCTCCTAGATTGGTTAGGTGTCGCTTGGGAGCCTCCGTCATCGAGATGTGGAGTTGAACCAAGAAGTTTGTAAGGGCAAGGAGATCGCCTACTTCGTGAAGATCTACCCCGAGTAAGGCTAGCCCTCCGTGGGCGTAGGCCATGATGGAATAGACAAGGTTGCTTCTTCGTGGACCCTTCGTGGGTGGAGCCCTCCGTGGACTCGCGCAGCCGTTACCCTCCGTGGGTTGAAGTCTCCATCAACGTGAATGTACGATAGCACTACCTATCAGAACCACGGGAAAAATCATTGCGTCTCCAAATTGCGTTTGATCTTCTCCATTCTCTTTACTATATGTGCAATTTACTTTCCGCTGCCCATACTCTAGAATTGCATGTGTAGTGTGCTACTTGACTTGTGTGTTATGCAAAATCTGCCAAAAACTGTTCTTGATAAAAGACAGAATTTTTATCTAGTCGAGTAGTCTAATCACCCCCCCTCTAGACACTCTCACCTTCTTCGATCTCTCAATTGGTATCAGAGCTTTGGTCTCCATTGCTTTGGTTTACACACCATTGGAGGAAGATGGACGTGTCTACGTTTGGGAGTGTTAGCCATAGAGTGCCTATTCTTAATGGAGAGTCATATAACTCATGGAGGTCTGAAATGCTTAGTATCTTTACGAAGTACAATTTGTGCAAATATGTTGAGACCCCCTATGTGCCTCCTTTTGACCCCTTGCACCCTACCATAGATGAAGAGCTTGATTTGCTTCGTAACCTTAGAACTGTAAATCTTATCATTAGAGGGTTACCCGATGACTTGCTTAATCTTGTTACAAACTTTGAGTGCGCCTATGCTATGTGGAAATTCTTGGAAGAACTTTATCCGGACTACTCTTTGAGAAGTCTTGATGAAATTCTACACAAGACTATTGAATTTGATAAGTTGCACCCCAATGATCCCAACTTTGATAAATGCTTCTTTGAGCTTCGTGATCTTATGAAAAAGAAGGGTGATCCCGGTCTTATCAATATTATAATTAGAAATGCTCTTGCATTGCATTCCGAAGATTATTGTCACATTGACCAAACTAATGCAAGTACTTATCAAATTGACCTAGGTGTTGATGATGAACAATCTATGGGTCAATATGATGATGAGCATGAGCAAGATGATGATTACTTCGATTCGGACACCGAGCTAGACAAGGTCATGAAGAGTCTCAATCTTATGGCAAATCTGAGAGACTACATGTCCGGCGGAAAAGAGTGGATTCTTGATAGTGGATGCACCGACCACATGACCGGAGACAAAGACATGTTTCGAGAGATTGCAAAGAACGATGGTCCACGCAAGTATGTGACTTTTGGAGACAACTCCAAGGGTAAGGTACTTGGCCTTGGTAAGGTGGCCATATCTCATGATAGCTCTATTCAAAATGTCATGCTTGTAGAATCTCTTGGATACAATTTACTTTCAGTGTCTAGATTAGCTGACTTTGGATTCAATGTGCTATTCACCAAAGTAGATTGCCAAGTCTTTCGTCGTGACAATCAAAACATGGCATTTACCGGTATCCGTAGAGGTGATCTATATATTGTTGATTTCACTAAGAAAGCCCAACCTAGAGCTTGTTTCATTGCTAAATCCTATAAAGGTTGGTTATGGCATAGAAGGCTTGGACATGTTGGTATGCGTAATCTAGACAAGCTGATCAAAGGTGATCATATTCTTGGTGTTAAAGATGTTTTCTTTGACAAAGATAGACTTTGTAGTGCTTGTCAAGCAGGAAAACAAGTTGGTGGAAGTCATCCCGTGAAAAACATCATGACCACAAGGAGACCGCATGAGCTTCTTCACATGGATCTCTTCGGTCCCAATGCTTACAAAAGCCTTGGTGGTAATTCCTTTGGTCTAGTTATAGTTGATGATTATTCCAGATTTACGTGGGTATTTTTCCTTGATGATAAATCGCAGGTTCAGAGGATCTTCAAAACCTTTGCCAGAAAGGCCCAAAATCAATTTGAGGTGAAGATCAAGAAAGTTCGGAGTGACAATGGAATGGAGTTCAAGAACGCCAATGTAGACTCTTTTCTCGATGAGGAAGGGATTCTACATGAGTTCTCGGCTACGTACACTCCTCAACAAAATGGAGTTGTTGAGAGGAAGAACCGAACGCTCATAGAGATGGCAAGAACGATGCTTGATGAATACAAGACACCGAAGCATTTTTGGGGAGAAGCGGTCGAGACATCTTGTCATGCTATCAACAGGCTTTATCTTCATAAGCTCCTCGGCAAGACATCATACGAGCTCCTCACCGGTAACAAACCCCAAGTGGGATACTTTCGTGTCTTTGGTTCAAAATGCTATATCCTTGATAAGCATCGTCGGTCTAAATTTGCTCCTAAATCTCATGAAGGCTTTCTCCTTGGTTATGGATCAAACTCCCACACCTACCGTGTCTACAACAATTTCACCCGAAAGGTTGAAGAGACGGTAGACGTGAAGTTTGATGAATCTAATGGCTCGCAAGTAGAGCAAATGCCTATTGATGTAGGAGACAAGGACCCATCGGAAGCTATCCAAGATTTATCTATTGGAAAGATCCGTCCCATGGAAGTGAAGGAGAGTACCTCATCAACATATGTGGAGCCCCCTACCTCACGGAGAGATGAACCTCAAGGCAACATGGAGGCCTCCACAAGTGGAACTCACCAAGATGAGGAAGTGCAACAAGAAGATCCACCACAACCTCCTTCTCCACCGCCTCAAGACAACACCAACAACAATGAAGAAGAAGAAGAGGAAGATGAAGATGATGAGGAAGCTCAGCCACAACATCAACAAAAGCTATCCCGAGTTCGAGCAAGAGTCAAGAAGAATCATCCCGTGGAACAAATGATGAATGACATCAACTCCGGGAGAATTACTCGCTCTAAAACTCGCTTAGCTAACTTTTGTGAGCATTACTCATTTATCTCTAGTATTGAACCTATGAAGGTAGAAGAAGCACTTGAAGACCCGGATTGGGTGAACGCTATGCACGAAGAACTACACAACTTCGAGAGGAACAAGGTATGGACTTTGGTAGA
>LR738714.1:547431296-547443823 GCA_902687465.1 Secale cereale
ATGTGATGTATGAGATTGATAATGTTCTTGTAATAGGAATCACGACTTGCATGTCGATGAGTATGACAACCGGCAGGAGCCATAGGAGTTGTCTTATTTTATTGTATGACCTGCGTGTCATTGAAAACGCCATGTAATTACTTTACTTTATTGCTAACCATTAGCCATAGTAGTAGAAGTAAAGTTTGGCGAGACAACTTCATGAAGACAGGATGATGGAGATCATGATGATGGAGATCATGGTGTCATGCCGGTGACGATGATGATCATGGAGCCCCGAAGATGGGGATCAAAAGGAGCAAAATGATATTGGCCATATCATGTCACTCTTTGATCGCATGTGATGTTTATCATGTTTTACATCTTATTAGCTTAGAACGACGGTAGCATAAATAAGATGATCTCTCACTAAAATTTCAAGAATTGTGTCCCCCCTAACTGTGCACCGTTGCTAAGGTTCGTTGTTCTGAAGCACCACGTGATAATCGGGTGTGATAGGCTCTAACGTTCGCATACAACGGGTGTAAGTCAGATTTACACACGCAATACACTTAGGGTTGACTTGACGAGCCTAGCATGTACAGACATGGCCTCGGAACACGGAAGATCGAAAGGTCGAACACGAGTCCTATAAAAGACACGATCAACATGAAGATGTTCACCATTGATGACTAGTCCTTCTCACGTGATGATCGGACACTGCCTAGTAGATTCGGATCATGTATCACTTAGATGAATAGAGAGATGTCTATCTGAGTGGGAGTTCATTAAATTTGTTTAGATGAACTTAATTATCATGAACATAGTCTAAATTATTTATAATATGTCTTGTAGATCCAATGGCCCACGCTAATGTTGCCCTCAACTTCAGCGCATTCCTAGAGAAAATCGAGCTAAAAGACGATGGTAGAAACTATACGAATTGGGTCCGTAACTTGAGGATCATCATCATAGCTGCCAAGAAAGCATATGTCCTTGAAGCACCGCTAGGTGACGCACCCGGTTTCCCAGTAACTCAAGACGTTATGAACGCCTATTAGTCGCGTAGTGATGACTACTCCTTGGTTCAGTGCGGCATGCTTTATAGCTTAGAATCGGGGCTCCAAAAGTGTTTTGAGCAACACGGAGCATATGAGATGTTCCAAGAGCTGAAAATGGTTTTCCAAGTTCATGCCCGGTTCGATAGTTATGAAGTCTCCGACAAATTCTATAGTTGTAAGATGGAGGAAAATAGTTCCGTCAGCGAACATATACTCAAAATGTCTGGGTTGCACAACCGCTTGTCTAAGCTGGGAGTTAATCTCCCAGATGACACGGTCGTTGACAGAATCCTTCAGTCGCTCCCACCTAGCTACAAGAGCTTTGTGATGAATTTCAATATGCAAGGGATGGAGAAGTCCATTCCCGAGGTATATTCAATGCTGAAATCAACGGAGGGGGATATCAAAAAGGAACATCAAGTGTTGATGGTGAATAAAACCACTAAGTTCAAGAAAGGCAAGGGTAAGAAGAACTTCAAGAAGGATGGCAAAGGAGTTGCCGCGCCCAGTAAGCCAGTTGCCGAGAAGAAGCCAAAGAATAGGCCCAAGCCTGAGACTGAGTGCTTTTATTGCAAGGGAACGGGTCACTGGAAGCGGAATTGCCCCAAATACCTAGCGGATAAAAAGGCCGGCAACGTCAAAGGTATATGTGATATACATGTTATTGATGTGTACCTTACCAACGCTCGTAGTAGCTCCTGGGTATTTGATACTGATGCAGTTGCTCACATTTGTAACTCAAAGCAGGAGCTGCGGAATAAGCGGAGACTGGCTAAGGACGAGGTGACGATGCGCGTCGGGAATGGTTCCAAGGTCGATGTGATCGCCGTTGGCACGCTACCTCTGCATCTACCTTCGGGATTAGTTTTAAACCTCAATAATTGTTATTTAGTACCAGCTTTGAGCATGAACATTGTATCTGGATCTCTTTTAATGCGAGATGGCTACTCATTTAAATCTGAGAATAGTGGTTGTTCTGTTTATATGAGAGAAATGTTTTATGGTCATGCCCCGCTGGTCAATGGTTTATTCTTATTGAATCTCGAACGTGATGTTACACATATTCATAGTTTGAATGCCAAAAGATGTAAGGTTGGTAATGATAGTCCCACATACTTGTGGCACTACCGCCTTGGTCATATTGGGGTCAAACGTATGAAGAAGCTCCATGCAGATGGACTTTTGGAGTCTCTTGATTATGAATCATTTGACACGTGCGAACCATGCCTCTTGGGCAAGATGACCAAGACTCCATTCTCCGGAACAATGGAGCGAGCAACCAACTTGTTGGAAATCATACATACTGATGTGTGCGGTCCGATGAGTGTTGAGGCTCGCGGTGGTTATCGTTATGTTCTCACCCTCACTGATGACTTGAGTAGATATGGGTATGTCTACTTAATGAAACACAAGTTTGAGACCTTTAAAAAGTTCAAGGAATTTAAGAATGAGGTTGAGAATCAACGTGACAAAAAAATAAAGTTCTTACGATCAAATCGTGGAGGAGAATATTTAAGTCTCGAATTTGGCACGCACCTAAGGAAATGTGGAATTGTTTCACAACTGACGCCGCGTGGAACACCTCAACGTAATGGTGTGTCCGAACGTCGTAATCGTACTCTGTTGGACATGGTGTGATCTATGATGTCTCTTACCGACTTACCGCTATCATTTGGGGTTATGCTTTAGAGACTGCTGCATTCACTTTAAATAGGGCACCGTCTAAATCCATTGAGACGACACCGTATGAACTATGGTTTGGGAAGAAACCTAAGTTGTTGTTTCTAAAAGTTTGCGGATGCGATGCTTATGTCAAGAAACTTCAACCTGAAAAGCTCGAACCCAAATCGGAAAAATGCGTCTTCATAGGATACCCTAAGGAAACTATAGGGTATACCTTCTACCTCAGATCCGAAGGCAAGGTCTTTGTTGCCAAGAATGGATCCTTTCTGGAGAAAGAGTTTATCTCGAAAGAAGTAAGTGGGAGTAAAGTAGAACTTGATGAGGTTGTTGTAACCCCTCTTGAACCGGAAAGTAGCACAACACAGGAAGATGTTTCTGTGTTGCCTACACCGACTAGAGAGGAAGTTAATGATGATGATCATGAAGCTTCGGATCAATTTACTACTGAACTTCGTAGGTCCACAAGGACACGTTCCGCACCAGAGTGGTACGGCAAGCCTGTCCTGGAAATCATGTTGTTAGACAACGATGAACCTTTGAACTATGAAGAAGCAATGGCTTGAAGCCATGAAATCCGAGATAGGATCCATGTATGATAACGAAGTATGGACTTTGGTTGACTTGCCCGATGATCGGCGGTCCATAGAAAATAAATGGATCTTTAAGAAGAAGACCGACGCGGATGGAAATGTGACCATCTATAAGGCTCAGCTTGTCGCTAAGGGTTATCGACAAGTTCAGGGATTGACTACGATGAGACTTTCTCTCCCGTAGCGATGCTGAAGTTCGTCCGAATCATGTTAGCAATTGCCGCATTCTATGATTATGAGATATGGCAAATGGATGTCAAAACGGCATTCCTTAACAGCTTCCTTAAGGAAGAATTGTATATGATACAGCTGGAAGGTTTTGTCGATCCTAAGAATGCCGACAAGGTATGCAAGCTCCAGCGCTCCATCTATGGGCTGGTGCAAGCATCTTTGAGTTGGAACATTCGCTTTGATGAGGTGATCAAAGCGTTTGGGTTCATACAGACTTATGGAGAAGCCTGTATTTACAAGAAAGTGAGTGGGAGCTCTGTAGCATTTCTCATATTATATGTGGATGACATACTGTTGATGGGAAATGATGTAGAACTCTTGGAAAGCATAAAGGCCTACTTGAATAAATGCTTTTCAAAGAAGGACCTTGGAGAAGCCGCTTACATATTAGGCATCAAGATCTATAGAGATAGATCGAGACGCCTCATTGGTCTTTCACAAAGCACATACCTTGACAAGCTATTGAAGAAGTTTAATATGGATCAGTCCAAGAAAGGGTTCTTGCTTGTGTTGCAAGGTATGAGATTGAGCACAACTCAATGCCCGACCTCGGCAGAAGATAGAGAAAAGATGAGTGTCATCCCCTATGCCTCGGCCATAGGTTCTATTATGTATGCCATGCTGTGTACCAGACCTGATGTGAACCTTGCCATAAGTTTGGTGGGGAGGTACCAAAGTGATCCCGAAATGGAACACTAGACAGCGGTCAAGAACACCCTGAAGTACCTGAAAAGGACTAAGGATATGTTTCTCGTTTATGGAGGTGATGAAGAGCTCGTCGCAAAGGGTTATGTCGATGCTAGCTTCGACACAGATCTTGGTGACTCCAGGTCACAAACCGGATACATGTATATTTTGAATGGTGGGGCATTCAGCTGGTGCAGTTGCAAGCAAAGCATCGTGGCGGCATCTACATGTGAAGCAGAGTACATAGCTGCTTCCGAAGCAGCTTAGGAAGGAGTCTGGATGAAGGAGTTCATCATCGACCTAGGAGTTATTCCAAGCGCGTCGGGCCCGATGACTCTATTCTGTGACAACACTGGAGCTATTGCCATTGCCAAGGAGCCCAGGTTTCACAAGAAGACCAAGCACATCAAGCGCCGCTTCAACTCCATTCGAAGTTATATTCAAGATGGAGACATAGGTATTTGTAAAGTGCATACAGATCTGAATGTCGCAGATCCATTGACTAAACCTCTTCCACGAGCAAAACATGATCAACACCAGAACTCTATGGGTGTTCAATTCATTACAATGTAACTAGATTATTGACTCTAGTGCAAGTGGGAGATTGTTGGAAATATGCCATAGAGGCAATAATAAAATGGTTATTATTATATTTCCTTGTTCATGATAATTGTCTAGTGTTCATGCTATAATTGTATTATCGGGAAATCGTAATGCATGTGTGAATACATAGACCACAACATGTCTCTAGTGAGCCTCTAGTTGACTAGCTCGTTGATCAATAGATGGTTACGTTTTCGTGACCATGGACATTGGATGTCATTGATAACGGGATCACATCATTAGGAGAATGATGTGATGGATAAGACCCAATCCTAAGCCTAGCACAAGATCGTGTAGTTCGTATGCTAAAGCTTTTCCAATGTCAAGTATCTGTTCCTTAGACCATGAGATTGTGCAACTCCCAGGTACCGTAGGAGTACTTTGGGTGTGCCAAACATCACAACGTAACTGGGTGGCTATAAAGGTACACTATGGGTATCCCCGAAAGTATCTGTTGGGTTGGCATGAATCGAGACTGGGATTTGTCACTCCGTATGACGGAGAGGTATCTATCTTTGGGCCCACACGGTAAGACATCATTGTACTGAGCTCTATGTGACTAAGGAGTTGGTCACGTGATGATGTGTTCCGAAACGAGTAAAGAGACTTGCCGATAACGAGATTGAACAAGGTATCGATATACCGACGATCGAATCTCGGGAAAGTACTATACCGATAGACAAAGGGAATCGTATACGGGAATGATTGAATCCTTGACATCATGGTTCATCCAATGAGATCATCGTGGAACATGTGGGAGCCAGCATGGGTATCCAGATCCCGCTGTTGGTTATTAGCCGGAGAGATGTCTCGATCATGTCTGCATGGTTCCCGAACCCGTAGGGTCTACACACTTAAGGTTCGATGACGCTAGGGTTATAGGGAATGTATGTACGTGGTTACCGAATGTTGTTCAGATTCCCAGATGAGATCCCGGACGTCACGAGGAGTTCCAGAATAGTCCAGAGGTAAATATTTATATATGGGAAGTCATATTTTGGTCACCGGAGTGATTTCGGGGTCACCGGTATTGTACCGGGACCACCAGAAGGTGTCCAGGGGTCCACCGGGTGGGGCCACCTACCCCGGTGGGCCAAGTGGACCAAGTAAGGGGGGAACCAGCCCCTGGCGGGCTGGTGCACCCCAAGGTCCCAAGGCGCCTAGGGTTGGGAAACCCCACGGGTGGGGGCGCCCCACCTGCTTGGGGGGCAAGTCCCCCCACCTGGCCGCCGCCCCCTCTAGATCTGATCTAAGGGGGCCGGCCCCCTCTCCCTTGCCCCTATATAAAGAGAGGGGATGGGAGGGCAGCCGCACCTGAACCCTGATGTCTACTACACAACCTTCTTCTTGTAGACGTTGTTGGCCCTCCAAGTGCAGAGGTTTGTAGGACAGTAGCAAATTTCCCTCAAGTGGATGACCTAAGGTTTATCAATCCATGGGAGGCATAGGATGAAGATGGTCTCTCTCAAACAACCCTGCAACCAAATAGCAAAGAGTCTCTTGTGTCTCCAACACACCCAATACAATGGTAAATTGTATAGGTACACTAGTTCGGCGAAGAGATGGTGATACAAGTGTAATATGGATGGTAGATATAGGTTTCTGTAATAAGAAAATATAAAAACATCAAGGTAGCAAGTTCTAGGGTTCATACTTTCACTAGTGGAAGTTCTCTCAACAATAATAACATAACTGGATCATATAACTATCCCTCAGCATGCAACAAAGAGTCACTCCAAAGTAACTAATAGCGGAGAACAAACGAAGAGATTATTGTAGGGTACGAAACCACCTCAAAGTTATTCTTTCTGATCGATCTATTCAAGAGTCCATAATAAAATAACACGAAGCTATTCTTTCCGTTTGATCTATCGTAGAGTTCGTACTAGAATAACACCTTAAGATACAAATCAACCAAAACCCTAATGTCACCTAGATACTCTATTGTCACCTCAAGTATTCGTGGGCATGATTATACGATATCCATCACACAATCTCATATTCATCTATTCAACCAACATAAAGTACTTGAAAGAGTGCCCCAAAGTTTCTACCGGAGAGTCAAGACGAAAACGTGTGCCAACCCCTATGCATAGATTCCCAAGGTCACAGAACCCGCAAGTTGATCACCAAAACATACATCAAGTGAATCGAAAGAATACCCCATTGTCACCACAGGCATCCCACGCAAGACATACATTAAGTGTTCTCAAATCCTTAAAGACTCAATCCGATTAGATAACTTCAAAGGGAAAACTCAATCCATTACAAGAGAGTAGAGGGGGAGAAACATCATAAGATCCAACTAAAATAGCAAAGCTCGCGATACATCAAGATCGTGCCATCTCAAGAACACGAGAGAGAGAGAGAGAGAGAGAGAGAGAGAGAGAGAGAGAGAGAGATCAAACACATAGCTACTGGTACATACCCTCAGCCTCGAGGGTGGACTACTCCCTCCTCGTCATGGAGAGCGCCGGGATGATGAAGATGGCCACCGGTGAGGGTTCCCCCCTCTGACAGGGTGCCGGAACAGAGTCTAGATTGGCTTTTGGTGGCAACAGAGGCTTTCGGCGGCGGAACTCCCGATCTAGGTTATTTTCCGGAGGTTTCTGTATATATAGGAGGTGTTGGAGTCGGGGGCAAGTAAAGGGGGTCTCCGGGCTGTCCACGAGGCAGGGGACGCGCTTAGTAGGGGGGGCCTTACCCTCGTGGGCAGCCCGTGGACCTTCTAGCCCCCCTCCGGCACTTTCTGGGATTCTTCTGGTCCAAAAATAACCTTCGCTGAGTTTCAGGTCAATTGGTCTTCGTTTGATATTCCTTTTCTGCGATACCCTAAAACAGGAGAAAAACAGAAACTGGCACCGGGCTCTGGGTTAATAGGTTAGTCCCAAAAATAATATAAAAGTGTATAATAAAGCCCATTAAACATCCAAAACATCATATATAATAGCATGGAACAATAAAAAATTATAGATACGTTGGAGACGTATGAAACCCTGGCGCAGCCCTCCCCCTCTCCCAACTCCTCCTCTTCTCCTCCAAAGCTTCGCGAAGCCCTGCCGGAGTACCACGCTCCTCCACCACCACCACGCCGTCGTGCTGCTGCTGGACGGAGTCTTCGTCAACCTCTCCCTCTTTCCTTCTTGGTCAAGGCGTGGGAGACATCACCGGGCTGCACGTGTGTTGAGCGCGGAGGCACCGTTGTTCGGTGCTTAGATCGGATTCGGCCGCGATCTGAATCGCTTCATGTACGACTCCACCGACCGCGTTCTTGCAACGCTTCCGTATTGCGATCTTCAGAGGTATGAAGATGCACTCCCCTCTCTCGTTGCTAGTCACTCCATAGATAGATCTTGGTGATGCGTAGAATTTTTTTGAATTTCTGCAACGATCCCCAACATCGTTCACCTTAACGATAAACATCAGGTGGAATTCCATCGAGGGTGATTTCCTCTGGTTTCCCTTTGGTGTTAGACACACCGTTACTATGGTTACTATGACTTTACACTGAACCTTGTTACTAAAGATGGGTCGACCCTGAGGGGTACCCGCGCGAGCTTAATTGCGAGTGATGTGTAGTCGGGTTGACTTGGAAGGTGCCCACGACATAATTACGAGGCGTGGCCGGGCATTCTTAGCCCTTGCCACAAGTCCTCGAGACGGGGCGATTGGGTCACATGATCGTGAGTCTCTGCTCGTTACCGCGCGTTCCCAGGACACTAAATGGTTTGGATATTTGATCCGAGTGGCCTCTGGCCTGATAGTGCTAACCATCACGTGGGCATAGTATGGGCGTTCTGCGTCGTTTGCATCAGCCGAAGCTTAACCAATGTCATGCGACTGAGCGGTGTGTGCCGGGTTGGACTGGTTATGCACCTACCTTTTTAAGGAGGTAGCTAGGTCTGCTCACCGGTCGCGTACGCAACGTGCAGGAGTTCCCGGGGAGATGGCCCATGACCCCTGGGGCATAGGTTTAGTCCGGCGTGCATGACCTCTCTATTAAGCCTAGGTCAAGTTGCGGCATATTGTTTGGCCGAGGCCAGGTATGACTTGATGGTGTGTCCGGCCGAAGTTAAGCAAGCGTGGTGGGTAAGTTGGTGCACCCCTGTAGGAAAGAAAACATCTATCGATAGCCTGTCCTATGGTAACGGACACTTGGAGTTGTATCCTGATCGATACAAGTAGAACTGGATGCTGAGACATGAATGGATATGTGGCTCCGGGATTGCTTCCTCGCAGGGAGTCGAGGAAGGTGAAGGAAATATGCCCTAGAGGCAATAATAAAGTTATTATTTATTTCCTTATATCATGATAAATGTTTATTATTCATGCTAGAATTGTACTAACCGGAAACTTAATACATGTGTGAATACATAGACAAAACAGAGTGTCCCTAGTATGCCTCTACTAGACTAGCTCATTGATCAAAGATGGTTATGTTTCCTAGCCATGGACACGAGTTGTCATTTGATCAACGGGATCACATCATCAGGAGAATGATGTGATGGACAAGACCCATCCGTTAGCTTAGCACTATGATCGTTTAGTTTACTGCTATTGCTTTCTTCATGACTTATACATGTTCCTATGACTATGAGATTATGCAACTCCTGAATAACGGAGGAACACCTTGTATGCTATCAAACGTCACAACGTAACTGGGTGATTATAAAGATGCTCTACAGGTGTCTCCGAAGGTGTTCGTGGTGTTGGCATAGATCAAGAATAGGATTTGTCACTCCGAGTGTCGGAGACGTATCTCTGGGCCCTCTCGGTAATACACATCATAATAAGCCTTGCAAGCAAATGACTAATGAGTTAGTCACGAGATGATGTATTACGGAACGAGTAAAGAGACTTGCCAGTAACGAGATTGAACTAGGTACTGAGATACCGACGATCGAATCTCGGGCAAGGAACATACCGATGACAAAGGGAACAACATATGTTGTTATGCGGTTTGACCAATAAAGATCTTCGTAGAATATGTAGGAACCAATATGAGCATCCAGGTTCCGCTATTGGTTATTGACCGAAGATCAGTCCCAGTCATGTCTACATAGTTCTCGAACCCGTAGGGTCCGCACGCTTAACGTTCGGTGACGATCGATATTATGAGTTTATGTGTTTTGATGTACCGAAGGTAGTTCGGAGTCCCGAATGAGATCGGGGACATGACGAGGAGTCTCAAAATGGTCATGACGTAAAGTTCGATATATTGGACAACTATATTCGGACATCGGAAAGGTTCTGAGTGATTCGGGTATTTTTCGGTGTACCGAAGAGTTACGGGAATTCGCCGGGGAGTATATGGGCCTTATTGGGCTTTAGGGGAAAGAGAGAGGGGAGGCTGTGCACCCCCCAAGGTTTAGTCCGAATTGGACTAGGGGGAGGGGCGGTGCCCCCTCCTTCCTTCTCTTCTCTTTTCCCTTTCCTTCTCTCCTACTCCTACTACTTGGAAGGGCTCCTAGTTCTACTAGGAAAGAGGGAATCCTACTCCTGGTGGTAGTAGGACTCCCCTAGGGCGCGCCATAGAGAGGGTCGGCCTCTCCCACTCCTCCACTCCTTTATATACGGGGGTGGGGGTCACCCCATGGATGCACAAGTTGATCATTGATCTTTTAGCCGTGTGCGGTGCCCGCCTCAACAGAAACACACCTCGGTCATATCGTTGTGGTGCTTAGGCAAAGCCCTACGTCGGTAACTTCATCATCACCATCATCACGTCGTCGTGCTGACGGAACTCTCCCTCGAAGCTCTACTGGATCATGAGTTCATGGGACGTCACCGAGCTGAACGTGTGCAGATCGCGGAGGTGTCGTACGTTGGGTACTAGGATCGGTCGATCGTGAAGACGTACGACTACATCAACCGCGTTGTCATAACGCTTCCGCTTACGGTCTACGAGGGTACGTGGATGACACTCTCCCCTCTCGTTGCTATACATCTCCATGATCTTGCGTGTGCGTAGGGAAAATTTTGAAATACTACGTTACCCAATAGTGGCATCATGAGCTAGGTTTATGCGTAGATGTTATGCATGAGTAGAACACAAGTGAGTTGTGGACGATACTAGTCATACTGCTTACCAACATGTCATACTTTGATTCGGCGGTATTGTTGGATGAAGCGACCCAGACCGACATTACGCGTACGCTTACGCGAGACTGGTTCTACCGACGTCCTTCGCACACAGGTGGCTGGCGGGTGTCAGTTTCTCCAACTTTAGTTGAATCGAGTGTGGCTACGCCCGGTCCTTGTGAAGGTTAAAACATCACATACTTGACGAAATATCATTGTGGTTTTGATGCGTAGGTAAGAACGGTTCTTGCTCAGCCCGTAGCAGCCACGTAAAACTTGCAACAACAAAGTAGAGGGCGTTAACTTGTTTTTGCAGGGCATGTTGGGATGTGATATGGTCAAGACGTGATGAGTTATACGTTACTGTATGAGATGATCATGTTTTGTAAAGTTAGCGGCAACTGGCAGGAGCCATATGGTTGTCGCTTTATTGTATGAAATACAATCGCCATGTAATTGTTGGAGATATGCCCTAGAGACAATAATAAAAGCATTATTATTATATCTCCTTGTTCATGATAATTGTCTGTTATTCATGCTTGAATTGTATTGTACGGAAACAGCGATACATGTGTGAATACACAGATCACAATGAGTCCCTGGTAGGCCTCTAGTAGCCAGCTCGTTGATCAACAGATGGTCACGGTTTCCTGACCATGGACATGAGATGTCGGTGATAACGGGATCACATCATTAGGAGAATGATGTGATGGACAAGACCCAAACTTGAGCATAACACGAGATCGTATAGTTCGTAATGCATAAGCTTTTCAGTGTCAAGTATTTATTCCTTAGACCATGAGGTTGTACAACTCCCGGATACCGTAGGAGTGCTTTGGGTGTGCCAACCGTCACAACGTAACTGGGTGGCTATAAAGGTACACATCGGGTATCTCCGAAAGTGTCTGTTGAGTTGGTACGAACCGAGACTGGGATGTTGTCACTTCGTATGATGGAGAGGTACCTCTGGGCCCACTCGGTAAGTCATCATCATAATGAGCTCAATGTGACTAAGTAGTTAGTCACGGGATGATGAATTACGGATCGAGTAAAGAGACTTGCCATAACGAGATTGAACAAGGTATTGGGAATACCGACGATCGAATCTCGGGCAAGTACCCTACCGATGGACAAAGGGAATAACATACGGGATTGAGTGAATCCTTGACACGGTGGTTCATCCGATGAAGATCATCGAGGAACACGTGGGAACCAACATGGGTATCCAGATCCCGCTGTTGGTTATTGACCGGAGAGTGGTCTCGGTCATGTCTACGTGTCTCCCGAACCCGTAGTGTCTACACACTTAAGGTTCGGTAATGCTAGGGTCTTAGAGATTAATGCACGTGGAAACCCGAAAGTTGTTCGGAGTCCCGGATGAGATCCCGGACGTCACGAGGAGTTCCGGAATGGTCCGGAGGTAAAGATTGATATATGGGAAGTCCAGTTTCGGCCAACGGGTGATCTCCGGGGGTCACCGGGAGCGTCCCGGGACCACCAGAGGGGCCCCGGGGGTCCACCGGGTGGGGCCACCCATCCCGGTGGGGCCCCTAGGCCGCGAGGGGATGTGACCAGCCCTCTGGGCTGGCGCACCACCAAAGGGGGCCCACCT
>LR738714.1:547446749-547500276 GCA_902687465.1 Secale cereale
ATAAAACCACTAAGTTCAAGAAAGGCAAGGGTAAGAAGAACTTCAAGAAGGACGGCAAGGGAGTTGCCGCGCCTGGCAAGCCTGTTGCCGGGAAGAAGCCAAAGTATGGACCCAAGCCAGAGACTGAGTGCTTTTATTGCAAGGGAACGGGTCACTGGAAGCGGAACTGCCCCAAATACTTAGCAGACAAGAAGGCCGGCAACGTCAAAGGTATATATGATATACATGTTATTGATGTGTACCTTACCAGCACTCGTAGTAGCTCCTGGGTATTCGATACCGATGCAGTTGCTCACATTTGTAACTCAAAACAGGAGCTGCGGAATAAACGGAGACTGGCGAAGGATGAGGTGACGATGCGCGTCGGGAATGGTTCCAAGGTCGATGTGATCGCCGTCGGCACGCTACCTCTACATCTACCCTCGGGATTAGTTTTGAACCTGAATAATTGTTATTTAGTACCAGCTTTGAGCATGAACATTGTTACTGGATCTCGTCTTATGCGAGATGGATATTCTTTCAAATCGGAGAATAATGGTTGTTCTATTTATTTGAGAGATATGTTTTATGGTCATGCCCCGCTGGTCAATGGTTTATTTTTGATGAATCTCGAACGTAGTGATACACATATTCATAGTGTAGATGCCAAAAGATGTAAAGTTGATAATGATAGTCCCACACACTTGTGGCATTGCCGCCTTGGTCATATTGGTGTCAAACGTATGAAGAAGCTCCATTCAGATGGACTTCTAGAGTCTCTTGATTATGAATCATTTGACACGTGCGAACCATGCCTCTTGGGCAAGATGACCAAGACTCCGTTCTCCGGAACAATGGAGCGAGCAACCAACTTGTTGGAAATCATACATACCGATGTGTGCGGTCCAATGAGTGTTGAGGCTCGTGGAGGCTACCGTTATGTTCTCACCCTCACAGATGACTTGAGTAGATACGGGTATATCTATTTGATGAAACACAAGTCTGAGACCTTTGAAAAGTTCAAGGAATTTCAGAATGAGGTTGAGAATCAACGTGACAGAAAAATAAAGTTCTTACGATCGGATCGTGGGGGTGAATATTTAAGTCATGAATTTGGCACACACCTTAGAAGCTGTGGAATTGTTTCACAATTGACACCGCCCGGAACACCTCAACGTAATGGTGTGTCCGAACGTCGAAATCGTACTCTGTTGGACATGGTGCGATCTATGATGTCCCTCACCGATTTACCGCTATCTTTTTGGGGTTATGCTTTAGAGACTGCCGCATTCACTTTAAATAGGGCTCCGTCAAAATCCGTTGAGACGACTCCATATGATCTTTGGTTTGGCAAGAAACCGAAGCTGTCGTTTCTGAAAGTTTGGGGTTGCGATGCTTATGTCAAGAAACTTCAACCTGAAAAGCTCGAACCCAAATCGGAGAAATGCGTCTTCATAGGATACCCAAAGGAAACTATTGGGTACACCTTCTACCACAGATCCGAAGGCAAAGTCTTTGTTGCCAAGAATGGATACTTTCTGGTGAAAGAGTTTCTCTCGAAAGAAGTGAGTGGGAGGAAAGTAGAACTTGATGAGGTGATAGTCACCACTCCTGTACCGGAAAGTAGCGCAACGCAGGAAACTGTTCCTGAGGTGCCTGCACCGACAAGGGAGGAAGATAATGATAACGATCATGAAGAAACAGATCAAGTTACTACTGAACTTCGAAGGTCCACAAGGGCACGTTCCGCACCAGAGTGGTACGGCAACCCTGTCCTAGAAATCATGTTGTTAGACAACGGTGAACCTTCGAACTATGAAGAAGCGATGGCGGGCCCAGATTCCAATAAATGGCTTGGAGCCATGAAATCCGAGATAGAATCCATGTATGAAAACAAAGTATGGACTTTGGTGGACTTGCCTGATGATAGGCACGCCATAGAAAACAAATGGATATTTAAGAAGAAGACAGACGCGGATGGTAATGTGACCATCTAGAAGGCTCGGCTTGTCGCTAAGGGTTATCGACAAGTTCAAGGGATTGACTACGACGAGACTTTCTCTCCCGTAGCGATGCTGAAGTCAGTCAGAATCATGTTAGCTATTGCCGCATTCTATGATAATGAGATATGGCAAATGGACGTCAAAACAGCATTCCTTAATGGCTTCCTCAAGGAAGAGTTGTATATGATGCAACCGGAAGGTTTTGTCGATCCAGAGAACGCTAACAAGGTATGCAAGCTCCAACGCTCGATTTACGGGCTGGTGCAAGCATCTCGGAGTTGGAATATTCGCTTTGATGAGGTGATCAAAGCGTTTGGCTTTTTACAGACTTATGGAGAAGCCTGTATTTACAAGAAAGTGAGTGGGAGCTCTGTAGCATTTCTCATATTATATGTGGATGACATATTGCTGATGGGAAATGATATAGAATTCTTGGAAAATGTAAAGGCCTATTTGAATAAAAGTTTTTCAATGAAGGACCTTGGAGAAGCTGCTTACATATTAGGCATCAAAATCTATAGAGATAGATCGAGACGCCTCATTGGTCTTTCACAAAGTACATACCTTGACAAAATATTGAAGAAGTTCAATATGGATCAGTCAAAGAAAGGATTCTTGCCTGTTTTGCAAGGTATGAGATTGAGTAAGACTCAGTCGCCGACCACGGCAGAAGATAGAGAAAAGATGAGTGTCATTCCCTATGCCTCGGCAATAGGTTCTATCATGTATGCCATGCTGTGTACGAGACCTGATGTGAACCTTGCCATAAGTTTGGTAGGGAGGTACCAAAGTGATCCCGGTACGGAACACTGGACAGCGGTCAAGAACATCCTGAAGTACCTGAAAAGGACTAAGGATATGTTTCTCGTTTATGGAGGTGACGAAGAGCTCGTCGTAAAGGGTTACGTCGATGCTAGCTTCGACACAGATCTGGATGACTCTAAGTCACAAACCGGATACGTGTATATTTTGAATGGAGGGGCAGTCAGCTGGTGCAGTTGCAAGCAAAGCGTGGTGGCAGCATCTACATGTGAAGCGGAGTACATAGCTGCTTCTGAAGCAGCGCAGGAAGGAGTCTGGATGAAGGAGTTCATCACTGACCTCGGAGTCATTCCAAGCGCGTCAAGCCCGATGACTCTCTTCTGTGACAACACTGGTGCTATTGCTATTACCAAGGAGCCCAGGTTTCACAAGAAGACCAAGCACATCAAGCGCCATTTCAACTCCATCCGGAATTATGTTCAGGATGGAGATATAGATATTTGTAAAGTGCATACGGATCTGAATGTAGCAGACCCGTTGACTAAACCTCTTTCACGAGCAAAACATGATCAACACCAGAACTCTATGGGTGTTCGATTCATCACAATGTAACTAGATTATTGACTCTAGTGCAAGTGGGAGACTGTTGGAGATATGCCCTAGAGGCAATAATAAAAGTATTATTATTATATCTCCTTGTTCATGATAATTGTCTGTTATTCATGCTTGAATTGTATTGTACGGAAACAGCGATACATGTGTGAATACACAGATCACAATGAGTCCCTGGTAGGCCTCTAGTAGCCAGCTCGTTGATCAACAGATGGTCACGGTTTCCTGACCATGGACATGAGATGTCGGTGATAACGGGATCACATCATTAGGAGAATGATGTGATGGACAAGACCCAAACTTGAGCATAACACGAGATCGTATAGTTCGTAATGCATAAGCTTTTCAGTGTCAAGTATTTATTCCTTAGACCATGAGGTTGTACAACTCCCGGATACCGTAGGAGTGCTTTGGGTGTGCCAACCGTCACAACGTAACTGGGTGGCTATAAAGGTACACATCGGGTATCTCCGAAAGTGTCTGTTGAGTTGGTACGAACCGAGACTGGGATGTTGTCACTTCGTATGATGGAGAGGTACCTCTGGGCCCACTCGGTAAGTCATCATCATAATGAGCTCAATGTGACTAAGTAGTTAGTCACGGGATGATGAATTACGGATCGAGTAAAGAGACTTGCCACAACGAGATTGAACAAGGTATTGGGAATACCGACGATCGAATCTCGGGCAAGTACCCTACCGATGGACAAAGGGAATAACATACGGGATTGAGTGAATCCTTGACACGGTGGTTCATCCGATGAAGATCATCGAGGAACACGTGGGAACCAACATGGGTATCCAGATCCCGCTGTTGGTTATTGACCGGAGAGTGGTCTCGGTCATGTCTACGTGTCTCCCGAACCCGTAGTGTCTACACACTTAAGGTTCGGTAATGCTAGGGTCTTAGAGATTAATGCACGTGGAAACCCGAAAGTTGTTCGGAGTCCCGGATGAGATCCCGGACGTCACGAGGAGTTCCGGAATGGTCCGGAGGTAAAGATTGATATATGGGAAGTCCAGTTTCGGCCAACGGGTGATCTCCGGGGGTCACCGGGAGCGTCCCGGGACCACCAGAGGGGCCCCGGGGGTCCACCGGGTGGGGCCACCCATCCCGGTGGGGCCCCTAGGCCGCGAGGGGATGTGACCAGCCCTCTGGGCTGGCGCACCACCAAAGGGGGCCCACCTTCCCTGCGCCTAGGGTTCCAACCCTAAAGGGGAGGGGGGGCTCCACTTGCCTTGGGGGGCAAGGAACCCCCCCTTGGCCGCCGCCCCCTTGCAGATTGGATCTGCAGGGGGTCCAGGCGCCCCCCTGGCCCCTATATATATATGTGGGGGGGGGGAGAGGGCAGCCGCACCTGATCCCTGGCGCCTCTCCCCCTCCCGTCACACCCCATACTCCCAACGCAGGGCGCCCGACGAAGCCCTGCTGCGATATCCACTGCATCCGTCATCACACCGTCGTGCTGCCGGATCTCTGACGACTTCTCCTCCCCCCTTGCTGGATCAAGAAGGAGGTGACGTTGCTGCACCGTACGTGTGTTGAACGCGGAGGTGCCGTCCGTTCGGCGCTAGATCATCGGCGACGAAGAACGTGAAGAGTACGACTACTTCATCCTTGCTTCGTTGAAAGCTTCCGCACGCAATCTTCATAACGGTATGTAGATGCACTCTTAGTTGCTCGTTGCTAGATGTCTCCATACTTGGATCTTGGTGAAGACGTAGAATTTTTTTGAATTATGCTACGTTCCCCAACAGTAATTGCTTTACTTTATCACTAAGTGGTAGCGATAGTCGTGGAAACAATAGTTGGCGAGACGACAACGATGCTACGATGGAGATCAAGGTGTCACGCCGGTGACGATGGTGATCATGATGGTGCCTTGGAGATGGAGATCAAAGGCACAAGATGATGATGGCCATATCGTATCACTTATATTGACTGCATGTGATGTTTATCTTTTATGCATCTTATTTTTCTTAGATCGACGGTAGCATTATAAGATGATCTCTCACTAAATTTCAAGGTATAAGTGTTCTCCCTGAGTATGCACCGTTGCGTAAGTTCGTCGTGCCGAGACACCACGTGATGATCGGGTGTGATAAGCTCTACGTTCACATACAACGGGTGTAAGCCAGTTTTGCACATGCAGAATACTCGGGTTAAAATTGACGAGCCTAGCATATGCAGATATGGCCTCGGAACAATGGAGACCGAAAGGTCGAGCGTGAATCATATAGTAGATATGATCAACATAAGATGTTCACCATTGAAAAGTACTCCATCTCACGTAATGATCGGACATGGTTTAGTTTATATGGATCACGTGATCGCTTTGATGATTAGAGAGATGTCTGTCTAAGTGTGAGTTCTTAAGTAATTTGATTAATTGAACTTTAATTTATCATGAACTTAGTCCTGGTAGTATTAGCATATCTATGTTGTAGATCAATAGCTCGCGATGTAGCTCCCCGTTCATTTTATATGTTCCTAGAGAAATATAAGTTGAAAGATGTTAGTAGCAATGATACAGACTAGGTCCGTAATCCGAGCATTATCCTCATTGCTGCACATAAGTATTATGTCATTGATGCACCGCTAGGTGATAGATCTATTGCAGGAGCATATGTAGACGTTATGAACGTTTGACAAGCTCGGTATGATGACTACTTGATAGTTTAGTGCACCATGCTTTACGGTTTATAACCGGGACTTCAAAAACGTTTTGAACGCCACAGAGCATATAAGATGTTCCAAGAGTTGAAATTAGTATTTCATACTCATGCCCGTGTCAAGAGGTATGAGACCTCTGACAGTACTTTTCCTACAAGATGGAGGAGAATAGCTCAACCAGTGAGCATGTGCTCAGATGGTTTGGGTACTACAAATTGCTTGAATCAAGTGGGAGTTAATCTTCTAGATAAGATAGTAATTGACAAAGTTCTCTAGTCACTATCACCAAGTTAGTAGAACTTCATGATGAACTATAATATGCAAGGGATGACGAAAATAATTCCCGAGCTCTTCGTGATGCTAAAATCGGCGAAGGTAGAAATCAAGAAAGAGCATCAAGTGTTGATGATTAACAAGACCACTAGTTTCAAGTAAAGGGCAAAGGGATAGAATGGGGAACTTCAAGAAGAATGACAAGCAAGTTGTCACTCCCATGAAGAAACCCAAAGCTAAACTCAAGCCTGAAATTAAGTGCTTCTACTGCAAAGGAAATGGTCACTGGAAGTGGAACTGCCCTAGATACTTGGCGGACAAGAAGGATGGCAAAGTGAACAAAGGTATATTTGATATACAGATTATTGATGTGTACTTTACTAGTGTTCATAACAACCCTTGGGTATTTGATACCGATTCAGTTGCTAAAATTAGTAACTCGAAACGAGAGTTGCAAAATGAATAGAGACTAGTTAAAGGTGAAGTGATGATGTGTGTTGGAAGTGGTTCCAAGATTGATATGATCATCATTGCACACTCCCTATACTTTCATGATTAGTGTAGAACCTAAATAAGTGTTATTTGGCATTTGCGTTGAGCATGAATATGATTTGATCTTGTTTGTTGCAATACGGTTATTCATTTAAAGTCATAGAATAATTGTTATTCTTTTTACATGAATAAAACCTTCGATGGTCATACACCCAATGAAAATAGTTTGTTGGATCTCGATCGTAGTAATGCACATATTCATAATAACGAAGCCAAAAGATGCAAAGTTGATAATGATAGTGCAACTTATTTGTGGCACTGCCATTTAGGTCATATTGGTGTAAAGCGCATGAAGAAACTCCATGCTGATGGGCTTTTGGAATCACTTGATTATGAATCACTTGATGCTTGCGAACCATGCCTCATGGGCAAGATGACTAAAACTCCGTTCTCCGGAACAATGGAGCAAGCAAATGATTTTTTGGAAATCATACATACTGATGTATGTGGACCGATGAGTGTTGAGACTCGCGGCGGGTATCATTATTTTCTGACCTTCACTGATGATTTGAGCAGATATGGGTATATCTGCTTGATGAAGCACAAGTCTGAAACATTTGAAAAGTTCAAAGAATTTCAGAGTGAAGTAGAGAATCATCGTAACAAGCAAATAAAGTTTCTATGATCTGATCGTGGAGGTGAATATTTGAGTTATGAGTTTGGTCTTCATTTGAAACAATGTGAAATAGTTTCACAACTCACGCCACGTGGAACACCACAGCGTAATGGTGTGTCCAAACGTCGTAACCACACTTTATTAGATATGGTGCGATCTATGATGTCTCTTACCGATTTACCACTATCGTTTTGGGGTTATGCATTAGAGACAGCTGCATTCACGTTAAAATAGGGCACCATCTAAATCTGTTGAGACGACACCGTATGAACTGTGGTTTGGCAAGAAACCTAAGCTGTCGTTTCTTAAAGTTTGGGGCAGCGATGCTTATGTGAAAAAGTTTCAACCTGATAAGCTCGAACCCAAATCGGAGAAATGTGTCTTCATAGGATACCCAAAGGAAACTGTTGGGTACACCTTCTATCACAGATCCAAAGGCAAGATATTCATTGCTAAATATATATACTTTCTAAAGAAGGAGTTTCTCTCAAAATAAGTGAGTGGGAGGAAAGTGTAAGTTGATGAGGTAATTGTACCTTCTCCCGAATTGGAAAGTAGTACATCACATAAGCTAGTTCGAGTGATTCCTACACCAATTAATGAGGAAGCTAATGATGATGATCATGAAACTTCGGATCAAGTTACTGCTGAACTTCGTAGATCAACCAGAGTACGTTCCGCGTCAGAGTGGTATGGCAACCCAGTTCTGGAAGTAATGTTACTAGACCATGATGAACCTACAAACTATGAGGAAGTGATGATGATCCCAGATTCTGCAAAATGGCTTGAGGCCATGAAATCTGAGATGGGATCCATGTATGAGAACAAAGTGTGGACTTTGGTTGACTTTCCCGATGATCGGCAAGCCATCGAAAATAAATGGATCTTCAAGAGGAAGACCGACGCTGACGGTATTGTGACCATCTACAAAGCTTGACTTGTTGCGAAAGGTTTTTGACGAGTTCAAGGAGTTGACTACGATGAGACTTTCTCACCCGTAACGATGCTTAAGTCTGTCCAAATCATGTTAGCAATTGCCGCATTTTATGATTATGAAATCTGGCAAATGGATGTCAAAACTGCATTCCTGAATGGATATCTCAAAGAGGAGTTGTATATGATGCAACCAAAAGGTTTTGTCGATACTAAAGGTGCTAACAAAGTGTGCAAGCTCCAGCGATCCATCTATGGACTGGTGCAAGCATCTCGGAGTTGGAATATACGCTTTGATGAGGTGATCAAAGCATATTGTTTTATACAGACTTGCGGTGAAGCCTGTATTTACGAGAAAGTGAGTGGGAGCAATACAACCTTTCTGATAAGTATATGTGAATGACATATTGTTGATCGGAAATGATGTAGAATTTTCTGGAAAGCATAAACGAGTGTTTGAAAGGAGTTTTTCAAAGAAAGACCTCGGTGAAGCTGCTTACATATTGAGCATCAAGATGTATAGAGATAGATCAAGACGCTTGATAAGTTTTTTTCAATGAGCACATACCTTGACAAGTTTTTGAAGTAGTTCAAAATGAATCAGTCAGAGAAGAAGTTCTTGCCTGAGTTATAAGGTATGAAGTTGAGTAAGACTAAAACCCCGACCACGACAGAAGATAGAGAAAGAATGAAAGTCATTCCCTATGCATCAGCCATAGGTTCTATAAAGTATGCCATGCTGTGTACCAAACCTGTTGTATACCTTTCCATGAGTTTGGCAAGGAGGTACAAAAGTGATCCAGGAGTAGATCACTGGACATCGATCAAAATTATCCTTAGTTACTGGATGACTAAGGACATGTTTCTCGATTATGGAGGTGATAAAGAGTTCGTCGCAAAGAGTTACGCTGATGCAAGCTTTACACTAATCCAGATGACTCTAAGTATCAATCTGGATGCATATTGAAAATGGGAGCAACTAGCTAGAGTAGCTCCATGCAGAGCATTGTAGACATAGAAATTTGTGAAATACATACGAATCTGAATGTGACAGACCAGTTGACTAAACTTCTCTCACAAGCAAAACATGATCACACCTTATTACTCTTGGGTATTAATCACATAGCGATGTGAACTAGATTATTGACTCTGGTAAAACCCTTTGGTTGTTGGTCACATGGCGATGTGAACTATGGGTGTTATTCACATAACGATGTGAAATATCGGTATTAAGTCACATGGCGATGGGAGCTAGATTATTGACTCTAGTGCAAGTGGGACACTGAAGGAAATATGCCCTAGAGGCAATAATAAAGTTATTATTTATTTCCTTATATCATGATAATTGTTTATTATTCATGCTAGAATAGTATTAACCGGAAACTTAATACATGTGTGAATACATAGACAAAAGAGAGTGTCCTTAGTATGCCTCTACTTGACTAGCTTGTTGATCAAACATGGTTATGTTTCCTGACCATAGACATGCATTGTCATTTGATGAACGGGATCACATCATTAGAGAATAATGTGATGGACAAGACCCATCCGTTAGCTTAGCATAATGATCGTTTAGTTTTACTGCTATTGCTTTCTTCATGAGTTATACACGTTCCTATGACTATGAGATTATGCAACTCCAGAATACCGGAGAAACACCTTGTGTGCTATCAAACGTCACAACGTAACTGGGTGATTATAAAGATGCTCTATTGCTGTCTCCGAAGGTGTCCGTGGCGTTGGCATAGATCAATAATAGGATTTGTCACTCCGAGTGTCGGAGAGGTATCTCTGGGCCCTCTCGGTAATACACATCATAATAAGCCTTGCAAGCAAATGACTAATGAGTTAGTCACGAGATGATGTATTATGGAACGAGTAAAGAGACTTGACGGTAACGAGATTGAACTAGGTATTGAGATACCGACGATCGAATCTCGGGCAAGTAACATACCGATGACAAAGGGAACAACATATGTTGTTATGCGGTTTGACCGATAAAGATCTTCGTAGAATATGTAGGAACCAATATGAGCACCCAGGTTCCGCTATTGGTTATTGACCGAAGATGAGTCT
The DNA here is from genome assembly GCA_902687465.1 of Secale cereale. Taxonomy (NCBI): domain Eukaryota; kingdom Viridiplantae; phylum Streptophyta; class Magnoliopsida; order Poales; family Poaceae; genus Secale; species Secale cereale. The sequence continues at coordinate 547,457,229 of LR738714.1, forward strand.
CGGTCATGTCTACATAGTTCTCGAACCCATATGGTCCGCACGCTTAACGTTCGGTGACGATCAATATTATGAGTTTATGCGTTTTGATGTACCGAAGGTAGTTCAGAGTCCCGGATGAGATCGGGGGCATGACGAGGACTCTCGAAATGGTCGATATGTAAAGATTGATATATTGGACAACTATATTCGGACATCGGAAAGGTTCCGAGTGATTCGGGTATTTTTCGGAGTACCGGAGAGTTACGGGAATTCGTCGAGGAGTATATGGGCCTTATTGGGCTTTAGGGGAAAGAGAGAGGGGAGGCTGCGTGCCCCCCAAGGTTTAGTCCGAATTGGACTAGGGGGAGGGGCGACGCCCTCTCCTTCTCTTCTCTTTTCCCTTTCCTTCTCTCCTACTCCTACTACTTGGAAGGGCTACTAGTTCTACTAGGAAAGAGGGAATCCTACTCCCGGTGGAAGTATGACTCCCCTAGGGCGCGCCATAGAGAGGGACGGCCTCTCCCCCTCCTCCACTCCTTTATATACGGGGGTGGGGGGCACCCCATGGACACACAAGTTGAGCACTGATCTTTTAGCCGTGTGCAGTGCCCTCCTCCACAGACACACACCTCGGTCATATCGTTGTGGTGCTTAGGCGAAGCCTGCTTCCGCTTACGGTCTACGAGGGTATGTGGACGACACTCTCCCCTCTCGCTGCTATACACCTCCATGATCTTGCGTGTGCGTAGGGAAATTTTTGAAATACTATGTTACCCAATAGAAGGATCTCTGGGCGTTAATGCTACAACATGCTTGATAACTATAATATGTTATTCTGTACTCTCTTCTACTCCTGCAAGATCGGTGGTTTCCAGAAGATGCTAGTCTTCGATAGGACTAGCTGATACGTCTCCAACGTATCTATAATTTTTGATTGTTCCATGCTATTATGTATGATGTTTTGGATGTTTAATGGCTTTATTATAGACTTTCATATTATTTTTGGGACTAATCTATTAACCCAAAGGCCTACTCTGGATTGCTGTTTTTTTGCCTATTTTAGGGTTTTGCTGAAAAGGAATATCAAACGGAGTCCAAACAGAATGAAACCTTCGGGAGATATATTTTTGGAGTTATATCTTCACAGGAGACTTGAGAACCACGGAATAGGGCACACGTGGCGTCCACGAGGCTGGGGGGGCGCCCCTCCCCCTGGGCGCACCCCGGCCTCGTGGGCCCCATGTTGCTCCCCCATTGCCCTCCTTCCTCCTATATATACCCATGTACCCTGAAAACATCGAAGCAACAGAGAAAACCCTAATTCCACCGCCGCAACCTTCTATTCCCGTGAGATCCCATCTTGGGGCCCGTTCCGGAGCTCCACCGGAGGGGGGATCTTCCACGGAGTGCTTCTACATCAACACCATCGCCTAACCATGAGTTGTGAGTAGTTTACCACAGACCTCCGGGTCCATAGTTAGTACCTAGATGGCTTCTTCTCTCTCTTTGTATCTCAATACCAAGTTCTCCTCGGTCTTCGAGGAGATCTATTCGATGTAATCTTTTTGCGGTGTGTTTGTCGAGATCCGATGAATTGTGGGTTTATGATAAAGATTATCTATGAGAAATATTTGGTTCTTTTCTGAATTCTTTTATGTATGATTATAATATCCTTGCAAGTCTCTTCGAATTATCGGTTTGGTTTGGCCTACTAGATCTATAGTTCTTGTAATGGGAGAAGTGCTTGGCTTTGGGTTCAATCTTGCGGTGTCCTTTCCCAGTGACAACAGGGGCAGCAAGGCACGTATAGTTATGTTGCCATCGAGGATAAAAAGATGGGGTTTATGTCATATTGCTTGAGTTTATTCCTCTACATCATGTCATCTTGCTTAAAGCATTACTCTATTCTTATGAACTTAATACTCTAGATGCATGCTGGATAGCAGTCGATGTGTGGAGTAATAGTAGTAGATGCAGAATCGTTTCGATCTACTTGTCACAGACGTGATGCCTATATATAATGATCATGCCTAGATATTCTCATAATTATTCGCTTTTCTATCAATTGCTCGACAGTAATTCGTTCACCCACCGTAGAAATCGGCTATCATGAGAGAAGCCACTAGTGAAACCTATGGTCCCCAGGTCTATTCTCAACACATCAATCTACAATCTACTTTACTTTACTATTTTTACTTTCTGTTCTTATATCCAAAAATATCAAACTATCATATCTATCAGATCTCATTTTCGTAAGTGACCGTAAAGGGATTGACAACCCCTTATCGCGTTGGCTGCGAAGTTCTTATTTGTTTGTGCAGGTGCGAGGGACTCGCATGTGGTCTCCTACTGGATTGATACCTTGGTTCTCAAAAACTGAGGGAAATACTTACGCTACTATGCTGCATCACCCTTTCCTCTTCGAGGGAATACATCGCAAGCTCGAGAAGTAGCAAGGAGAATTTCTGGCGTCGTTGCCGGGGAGGCTTACGCAAAAGTAATATACCAAACCTATCACAAACCCTTATCCTTCGCATTACATTTATTCGCCTCTCGTTTTCCTCTCCCCCACTTCATCCTTGCCGTTTTATTTGCCCTTCTTTTTGCCGTGTGTTTACCGTTCGCTTGCTTCTTGTTTGCTTGTGTGTTGGATTGCTTGCCTGTCACCATGTCTAGCACACCTATCATTATCAATAATCCCAAGAGTGAGGTCATTAATTTTAAACAAAGGGAGGAGGAAAATCTAAAAGATGCCTGGTATAAAATTTGCAATGCTCAAAATAGATCTACTAGGAAGCTTTCCACTTTCGTGCTTCTTCGCAATTTTTATGTTGGCATAACTCCTTGGAATAGGCTTGTCCTTGATACCATTACCGAAGGAAATTTCTTGGGGAGTCATACCCTTGATTCTTATAATGTTTTGATAGAGTTATTCAGACAACCCTCAACCCCGGAAGAGACACAAGTTTTTGAGAAAATTTGTGAAGTAACAAAAATACTACAAAAGTCTCTTGAACCTCTTAAGAATGTTAGTGGAAATCTCCATCGCATGAATATGTTGTTTACCCTTTGCAATAAGCGGTTGGATTCATTAGATCTAAAGATTTCTGAATATGAAGGGAAACGTAAAGAAGCTCCCGGATTCGAACTTGACTCCGCCAAAAAGGTAAAAACCAAAGATGGCAATACCTAGATCTACCCTTGTATCGTGCCTAGCTAGGGGCGTTAAACGATAGCGCTGGTTGGGAGGCAACCCAATTTTATTTTCTTTGTTTTTGCTTCTGTTTAGGAATAAATATTGCATCTAGCTTCTGTTTAGATGTGGTTTTGTGTTTTAATTAGTGTTTGTGCCAAGTAGAACCTTTGGGAAGACTTGTGTGAAGTTTATATGATCTTGCTGTAAAAAACAGAAACATTATCGCTCACTAGAATAGTCACCAAATTTTATTGGAGAGTTCTATTTAGTTGATTCTTTCTGCAGATCATTAATAGACAATTTCCTCACATTTAACAATTTATTTCAAATTTTTTGGAGTTACATCAGTATGCGGAAGTTACATATTACTACAGACTGGTCTGTTTTTCGTGTGTTGTTTGCTTGTTTTGATGAATCTATGAGTAGTATTGGAGGATATGAACCATAGAGAAGTTGGAATACAGTAGGTTTAACACCAATATAAACAAAGAATGAGTTCATTACAGTACCTTTGAGTGGTGGTTTGTTTTCTTATACTAACGAAGCTCACGAGATTTTTGGCTAAGTTTTGTGTTGTGAAGTTTTCAAGTTTTGAGTATTGCTTTGATGGACTATGGAACAAAGAGTGGCAAGGGCCTAATCTTGGGGATGCCCAAGGCACCCCAAGGTAAAATTTAAGGACAACCAAAAGCCTAAGCTTGGGGATGCCCCGGGAAGGCATCCCCTCTTTCGTCTTCATCTATCAGTAACTATACTCAGGACTTTATTTTTATTCACCACATGATATGTGTTTTACTTTGAGAGTCATGTATAATTTGAGTCTTTGCTTGTTAGTTTGCCACAATCATCCTTGCTGGACACAACTTTTTGAGAGAGATAAATATGGCCTAGAATTTGTTAGAACACTCTATGTGCTTCACTTATATATTTTGAACTAAATAGTTTTGCTCTAGTGCTTCACTTATATCTTTTAGAGCACGGTGGTGATTATATTTTGTAGAAATTGTTTATCTCTCATGCTTCACTCATATCCTTTTGAGAGTCTTTTAGAACAGCATGGTAATGTGCTTTGGTTATAAAACTAGTCCTAATATGATAGGCATCCAAGATAAATGTAGTAAAAACTTTCATACAAAGTGCATTGAATATGATGAGAAGTTTGATGCTTGATGATTGTATTGAGATATGGGGATAGTGATATTAGAGTCATGCTAGTGGAGTTATTATGAAATTGAGAAATACTTATGTTAAAGTTTGCGATTCCCGTAGCATGCACGTATGGTGAACCGCTATGTGACGAAGTTAGAGCATGAGGTATTTGTAGAGTGTCATCCTTTGTGTGGAGGTCGGCGGCGCGCGATGGTTAACTCCTACCAACCTCCCCCCTATGAGCATGCATTGATTGCTTTGTTTTGATGACTCGTAATTTTTTGCAATAAGTATATGAGTTCTTTATGACTAATGTTGAGTCCATGGATTATATGCACTCTCACCCTTCCACCACTGCTAGCATCTCTTGTACCGTGCAACTTTCGCCGGTACCATACACCCACTATATACCTTCCTCAAAACAGCCACCATATACCTTCCTCAAAACAGCCACCATATCTACCTATCATGGCATTTCCATAGCCATTCCGAGATATATTGCCATGCAACTTTCCACCGTTCCGTTCCTATGACACACTTCATATTGTCATATTGCCATGCATGATCATGTAGTTGACATCGTATTTGTGGCAAAGCCACCATGCATAATTTTTCATACATGTCACTCTTGATTCATTGCACATCCCGGTACACCATCGAAGGCATTCATATAGAGTCATACTTTTTTCTAGTATCTAGTTGTACTATCGAGTTGTAAATCAATATAAGTTTGATGATCATCATTATTAGAGCAGTGTCCCAAAAAAAGAAGAAGAAAAGGGACAATGCTACTATCTTTTTCCACACTTGTGCTTCAAAATAGCACCATGTTCTTCATGATAGAGAGTCTCATGTTTAGTCACTTTCATATACTAGTGGGAATTTTCATTATAGAACTTGGCTTGTATATTCCAACGATGGGCTTCCTCAAATGCCCTAGGTCTTCGTGAGCAAGCAAGTTGGATGCACACCCACTTAGTTTCTTTTGTTGAGCTTTCATACATTTTTAGCTCTAGTGCATCCGTTGCATGGCAATCCCTACTCACTCACATTCATATCTATTGATGGGCATCTCCATAGCCTGTTGAGATGCCTAGTCGATGTGAGACTATCTTCCTCCTTTTTGTCTTCTCCACAACCACCACTCTATTCCACCTATAGTGCTATATCCATGGCTCACGCTCATGTATTGCGTGAATGTTGAAAGGTTTGAAAAAATTGAGCATGAAAACAAATGCTTGGCTGAAACCGGGGTTGTGCATGATATGAATATTTTGTGTGATGAAGAGGGAGCATAGCCAGACTATATGATTTTGTAGGGATAAATTTCTTTAGCCATGTTATTTTGAGAAGACATGATTGCTTTGTTAGTATGCTTGAAGTATTATTGTTTCTTATGTCAATATATACTTTTATCTTGAATCTTTCGGATCTGAACATTCATGCCACAATAAAGAGAATTACATTGAAAATTATGTTGGTTAGCATTCCACATCAAAAATTCTGTTTTTATCATTTACCTACTCGAGGACGAGCAAGAAACTAGTGAATGATAAAGCCCATTAAACATCCAAGACTTCATAAATAATAGCATGGAACAATAAAAAATTATAGATATGTTGGAGACGTATCAAGCATCCCCAAGCTTAATTCCTGCTCGTCCTCGAGTAGGTAAATGATAAAGAAAGAATTTTTTATGTGGAAAGCTAAACAATATAGTTTTTCAATGTAATTCTCATAATTGTGGCATGAATGTTCAGATCTGAAAGATTCAAGATAAAAGTCTATATTGACATAAGAAATAATAACATTTCAAGCAATACTAACAAAGCAATCATGTCTTCTCAAAGTACTATTGCTAAAGAAAGTTATCCCTACAAAATCATATAGTCTCGCTATGCTCCCTCTTCATCACACAAAATATTCATATTATGCACAACCCCGATTTCAGCCAAGCATTTGTTTTCATACTCTATCTTTTCAAACCTTTCAACTTTCACGCAATACATGAGCGTGAGCCATGGATATAGCACTATGGGTGAAATAGTGGTGGTTGTGGAGAAGACAAAAAGGAGGGAGATAGTCTCACATCGACTAGGCGTATCAATGGGCTATAGAGATGCCCATCAATAGTTATCAATGTGAGTGAGTAGGGATTGCCATGCAACGGATGCACTAGAGCTAAATATGAATGAAAGCTCAACAAAGAAACTAGTGGGTGTGCATCCAACTTGCTTGCTCACGAAGACCTAGGGCATTTGAGGAAGCCCATCGTTGGAATATACAAGCCAAGTTCTATAATGAAAATTCCCACTAGTATATGAAAGTGACAAAACATGAGACTCTCTACAATGAAGAACATGGTGCTACTTTGAAGTACAAGTGTGGAAAAAAGATAGTAACAATTGTCCCTTTTTACTTTTTTTGGGCCTTTCTTTTTTTTTTCTCTTTTTTTGCGGAGGGGCTTTATAGATTCAGCCTTTCCTCCCATGGGACAATGCTCTAATAATGATGATCATCACACTTTCAGTACAACACGAAATTACAACTCGATACTACAACAACAAAGTATGACTCTATATGAATGCCTCCGGCAGTGTACCGGTATGTGCAATGAAACAAGAGTGACATGTATGAAAATATTATGCATGGTGGCTTTGCCACAAATACGATGTCAACTACATGATCATGCATGGCAATATGACAATATGATGCGTGTCATATAAACGGAATGGTGGAAAGTTTCATGGCAATATATCTCGGAATGGCTATGGAAATGCCATGATAGGTAGGTATGGTGGCTATTTTGAGGAACAATATGGTGGCTGTTTTGAGGAAGTATGTATAGTGGGTTTATGGCACCGACGAGAGTTGCGCGACACAAGAGAGGCTAGAAATTGTGGAAGAGTGAGAGTGCGTATAATCCATGGACTCAACATTAGTCATAAGAACTCATATATTTATTGCAAAAATTTACGAGTCATCAAAACAAAGCAATCAACGCATGTTCCTAGGGGGTAGGTTGGTAGGAGTTAACCATCGTGCGCCCCCGACCTCCATACAAAGGTTGGCACTCTACAAATACCTCATGCTCTAACTTCGTCACATAGCGGTTCACCATATGTGCATGATACGGGAATCACTAAGCTTAACACAAGTATTTCTCAATTTCATAATAACTCCACTAGCATGACTCTAATATCACAATCCTCGTGTCTCAAAACAATTATCAAGCATCCAACATCTCATTCTATTCAATGCACTTGGTGTGATTTTATTTACTACATTGACATTGGATGTTTATCATGTGAAGACTAGTTTCTTTAGCCTAGACACTTTACCGTGCTGTTTTAATAGACTCTCAAATAGATATAAGTTAAGCATGAGAGTTCAACAATTTCTACAAAATATTACCACCACCATGCTCTAAAAGATATAAGTGAAGCACTAGAGCCAAAACTATTCAACTCAAAAGATATAAGTGAAGCACATAGAGTGTTCTAATAATTTCTAGGCCATATTTAACTCTATCAAATAGGTGTGTCCAACAAGGATAATTGTGGCAAACTAACAAGCGAAGACTCAAATTATACAAGATGCTCCAAGCAAAACACATATCATATTCCGAATAAAAATATAGCTCCAAGTATAGTTACCGATGGATGAAGACGAAAGAGGGGATGCCTTCCCGGGGCATCCCCAAGCTTAGGCTTTTGATTATCTTGAATTTACTTGGGGTGCCATGGGCATCCCCAAGCTTAGTGTCAGGCCCAAGATGCGATTCTATCCCGACCACGTGACACTTACGTGATTGGGGCACAACCGCATTTCGGGCGCTTAGCAAGATGGATATCATTACATCGTACCATTACATACATACATGTGGGATACAACAATACATACAAGACACATGAATACAACAACATTACAAGGCATCAGACTACGGATGCAAACATGAAAAAGCACAATGACATCCATCTGCTATCCCAGGCTGCCAAATTAGGCAAGGGGGGTTGTTTAAATAGGGTAGGGGCTAGGGTTTGAGGGTGTTTGGAGGGGTTTTTGAGCCCTCCGATCGCGATCCGATGGATCCGGTCACGGGGGAGGCTAGGGGAGTCCTAGTGGGCTGAGAAGAGGGTTCTCAGGCTACGAGGGGAGAAGGAAAAAGAGGCCCGTGTGGTTTTCGGAGACCGAAAATGTCCGACGAATTAACCGGCGACTAGTGCCTCTATATATATCCGTTGGGCTATCAAACGAACTCCGAATGCGACGAAACTTGACAGGCAGTCTACCTATGCTATAATAAGACCACATGCCAAGTTTCAACCCATCCCGAGAATGTTTTTCGGCCACTCACAAAATAAATATTCGGAGGCGCCGCGGGCGCGTGCAAGTGTGTCTGGGATCAGAACGGACAACGGAGAGGATGGGCGGACTCGGACGGATGCAAGTTTTGAAAACATGATGATGCAATGCACACGATTACAAGGCAAAGATGCGACACGCAAGCAGATGACATGGTAATGACAACGAATAACTGGCTGACACCTGGCACATCGGTCTCGGGGTGTCACAACACTCCCCTACTAACAAGAGATCTCGTCCCGAGATCTTTAGGAACGAGATGGAAGAGAAAAAGGAAGAACAAGGTTCTTTGAGGACAAAAGAGTGAAAGAAAAGAACCTTGAGAGGATAAACAACTTCGAAAGAAAGAATATAATGGAGATGAACGAGAAAGAGAAGCTCCATTACAAAAGAGGAACAAGGAACACACGAGAACCAATTAGGTTGGAAGGCATGAAACACGAGCTGAAGGAACACGAATACATTGAAAGCCACTCCGGTTAAAAGAGATAGAAAAGGAATTAAAACGAAGGAATTTGGGCAACACTTCAGTTAAATATGAAAGGAATAGAACTTGAACTTGACGAGATGAAATGATACTCGACGAGAGCAACAACATAATGCCTCCGGAAGACTTAAATGATGGAATGAGAAGAACGGGGAAGAAGATGACAACTTTGAGCACGAGTGACATGAACGAGAGTTTATAAGAGAAAGGCTTGAACGGAATTGTTGAGAAAATCAACAACAAAAGAATAAGCTTGTTAAGGACTTATTGGAAACATCTCAAAACTTGAGTTGAATTATGCCAGAACCAAAAGATTGAATAGTTGAGATGAAGAACGAAATGCAAAACTCCACTTCAAGAGAATACAGAGAATTAACTACACTCAAAAGGCAAGAATAAGAATGCTTGAGCTACTCCAAAAGAATTATTGAACACTTGAAGAATGAATTAACTCATGATGAACCATCATGAAGAACTCCAGTAACAAAAAGATGATGATATAGAAATGACGTATGAAAAGAATAAGATTAAAGCATTGCGATGACTAGTCGGGGTTCCGACGAAATAGCCGAGAAAACTTGAACTCCAGGAAAGAAAAGAATAAAACACTTGGGACTAGAATATATTCATCAAGAATAAACTCCGAAGGAAGGGATTAATCAACATGACGAGAATGAATAAGAATTATGCTATGCTTATCATCCACCAATTAAATTGATGAAAGCAATGGATTCGCATATCACTTATTCGCGTTGAAAAGATTAAAGAGGGATATATCGCGAACTTGCAAAAATCTTCATGAAACACCGGTATGATTGAAATAAAATGAATGGATTGATATGATAACACCGGAAAAAAACTCTGGAGCGAACCACCGTAAGGAATTAAAGCCGAGTGAAGAAAATGAACGAACCACCGGGAAGAATTAAAATCAAGTGATGAAAGAGAACAAGTCATCGAGAATAATTAAAATCGAGTGAATACAAAAGAATGAATCGCCGGGAAGAATAAAGCACTTTGAGGAAATTTAGATGCAAAAGAACGAAGAGATCGTGAACTGATTAAAGAATACTTGAACGAAGCACCGGATGAATGTGAGACGAACGAAGGGCATCAATGAAGAATATTTGGAGGACGACATTGAAAAATGAGAACAAAGAAATCTTCTGAAACGATGGCCTTCGGAGGAACACAATTAAAATGATTCATTAACTACTCCGGATGGTCGAAGAAAGAATTTGACACGAATCAGAACAAGTAAGAGGATAACATGAAGCTAGAACGACGAACAGTCGAGAGAACGGACAAGATTTAGAGGAACTCTTCGTCGGTCTTGAAATGATGACGAGATATACCACAAAAAATTATTGAAATACTCCGAAAGTATGAAAAGAAAGAAAAGGTTGAACCAACGATGATAAGAATTGAAAGAGATCTTGAAGAAGGCATATGACGGATGGAATCCATACTTACGTCACGTTTGAAAAGAATTTGAGAATACTCCGGGAAATTAGAAGAGTCAGGTAAGATCCTGGGAAAAGACCTATGGGTTATGAGCCCACCAAAGAGAAAACACCGTTGAAAATGATCGAAAAGGAGATGATGCACCGAAACGATTGAATGACTCAAATGAGGTGACAATCTCTAATTAATTGGAACACGGACGAATATCCTGAGATTTCTTCGGAACTCAGGGATAATTAAATGGCGAGAGGTAAACGAGCAAAGGGAATATCTGAGCCGAGGGAAATAATATGAACAACATCGAATACTTGAGTTGAATCCACCGGAAAAGAAGAAGAGGTGAAGAAGGACGAACGAGAAGAGAATCCTCAAGTTGAAATAATTGATGAAAGAAAACAAAGACTGCACACGAGTAGGATGGATACTCGAAAAAGGACTCTGACTTCGAGAAGAAAAAGGGTGGGCGGGTGGGAAAAAGAAAGACAACTTCGGAAGGGGAAACACCGTCGGTTGAAAAGAACCGAGGGTTGCACTTGCAAAGAAGAAGAGGGTTGAATCCACTCGACGATAGATGCATCAGATGAAAGAACTGACAACGCAACAAACGAAAACTAACCACGTGATCCTAAAAAATTTGAAGGAGAAGAGGAGTAATTCAAAACACCTACGTCAAGATTCCTCACCAGAGCGACGAAGGGGCTGAGGAGTAAAAAGAATTCCTACTCTCCGATATAACTAGACTCCGAAAAGGTTTTTGCTAGACTCGACAACGGCCAAACTACGATCAATCAAGGGGGCTCCTATGGTCGGTCGAGGTTCTGATACCAACTTGTCAGGCCCAAGATGTGATTCTATCCCGACCACGTGACACTTACGTGATTGGGGCACAACCGCATTTCGGGGCTTAGCAAGATGGATATCATTACATCGTACCATTACATACATACACGGGGGATACAATAATACATACAAGACACATGAATACAACAACATTACAAGGCATCCGACTACAGATGCAAACATGAAAAAGCACAATGACATCCATCTGCTATCCCAGGCTGCCAAATTAGGCAAGGGGGGTTGTTTAAATAGGGTAGGGGCTAGGGTTTGAGGGTGTTTGGAGGGGTTTTTGAGCCCTCCGACCGTGATCCGACGGATCCGATCGAGGCTAGGGGAGTCCTAGTGGGCTGAGAAGAGGGTTCTCGGGCTACGAGGGGAGAAGGAAAAAGAGGCCCGCGTGGTTTTCAGAGACCAAAAACGTCCGACGAATTAACCGGCGACTAGTGCCGCTATATATATCCGTTGGGCTATCAAACGAACTCCGAATGCGACGAAACTTGACAGGCGGTCTACCTATGCTATAATAAGACCACACGCCAAGTTTCAACCCATTTCGAGAATGTTTTTCGGCCACTCACAAAATAAATATTCGGAGGCGCCGCGGGCACGTGCAAGTGTGTCTGGGCTCAGAACGGACAACGGAGAGGACGGGCGGACTCGGACGGATGCAAGTTTTGAAAACATGATGATGCAATGCACACGATGACAAGGCAAAGATGCGACACGCAAGCAGATGACATGGCAATGACAACGAATAACTGGCTGACACCTGGCGCATCGGTCTCGGGGTGTCACACTTAGGCCTTTGCTACTCCTTGTTCCATAGTCCATCAAAGCAATACTCAAAACTTGAAAACTTCACAACACAAAACTTAGACAAAAATTCTCGTGAGCTCCGTTAGTATAAGAAAGCAAACCACTACTCAAAGGTACAGCAATGAATTCATCCTTTGTTTATATTGGTGTTAAAAATACTGTACTCCAACTTCTCTATGGTTCATATCCTCCAATACTACTCATAGATGCATCGGAATAGTCAAACAACACACAAAAAACAGAATCTGTCAAAGACAGAACAATCTGTAGTAATCTGCAGGGTTCGCCTACTTCTGGAACTCCAAAAAATTCGAACTAAACTGGTAAATTTGCGCAATTTGTCTACCAATCATCTGAAAAAAGAATCAACTAAAAATCACGCTCCAGTAAAAATCCCACGACTACTTTAGCAAGCGCTAATGATTCTGTTTTTCACAGCAAGATCATATAAACTTCACACAAGTCTTACCAAAGGTTCTACTTGGCACAAACACTAAACAAAACATGAAACCACATCTAATCAGAGGCTAGATGCAATATTTATTCCCTAACAGCAACAAAAACAAAAAAACATAAAATTGGGTTGCCTCCCAACAAGCGCTATCGTTTTACGCCCCTAGCTAGGCACGATACAAGATAGATCTAGATATTGCCATCTTTGGAAGGCAATCCATAAGTGGCTCTCATGATAGATTCATATGATAATTTTATTTTCTTTCTAGGAAAGTGTCCCATGCCTTTCCTTAATGGAAATTGGAATCTAATATTTCCTTCCTTCATATCAATAATTGCACCAATCGTTCGAAGGAAAGGTCTACCAAGAATAATATGACATGAAGGATTGCAATCTATATCAAGAACAATGAAATCTATGGGCACATAATTTCTATTTGCATTGATAAGAACATCATTAATTCTTCCCATAGGTTTCTTAATAGTGGAATCCCCAAGATGCAAATTTAGAGAACAATCATCAAGCTCATGGAACCCTAGCAAATCACACAAAGTTTTTGGGATAGTGGAGACACTTGCACCCAAATCACACAAAGTATAGCATTCATGATCTTTTATTTTTATTTTTATAGTAGGTTCCCACTCATCATAAAGCTTTCTAGGTATAGAAACTTCCAACTCAAGTTTTTCTTCATAAGATTGCATCAAAGCATCAACTATATGTTTAGTGAAAGCCTTATTTTGACTATAAGCATGCGGAGAATTTAGCATGGATTGCAACAAGGAAATACAATCAATCAAAGAGCAATTATCATAATTGAATCCCTTGAAATCCAAAATAGTGAGTTCATCACTATGCAAAGTTTTAATCTCTTCACTCCCACTTTTAGAAAATTTAGCATCAAGATCTAAAAACCCCGAATCATTGGGACACCTTAAAGCAGAATCATCTCTAATCCTATTCTCATCAAGATTAATACTATAAAATAAGGATCTAATAGGAGACACATCAATAACTTTCAGATCTTCATCTTTATTTTCATGCTCTTTCGGTTTAGCAGCCATCTTATTGATCAAGGTGGACTGTTTATCCGAAATCTGGGCAATTAAGTTTTCAAGATGAGCAAACTGAGATTTCAAGCCATAAAATTCCTTAGACATATCATCAAGGTCTTTATTCATATACTCCATAAACTTTTTATGTTCTTTAAGCTCAATTCCGAAGAAGTAATTATGCTCAAATTGTATAGTCATAAAATGTATAACATTGTTTTCAATCTCCTCGAGCCTCTTGAGGTGAGGGTTAACACTAATAGGGAGAGCCATAGTGACAAGCAAGCAATCCAACACACATAAGAAAACAAGAAGCATGCGAACGATAAACACACGACGGAGGAAGGGCAAATAAAATGACAAAGGTGAAGTGGGGGAGAGGAAAACAAGAGGCAAATAAATGTAATGCGAAGGATAAGGGTTTGTGATAGGTACTTGGTATATGACTTTTGCGTAAGCCTCCCCGACAACGGCGCCAGAAATTCTTCTTGCTACCTCTTGAGCTTGCGCTGTATTCCCTCGAAGAGGAAAGGGAGATGCAGCACAGTAGCGTAAGTATTTCCGTCAGTTTTTGAGAACCAAGGTATCAATCTAGTAGGAGACCACGCGCGAGTCCCTCGCACCTGCACAAACAAATAAGAACTTCGCAGCCAACACGATAAGGGGTTGTCAATCCCTTTACGGTCACTTACGAGAGTGAGATCTGATAGAGATGATAGTTTATATTTTTGGTATTTTTGGTTTAATAAAGCAGAAAATAAAAGCGGTAAAGGTAAAGTAGATGTAGATTGATATGTTGAGAATAGACCCGGGGGCCATAGTTTTCTCTAGTGGCTTCTCTCATGATAGCAATATTCTACGGCGGGTAAACAAATTACTGTCGAGCAATTGATAGAAAAGCGAATAATTATGAGACTATCTAGGCATGATCATTGTATATAAGCATCACGTCCGAGACAAGTAGACCGACTCCTGCCTGCATCTACTACTATTACTCCATACATCGACCGCTATCCAGCATGCATCTAGTGTATTGAGTTCATAAGAATAGAGTAACGCCTTAAGCAAGATGACATGATGTAGAGGGATAAACTCAAGCAATATGATATAAACCCCATCTTTTTATCCTCAATGGCAACAATACAATACATGCCTTGCTGCCCCTACTGTCACTGGGAAAGGACACCGCAAGATTGAACCCAAAGCCAAGCACTTCTCCCATTGCAAGAACTATAGATCTAGTAGGCCAAACCAAACCGATAATTTGAAGAGACTTGCAAGGATATAATGAGCACACATATAAAGTTCAGAGAAGAACAAATATCTTTCATAGATAACCTTGATCATAAACTCACAATTCCTCGGATCTCGACAAACACACCGCAAAAAGAGATTACATCGAATAGATCTCCTCGAAGACCGAGGAGAACTTTGTATTGAGATCCAGAGAGAGAAGAAGCCAACTAGATACTAGCTATGGACCCGAAGGTTTGTGGTAAACTACTCACAACTCATGGTGAGGGCGATGATGATGATAATGAAGGCCTCCGTGATGGATCCCCCTCCGGTGGAGCTCCGGAACAGGCTCCAAGGTGGGATCTCCACGGGAACAGAAGCTACGGCGGTGGAATTAGGGTTTTCTCTTTGTTCTCGGAGTTTCTGGGTTACGTGGACTTATATAGGAAGAAGGAGGGCACCGGGGGACGCTCGAGTGGGCCTCGAGGCAGGGGGCGCGCCCTGGGAAGAGGGGCGCGCCCCCACCCGGGAGGGCCACTCGAGGCTCCCCTGACGTGGGTCTCAAGTTCCTCTGGCGTGATTTTCTCCAAAAATATCTCTCGCGAAGGTTTCATTCCGTTTGGACTCCGTTTGATATTCCTTTTTTGTAAAACCCTGAAATAGGCAAAAAACAACAATCTGGACTGGGCCTTTGGGTTAGTAGGTTAGTCCCAAAAATGATATAGAAGTGAATGATAAATCCCATTAAACATCAAAGACTTCATAAATAATAGCATGGAACAATAAAAAATTATAGATACGTTGGAGACGTATTATTTACCGCAGACCTTCGGGTCCATAGTTAGTACCTAGATGGCTTCTTCTCTCTCTTTGGATCTCAATACCAAGTTCTCCTCTGTCTTCGAGGAGATTTATTCGATGTAATCTTTTTGCGGTGTGTTTGTCGAGATCCGATGAATTGTGGGTTTATGATCAAGATTGTCTATGAGAAATATTTGGTTCTTTTCTGAATTTTTTTATGTATGATTATAATATCCTTGCAAGTCTCTTTGAATTATCGGTTTGGTTTACCCTACTAGATCTATAGTTCTTGCAATGGGAGAAGTGCTTGGCTTTGGGTTCAATCTTGCGGTGTCCTTTCCTAGTGACAGCAGGGGCAGCAAGGCACGTATAGTATTGTTGCCATCGAGGATAAAAAGATGGGGTTTATATCATATTGCTTGAGTTTATCCCTCTACATCATGTCATCTTGCTTAAGGCATTCCTCTATTCTTATGAACTTAATACTCTAGATGCATGTTGGATAGCGGTAGATGTGTGGAGTAATAGTAGTAGATGCAGAATCGTTTCGGTCTACTTTTCATAGACGTGATGCCTACATATAATGATCATGCCTAGATATTCTCATAATTATTCACTTTTCTATCGATTGCTCGACAGTAATTCGTTCACGCACCGTAGAAATCTGCTATCATGAGATAAGCCACTAGTGATACCTATGGCCCCGGGTCTATTCTCAACATATCAATCTACAATCTACTCTACTGTTTTTACTTTCTGTTCTTATATCCAAAATACCAAAAATATCAAACTATCATATCTCACTTTCATAAGTGACTTTAAAGGGATTGACAACCCCTTATCGCGTTGGCTGCGAAGTTCTTATTTGTTTGTGCAGGTGCGAGGGACTTGCGCGTGGTCTCCTACTGGATTGATACCTTGGCTCTCAAAAACTGAGGGAAATACTTACGCTACTATGCTGCATCACCCTTTCCTCTTCAAGGGAATACAACGCAAGCTCGAGAAGTAGCACTAGCTTCTCCCCCTCTTATTCTGACATTCTGCAGCTTAGTCCACAAATACTACCCTTTTCATTGATACCGATGCATATGTAGTGTAGATCCTTGCTTGCAAGTACTTTGGATGAGTACTCACGGTTGCTTTGCTCCCCCTTTTCCCCTTCTTTCTTCTTTCTGGTTGATGCAACCAGATGGTGGAGTCCAGGAGCCAGAAGCCACCTTTGACGACTGCTACTTGATGTCTACACACGCTTCTACTCTTGTAGACTATGTTGGGCCTCCAAGCGCAGAGGTTTGTAGGACAGCAGCAATTTCCCTCAAGTGGATGACCTAAGGTTTATCGAACTCAGGGAAGTAGAGGTTGAAGATGGTCTCTCTCAAGCAACCCTGCAACTAAAATACAAGAAGTCTCTTGTGTCCCCAACACACCTAATACACTTGTCAGATGTATAGGTGCACTAGTTCGGCGAAGAGATGTTAAATGGCAAGTGATATGGATGGCAAAACAAAGTAATATAAATCTGTAATAAAAAGTGCAGCAAGCAAACAAGCGGTAAACGTGAGCACAAATGGTATTGCAATTGTGGAAACAAGGCCTAGGGATCATACTTTCACTAGTGGCAACTCCCAACAACATTAACATAATCGAATCACATGATATTTCCCATAAAACATGCAATGGGGACACACTCGGAGGTCATTCCTTCGTGGTCAAGAGAGGACGAGAATTATGTAGGGCTACAAAAGCACACCTCAAAGTTCGTAGTTCTCAATCTAAGGATTTCCCAATGTCACTGCGGCCATCCAAAGAGAGTCCCACAATCACCACAACATATCTAAAGGATAGTCAAAGACAAGCACCAAGAGACTCTCAATCTTCAATCAACACACAAGAGAGGAAATCACTCATGAAAATACTTTTCTAATCCATGTCCAATAGACCGCTGTCACCTTGGTCTCGGGGATTATACTAGATAAAGACAAGTGAGTACATCAATCCAATACATAGAGGAAGGGGAAATATCATGGGATCACCCTAGATTAACATAGCCTATGATCACAACGAAGATCACATCATGGGAGAGAGAATTGACCACATAGCTACCGGTAAGAACCTCAGCCCCGAGGAGGAACTACTCCCGCATCATGGAGGGAGGAAGCAACGTCGATGGAGATGAATCCGGGGGCACTTCCCCGTCCCGGCAGGGTGCCGGCGCAGGAATTCTGGTCCCCCGAAGCTTGATGGTGATGGCGGCGGAGATCGGAATCGCGTCTGGAGAAAAGGGGTCTGGAATCAGGATTTCCTCGACACGCTTTAAATATATGCCAAAGGGGGGCATCGGAGGAGCCTCGGGGGGCCCAGGCGCCCCCCCGGCGCGGCCCTTAGGGGGGCGCGCCGCTAGGGCGCCTGGAGCCCTGGTGGCCCCCCCCCCCCGGCTGTCCTTCGGGCGCACGGTAGTTTTTGGAACGCTGATTTTTTATATAATTTTTCTGGATTTTTCCTGGCAGTTCTCGTAATGTGAAAACCTGAAATACAAAAACAGCCGAAAACAGAAACTGGCACTGGGGTGCACTGAGTTAATAGGTTAGTCCAAATATGATCAAAAGTGTATGGAAGTGTATAAATAACATAGCAATATCACCCAAAAGAGGCATGGAGCAAGCAGAAATTATAGATACGTTTTGGACGTATCAACATCCCCAAGCTTAATTCCTGCTCGTCCCCGAGTAGGTAAATGATAACAAAGAATAATTTCTGTAGTGACATGCTATTAACCATATAGGACTTTTTCATAGTCATATGACAAAAGCTTACTGAGACAATGAATCTATAGTAATTAAGTTGCCTCATGAGAAAATCACAAAGAACTGAAAGTTTTACAATATGATATTGGAACATCAAATAGATTCGTAATGAACATGATGTGCAAATATGATAAAGTGATATCTAGCTTGCCCCCTTTAGTGAAGCAAAACATAAATGCAGGGGCACCTCCAAGGTTTAAGTGATGACTAGATACAATGATTTCAAAATAAACGATATCACAATCATGCAAAAGACAATGCTACTTTGGGACAATGCACATTACACTCAGAATGACAATCATGCTCTCAGTAGTTGGTGCTTTTAAAAGAAGGTGGAGACTCTCGAACCGTGGCTTTTGTTGGCAAGGTTGAAAACCCGTAGTCGGAAACAAAGACAAAACATGTACCAGAGCTCTTGGTTTTAAAACAGAGGTAATAATTTTTTTAGATCATGCATGTTTCGTCAATGAATGCTAGCAGACAACTCAATCACTTCTTGAGATGGACAAGTTTCGAGGAACGGCTCCCGAATGAGGACGATCACATCCTCTTAATCTCCTTTGTTTATCACTGCCAAAGTTTTCTGATTTCTCATGAACAAAGTGTGAAGGAGGGCTTGTTTGTTATA
Source organism: Secale cereale (assembly GCA_902687465.1). Classification (NCBI taxonomy): domain Eukaryota; kingdom Viridiplantae; phylum Streptophyta; class Magnoliopsida; order Poales; family Poaceae; genus Secale; species Secale cereale. The sequence goes on from LR738714.1 coordinate 547,476,500, forward strand.
TTATCTTTTTGAGCCGGGCGCACTCAATGCCAGTTCCTTCTCGTATTATGGGTTTGCACATTATACATGCAATCCCGGGGTGAAGCTTGTCCAACTTAAAAAGATCACGAATTAAGTACTACTTCCTCATGAACTTAAAACAGAGGCACAAAATAGGAATGCTTTTTCTTTGAATAATTTCGAGATGGTACATGCAACTCTCCGTTAGGAATGGCAGGTAAATACCATGTAGGAAGATATGGTGGACTCATATGGCATAACTGGATTAAAAGGATGTGGATGCACAAGCAGTCAGTCCGCTTAGTACAGGCGAAGGTTAGCAAAAGACTGGGAGCGACCAACTAAGAGAGAAATGACGGTCATAATCATGCAGAGCGACAAAGCAACATTGAATCAGGCATGGAAGTTATATCGCTACTCAGAAACTAAAGATCACCAAGGCTTGATAGACTTTCTTTACAGTCTTAAATATGCGTGAGCATACGCCAAGTCAATCAAAATAAATTCCTGGAGGAAGATATCACTAGACCATACCACATCATAGGCAAACAAATCATGTTGGTACTCCAATAACACATTGAGAACCCCCCAGCTATTTGAGACTAACCATAAGAAAACATGAATTACTAAGCATCATTATGCACATAGCATTTTATCATAGACATATCGACCAGTGCAACAGAAGCCAACTCTCTTAATAAGTTAAGCATGATAAATAAAGAGAGTTCCAACGACCAACTAAACAAAAACTCTTTAAAAAGATAAGCATGAAAACTAAGAGCTGAACATGATAGTAGCTATTGAAAGACAAAGAACACACACAGCAAGGATAGGCATGAAAATTCTATGTTATGTTCTAGGTTGAAGTGGAGCGTGTTTCTCTCCCACATAAAGAAAGCTGAGTTCCAACTCGTTATGAACAGCAAGCAAAGCTAAAGAAAACTAAAAAGGAAACTAAAAGCAAGACGCTCCAAGCATAGCACATAACACATGAAGTGATAAAAATATTGTGGAACGAAAGACGAACTGATAATGTTGATGGAGAAGGGGATGCACGGGGGCATCCCCAAGCTTAGACGCTTGAGTCTTCTTGAATATTTCTTGGGGTGCATGGCGGCATCCCCAAGCTTGAGCGTTTGACACTCCTGAATCTTTTTATCATCTTCCCTCGCACACTTGAAAACTCCCTTCATACATAACTCATCATAATATGATTAGCGAGGTTAGTACCCTTAATAAAATAATTTTTCCTTGCTGGAAATAAGGATATTCTTGAAGGTCTACTGTTTCTCAAGATTGCCAAAAGGTTTTTGCAAAGAAAAAGCAAGCTCAAGGTTTGCAAAATGAAGGAAAGGCGAAACATGACAGAATCTGTGAAAAACAGACCAGCAGGTAGTAAATAAATTTTTCGGGGCACTTCTGCAACTCAAATCAAAAAACTCAGAACAGACGCCCAAAAGACAATTGTATAGAGCACGCTTTCCAAAAAATTCAGACCAAAAAGATGATCTGGTGATTTTATACGAATTTTTCTATCCAAGGACAGAATCTGTTTCCTGGACAGCACGTCACAACTTTTGAACTTTCTTGCAATCAGAGGCTAAACTTGGCACAAACCTGAAAAGATACAATGATGTTGCTACTGTAGTAACAAACATCAAGACCACTATAAACTGAAAGCAAAGATAACAAGGGTTGTCTCCCTAGAGCTCTTTCTTTATAGCCATAAAGATAGGCTTAAGACTTTAATGATGCTCTCGTAGGAATAAGAGTTGAAGAACAAAAGAGAGCATCAAGAGGCAAATACCAAATACATTTAAGCCTAACATGCTTCCTATGCATAGGAATATTGCAATGGAATAATTCATTGAAGCACAAAGCAATAAGCATAGGAAGACAAAACAAGTGCAACTTCAAAACCTTCAACATAAAGAGAGGGAACTTAATATTATTGAAATATCTATAAGCATATGCTCCCTTCTCATAATAATTTTCAGTGGGATCACGAATAAACTCAACAATATAAGCATCACATAAAGCATTGTCACCATGATCCACATGCAAAAAGTTACTCTTACTCTCCACATAAGCATCTTTGGGGAGCCCATGGTTAGGACATTTTAGCATTAACGTTTTCAGTCTCCCCCAAGCTTGAGCTACGCTCTCTCCGTCACGAGACCTAAAGTTATAGATATAGTTCCTGTCTCGATGAATTTCATGAAGAGGATAAAACTTAGTATAAAAGAGAGACACAAGCTCTTGCCAATCAAGCAAGTGCGAGTTATCGAGAAGCTTATACCAATCTGAAGCTTTATCTATAAGTGATATGACGAACAATTTCCTCATGACAAACTCCATTGATACACCTGCAAGCTTAAATAATGAACATAGTTGTGACAGATATAGCAAGTGTTCACCGGGATGTCTGTCTCCTGCATAACGATTAGCCAAAATATAATCGATAATACCAGCCGGTATTTTATAGGGCACAATTTCAGTAGGAGGAGGAGCAACCACCACAGGTGTGGGGCGTCTTCCCACAAGCAACGAACTAAGAATGCGGTTTTCCATAAATATAACTAGTGAAATAAAAACAAGAAATAAAAATATTTAATTGCAAGATCTAAAGATATACCTTCAAGCACTCACCTCCCCGGCAACGGCGCTAGAAATAGCTTGATGTCTACACACGCTTCTACTCTTGTAGACTATGTTGGGCCTCCAAGCGCAGAGGTTTGTAGGACAGCATCAATTTCCCTCAAGTGGATGACCTAAGGTTTATCGAACTCAGGGAAGTAGAGGTTGAAGATGGTCTCTCTCAAGCAACCCTGCAACTAAAATACAAGAAGTCTCTTGTGTCCCCAACACACCTAATACACTTGTCAGATGTATAGGTGCACTAGTTCGGCGAAGAGATGTTAAATGGCAAGTGATATGGATGGCAAAACAAAGTAATATAAATCTGTAATAAAAAGTGCAGCAAGCAAACAAGCGGTAAACGTGAGCACAAATGGTATTGCAATGGTGGAAACAAGGCCTAGGGATCATACTTTCACTAGTGGCAACTCCCAACAACATTAACATAATCGAATCACATGATATTTCCCATAAAACATGCAATGGGGACACACTCGGAGGTCATTCCTTCGTGGTTAAGAGAGGACGAGAATTATGTAGGGCTACAAAAGCACACCTCAAAGTTCGTAGTTCTCAATCTAAGGATTTCCCAATGTCATCGCGGCCATCCAAAGAGAGTCCCACAATCACCACAACATATCTAAAGGATAGTCAAAGACAAGCACCAAGAGACTCTCAATCTTCAATCAACACACAAGAGAGGAAATCACTCATGAAAATACTTTTCTAATCCATGTCCAATAGACCGCTGTCACCTTGGTCTCGGGGATTATACTAGATAAAGACAAGTGAGTACATAATCCAATACATAGAGGAAGGGGAAATATCATGGGATCACCCTAGATTAACATAGCCTATGATCACAACGAAGATCACATCATGGGAGAGAGAATTGACCACATAGCTACTGGTAAGAACCTCAGCCCCGAGGAGGAACTACTCCCGCATCATGGAGGGAGGAAGCAACGTCGATGGAGATGAATCCGGGGGCACTTCCCCGTCCCGGCAGGGTGCCGGCGCAGGAATTCTGGTCCCCCGAAGCTTGATGGCGATGGCGGCGGAGATCGGAATCGCATCTGGAGAAAAGGGGTCTGGAATCAGGGTTTCCTCGACACGCTTTAAATATATGCCAAAGGGGGGCATCGGAGGAGCCTCGGGGGGCCCAGGCGCCCCCCGGCGCGGCCCAGGAGGGGGGGGGCGCCGCCAGGGCGCCTGGAGCCCTGGTGGCCCCCCGGCTGTCCTTCGGGCGCACGGTAGTTTCTGGAACGCTGATTTTTTATATAATTTTTCTGGATTTTTCCTGGCAGTTCTTGTAATGTGAAAACCTGAAATACAAAAACAACCGAAAACAGAAACTGGCACTGGGGTGCACTGAGTTAATAGGTTAGTCCAAATATGATCAAAAGCGTATGGAAGTGTATAAATAACATAGCAATATCACCCAAAAGAGGCATGGAGCAAGCAGAAATTATAGATACGTTTTGGACGTATCACTACTACCCCGACGGAGGCTAATACTACGTGCAAACCACCGACGACCAGGAGTAGTTAGGAGGTCCCAGGCAGGAGGCCTTGCCTTTTCAATCGTGTTGCTTTTGTGCTAGCCTTCTTAAGGCAAACTTGTTTAAGTTATGTCTGTACTCATATATTGTTGCTTGCACTGACTCTTGTGTATTCGAGCCCTCGAGGCCCCTGGCTTGTAATATAAAGCTTGTATTCTTTTATTTGTGTCTAGAGTTGTGTTGTGATATCTTCCCGTGAGTCCATGATCTTGGTCGTACACATTTGCGTGCATGATTTGTGTACGGTCAAATCGGGGGCATCAAAAGTTGGTATCAGAGTCGACTGCCTGTAGGAACCCCCTATTCCAACTCCTTGGTCGAAGTTGAGTCTAGTCTTTGAAAAACTATTTTACTAACATGGTTGTGTGTCTTAAGGGCCCACGTCGCCATTGGGTGGTATTAGGATCTTTTATTCCTCATCTATGCTACGGGGCTCTGTTCTCTCTTCTATTCGGGTTAAATTAATTTACTAACCACATTAGGTTCTCGTAACGACTTTCCCTGGAAAGCCCCTTCATTTCAGATGATTGCCTGCTTCACCAGAAGACTTCGAAGATATTCTCCGATGTTTCCCCGAGACCCTTGTTCCCTTCGCCATTGCAATTCCATATCGCCGATAAATCCCTAAGGATAGCTGCATACACTTGTCATCCATACCTTTGTTTCAATTGATCTTGTTATTACAAGGTACCCCGAAATACTTTGAATATTCCGAGAATCCTTTGTGCCCGCTGCCTTGCAGCTCCTTTTCCGCATGAATACATGTATGAATAATTACTCACACTCACTGGGGATTCGTTCAACCCCAGTTGTTCATGCATTTCACAAAGGTCTTTGAAACGCTATTCAATGTGCCAAAATCCTCAGCAACCTATTGTTCTGGAAAGTTTTACCTGCTTGCTTTATGGTTAATTCCACATATATATCAATATTTGTTAAAATCCTTTGTGATTGACTTTATGTCAGGGAAACTGATCGCCCACGAACACCTATGGGACCGGAGCCCCTTTTCGGTACGGCAGGGGGCGGAGGATGCACAAAGAGCGGATCGAGGCAAGCACGCGAGCAGTTTACCCAGGTTCGGGCCGCACGGATGCGTAAAACCCTACTCCTGCTTTGGTTTGTATTGAGTTCTTGGCTCGGGAGCGATGATGCTACAGTGCGCACTGATCGCTAGCAAGACCGAGCGCGAGAGTGATCGAGGATCGGAACCCCCTCTACGTTGCACATGGGCCTCCTTTTATAGGTCAAAGGGGTCACCGACAGGTGGCAACACAGATGGGGGTGTAAAAAAAAGAGTGGTGGTTGGAACAGTATTTGTATAGTGCTCTATACCTAACCCTGACGGCAGGGGACAAGGGCATTGAATGCCCGTCGCCGTCGCCCCAAACAGTGCAAAAAGTGGCCGTCAGGGGCGCCATCGTTCGCCACGACGGTAGCCTCGTCATCGCAGCTTGCCACCGTGTTCCCCTGGCTGCACAGCCTTCCGCCACGTGCGCCTGGGAGGGTCCCAGGGCGACACGTGGGTGGATGAGCTGGAGCGTGGTTACTGGGTGGAAGCTTGCCGCGGCAAGTTCCTTGCCGCGATCGCTATCTTGTCGCGCCTGGGAGCTTGTCGCTCAACGGGCCTTGCCGGGATGCATGGCGCGTCGCGGCAAGTTCTCTTGAGGTGCCTTTGGTTGGCCTTCCCGGCAAGCTCTTCTTGCCAGGGTCTTGTACCTTGAGTGGTTTTGTGCCTTGAGTGGCCATCCCGGCAAGCTCCTCTTGCGGGGGTCTTGTCTCTTTGGCTTGAATACTTTGTTCTTGAATGGCCCCAAGGGGACCTCGGAGGATCCTGGCGATCGCTTGGCAAGCCTTGCCGCGGGACGCTGCAACTGCCCGTGCATAAGTTCGGGATACTAAGGTACCCCTACTTTAGTACACCGACAGGAGCCCCCGGGCCTGGGCCAGACACGGTGCCGAGCGCTGTTGGGCCAGGCCCAAAACAGTGCACGGGCACGCGCGGCCCGCGGCACGCCGTATCCAACTCCGTATCCACCGCACCCTCCCTTAATAGCACGCGTCAATCGCGGCGTCGTGGGAGAGATCGTGGCCTATTTCTTTAATGGGAAATGCGGAACGTCCCCCTCCTCCCCCTTAAAAGCAGGGGAAACAGGGGCAGTTCCTTCCATTCGCCCGTTGCTTCTTCAATCCTCAGAAACCCCCGCCGCTCCCCTCCTTCCCGAAGGCCGAAAGAGAGCAGCGCTCCGTCGACCTCCCCCACCAGCGTCACCGCCATGGCTCCGAAAGGCGAGAAGGGGAAGTCCGCGAAGTCTGCCGCGAAGTCCGCCGAGGCGCTGCGGCTAGCATCAATGCGGAAGAAGATGGCGGTCTTCCCGCCAAAGCTTGACGCGGAGGAGCTGAAGAAATCCTTCTACCTCTTCTGGTCGAGGGAGACGAAGGCGCATCCGCGCACCAAGGTAGTCCCCGCCGTAGCCTGCGAGATGTTCCCGAATGGCTACGCCTTCTTTGCCCTGTTCTTCTACTGCGGGCTCTGCCCGCCATATTCCGAGTTCTTCTACGATATCATGAACACCTACGGGTTTCACCTCCTCGACTTCACCCCCAATGCCGTCTTGACCATGGCCGTTTTCGCACATATGTGCGAAAACTTTGTCGGAGTCTACCCCAATGTAGCTCTTTTCCGCCATTACTTCACGCCTCGAGTCGAGTCAGGGTCGCCTTTGTCTGGTGGCGTCTCCTGGATCTCGAGGACGCACAAGAAGGAAGCCTATCTGGAGGGGGAGCTCCACGGCAAGTGGGATGAATGGAGAGCCAACTGGTGTTGGATTATAGAGGATGACCCGCAACCATTCACTTCCCGGCACCAAGCCCCAGTAGTACGCGGCAACGACTGGAGCGATTTGGCCCCGAAGGATAGTAGATTGAAGATTGCCACTACCCGGATCCTTCGCCTCAGGCACGTCAAGCTCACCGTGGGCGCAGTTGGAGCAGACTTTCTCCGCCGCCGAATCGCCCCCTTGCAGGAGAGGTAGAGGGCCGCCTGGGAGTTCGAGAACGCGGCAAATATCATGAGGCTGCGCCCGGGCCTTAATTATAACTTCACTGTCCTGGAGCTCAACGCGATGCTCCAGGCGTTGTTGAAGTACGACTCCGCCCATCCCGAGTGGTTTGCGTTGCCGCAGGGCGTAGTTCCGTTGTGCAACAGCTCGTCGCTCAGCGCCATCCGTGCAGTGATGCTGCTGTGCGATTCCCACGGGACCGACCCCACGTGGCAAGAACCTTCCGACGAAGCTGTGTAGACATTCTTCGACAACTTGGTGGAACTGCCAGTCAATCCCGACGAGAAGAAAGGCCTCACCCACGACACCACCGACCAGGAGATGGCATACATTGCCACCAGACTGGAAGAGGCAGCGGCAGCCGCGGCCGCGGGCGAGTTTGGGTACACAGTGGAGGAGGCGGAGGCAGCGGAGGCGACAAGCCTTGCCGAGCAGGAAGAGCTTCGCAAGGCGGGGAAGCTTGCCGGGCAACTCGCCGGGACAAGCGAGCCCACCGAGCAGGGCGTCGAGTCGAGCAGGCCCGCCGAGCAGGGTGCCGGGTCAAGCGAGCCTGCCGAGGACTCGAGCGGCTCACTAGAGATCGGCTCCTCCTCCTCGTCCTCGGGCAGCTCGCCACCACCAGCAAGTCCTCCAGCTCCGACAAGGAGGCGTCTTCGCAAGGCCGCAGACGTGACGGGGCGGCAGACGGGCCAACAGCCGCAGCGCCGCGCGACACGCGTCACCGCAGCAAGCAAGGCCGCCACGGGAGCTCCTCGCGCTTCTACAGCGGCTGGAGGGGGATCTTCCCGGTCCGGCGCCTCTGCTCCTGCCGCTCCTCGTGCCTCGGCGGCAACCGGAGCGGGGTCTTCTCAGACCACCGCCCCTGCTCCCACCAAGCGGCCAAGGGAGCCTACTCCCCCGGCTCCCCGCTCCGGAACGCGCGAGCCAAAGTTCGATTTCTCTGCGCTCAGCTCCGACGAAGAGGAGGGAGAGTAAGTCTTCGCAATTCTTGTTTTTCTTTGATCTTCTGTTGCTTTGTCTTGCATCTCTTTCGCCTAACTCTGAACCTGTCCTTTTCAGAACTCTGGCCCAGAGGGCAGCGAAGAGGGCCAAGGTCCCGGTGATCTTTATCGATGATGAGCCCGCCGCAACAGCAGGGGGCGCGCCTGAGACAAGTTTGCCGGACCCGGCAACTGTTCTTCGGGGCAGCCCCCAGCGCAGCCCCCAGCGTAAGTGTAGTTCTCATTCCGCTGTTGGGTGCGCGTGGGTGCTACTTCTATCCTTGCTGATATCTTGTTTGTTAATTCATGTAGGAGCAGAGCAGTAGCACCAGGAGCGTCAGGAGATCGCCCCCGACGAGCCGCACGCCTCGACCACACCGCCAAGGGGGAGCTCCCCGCCAAGGGCGAGCACTCCGCCAAGAGTGAGCTCTCCGCCAAGGGATGGCGCTAGCGGCCCTCCGCTGGCGGGAGCTACCACCACGCCGCCAAGGGAGAACTCCCCGGCAAGGAACCCCACCGAGGAGGAGGCCCGCGCAGGTAAACCCTTGGACTTTTCTTCTTTCAAATCTTCTTTTTGGATATTTGCTTGACTGTTTTGTCTTTCCTTTTATTTTCTTCCGCCAGACCCGTCCGCAGCCGAGCCCATGGAGACGGAGGTCATCGCCGACGATGCCGGCGTTGCTGAAGAAACGGTTGGCGCGGACGATCCCGCTGGCGCAGAGGCCGCCAAGGCTGCCGCCGCGGCAGCTGGCGAAGAGGCCGGCGATCGCACTGACGACACTGAGGCCGCAGGAGCGCCAGGTGCTACGCCGACCGCCGAGCCCTCCGCCGCCGCCGCAGCCCCCAGCTCCGACAAGCCCGAGCCAAGCGCTTATCTGAAGGCCGGCGACGACGTCTTCATCCAGCTCCCATGGGCGTCCATGTCCAGGGCGCCAGTCGAGGGAGAGGTCTTCGACGGGGAGGTCCTTGCCTCCGCCGGACTTAAGCTCGTCGACGCGCCGAGGAGCAGCAGCGAGCCCGAGGAGGAGCGGCTGCTGCGCAAGCTTCTGTCTTTGTACCGCGACCGGCAGGCCAAGCTGGAGTCCCGAGAGGCTCTGGCCGCCAAGGCGGGTGCTGACTTGGAGAAGCGCGCAGAAGAGCTCCAAGCCATCAACCAAGCAGCTCTCCGATCCTTGGCGGAGGAGCGGGAGCAGCTTGCCGAGGCGCATCAGGCCTTCATCCTTGAGAAGGCAGAGGTGGAGGAGCAGCAAAGGCTTGACGCCGAGGAGCTATCCAGGCGAGAAGGTGAGCTGACGCAGCGGAAGGTCGACCTCGACGGCCACGAGGATGAGCTTGCCGCGTGCGAGCGATCGCTTGGCGGAGCTTTGCAGGAGGCAAAGGATGCTGCCGCAGCTGCCGAGACCGCCAAGAGAGAGTTGAAGACGAGGGTGGCGCAGCTGGAGGCCAACCTGAAGACGAGCGGCGAGGAGGTCGCCGCACTCAAGCTCGAGAGGGAGAAGGACGCACACAGCCACTCCAAGCTGCAGGTCCGCCTCTCCGAGAAGGGCAAGGAGCTCGCCGTCGCCAAGGAATCCATCGCTGACCTCGAGCTGAAACTGGCCACCCTAACCCAGACGCTGGACGGTGCCAGGGAGCGGGAGGCGACCCTGAAGGAGGAGATCAGGGCCGAGAAGGCGTTGCTGGACAGCGCTGCCATCTCCCAGAATAACTTTAGGCAGACCGTCGAGCTCTGGACGGAAGGCCTTGTCAACGCTGCCGCGGACATCGACAAGGAGCTGACGGAGCTGGGGGCGGAGCACCTCGGATACTCCACCGACGAGGGTCTCCCCCATAGCGCCAAGCTAACTTTGTTCTTCAGGGATATGGCGATGGCCCTCCAGCAACTCCGGGAGAGGATCCCGAAGCAGCTGGCGGACGAGTCGCGCAGGCTCTGCGCGGGGGCCCTCCAAAAGGTGTTGATGAAGGTGGTCTTCCGCAACCCAGGGCTCAACCTCACCAACGTCCTCAGGACTCTGCCGCCCGACGCCGACCAGGAGGCGCTCAAGGCCCTTGTCGCACCCATCGTGGACAAGGTGGGCGGGATCAAGAGAGTCGAGGGCGACCGCGCAGACTAGGCTGCTTACTTTCTTCTTTCCTTGTCGCTGCCAACCATGTCATGAACAATAATCTATTAGAATTGCGGCAAGTCGTTTCGTAATATAACTCTATCTTAGGTGGTTAATGCAACGTTATTTCCTTTACTTGACTTCCTTGCTTTGTATGTTTTTACCCTACGCTTTTAGGGAACTTGCCAACGTAGGCACCTTTGCCGCGAGCGCTGAGTGCGGAACTTCAGCAGCCTGCTGGCGGTGCCGTTGCCGACAAGAAACCTTGTCGCAACTAGTTGTAGCACACTTAAGTTGTTGAGCGGGCTCGGAAACAAAGTAAGGGCGTGACACTTGTCGCAGCACGCTTAAGCTGTTGAGCAAACTCGAAACAAAATAAGGGCGCAACTAGCAACGAGTTGGTTCCTCCGCGCACAGGTTTTCCATACAAAGCGCGGTCGTTCAAGGAAGATAACTCAAAAATTTAAAAATTTGATTGCTCAAACTTTGGCAACTTAGCTTTTGTGTTGTCTGCTTCCCGGCAAGGCCAAACTTTCTTGAACCTTGTGCGCGAGAGAACCTTTTCCCCCCTGGCAAACTTGTGCGCGAGAGAACCTTTTCCCCCTTGAGAAAAAAGAAAGAAGAGAAAACACAGATATGGGCCCTTACGGCTCGTTATTGCTTACCGAGGGTAGGTGCTGCACAGGGTGTCAGTTGATACATGCAAAAAATAGGAAGCATGAAATGACAAGACGTGCGGGGCACATAAACTTTACTGATGCACGGGGTCTGCGCCCGGCTTTGTATGAAGGATTACATGCAACAGCGACAAGACTTGTACAAAAGGTGGTTGCCGGAGCGGGTCACGACAACCGCGCCTTATGGGTAAAACTTACGAAGATGCTCGATGTTCCAGGAGTTTCTCACCGGCAAGCCATCTTCGGTCTCAAGGCGGACAGCGCCGGGCCTAGTGACTTGTTTCACCCGATAAGGGCCTTCCCACTTCGACGTCAACTTGTTGGAATTCTTGGCGGACTGAACATGCCGAAGAACAAGGTCGCCTTCCTCGAAACTTCTGGCTTTAACTTTGCGGCTATGGTAGCGGCGCAAAGCTTACTGATAGCGAGCAGCTCGCACGGCGGCCTGAAGACGGTCCTCCTCAAGGAGCAGCGCGTCATCTTGTCGCAGCTGCTCTTGCTCGAGCTCATCATAAGCGAGCACTCGACGTGACCCGTATACGAGTTCCGTGGGGAGAACTGCCTCTGCTCCATAGACTAGAGCAAAGGGTGTCTGTCCGGTGGCTCGATTTGGCGTCGTCCTGATCGACCAAAGAGCCGCCGGCAACTCCTCAATCCAGTTTCTTCCGCACTTGTGCAGCCTGTCGAAAGTCCTTGTCTTGAGTCCACGCAGCACTTCAGCGTTTGCTCTGTCCGCTTGACCGTTGCTCCTCGGGTGAGCAACAGAAGCGAAGCAGACCTTGGCCCCAAGATCTTGGACGTATTGCATGAAGGTGTGACTGGTGAATTGTGTGCCGTTGTCGGTGATGATCCTGTTAGGGATCCCAAAACGACAAACAATCGACCTGAAGAACTTGACTGCTGACTGTGCGGTCACCTTTCTCACTGGTTCCACTTCTGGCTACTTTGTGAACTTGTCGATGGCAACGTACAAGTACTCAAAGCCCCCGAGTGCGCGGGGAAAGGGGCCGAGGATGTCGAGCCCCCAGACCGAAAATGGCCAAGACAAAGGGATCGTCTGGAGAGCTTGAGCTGGCTGGTGTATCTGTTTAGAATGGAACTGGCACGCTTCACACTTGGTTACTTGTGCAGTTGCATCCTGGAGGGCTTCTGGCCCAAAGAAACCTTGCTGGAATGCCTTGCCGGCAAGTGCTCTTGCGCCAATGTGGTGACCACATATGCCTCCATGTATTTCTGCCAACAGCTTCTGTCCATCTTCCCGGGGAATACACTTCAATTTCACTCCGTTGAATCTTCTTCTGTATAGTTCGTTGCCGACAAACTGGTACATACTTGACTGCCGGGCTACTTTTTCAGCTTCTTCTTGCTCTTCGGGAAGTTCTCTTGTCTGAAGGAAACGGACAATCTGCTGTGCCCATATTGGAGCTTGTGGCTCGACAACAAGGGCTAAAGGCACATCCGCTGCTGCGGGAACATCCGCTTCTACAGCGAGAACTTGTGTCTCAGCCGGAGCTTGATGTTCCCCGGCAAGCTTGCCGTAGCAAACCTTGTCGGGAGCGTCTGCTTCAACTGTACAAAACCTAGGGCTTGCAGGAGCAGACTGCTCCTCAGCATTTTCGGTGTTGATCTTGGGGACTTTCTTGGCGGCGGCTTCGGGAAGCTCTGCCAGAAAATAGTCACCGGAAACCAACTTCCTCTTCTTGGCCTGTCCAGTTGATGGTGTCACGGATGGCTGAGTCAGCTTGAGCACAAAGATCCCTGGTTCCACAGGTAACTTTAGTGTGGCACACTTTGACAGGCCATCTGCGATATCATTCTAAGCTCTTGGAATGTGCTCCATCTGTAGGCCCTCAAAGTGTTCTTCAAGATTTCTCACTTCGTCAACGTACGCTTCCATCAACGGACTCTGGTAATTCTTGTTCACTTGACGGACAACAAGCTGCGAGTCTCCCCTTACAATCAGCTTCTTGATCCCAAGGTCTGCTGCGATCCTGAGACCGGCAAGCAAACCCTCATACTCTGCATTATTGTTTGTCGCTTGCTCCTTGGGAAAGTGCATCTGGACCACGTACTTGAGGTGCTCCCCGGTGGGCGCGACAAGCAGCACGCCGGCACCGGCGCCTTGCAGCGAGAAGGCACCATCAAAGTACATTATCCATTCTTTGCTTGCTTCTTTGACGGGGATGCTCGTCTCTGGGATCTCTTCGTCTGGCGTTGGCGTCCATTCTGCTATGAATTCTGCCAATGCTCTGCTTTGGATAGTTGAAGTGCTTTCAAACTTGAGGCCAAAGCTTGACAGTTCTAGTGCCCACTCGACAATCCTGCCTGTTGCTTATGGATTCTGCAATATCCTTTTCAACGGAAAGCGAGTGACCACCGTTATTTCATGTGCCTGGAAGTAATGGCGCAGCTTCCTCGAGGCCATGAGAAGGCCGAAAAGCAACTTCTGCACCCCAGAGTACCTTGACCTAGCCCCCTGCAGAAGGGAGCTAACAAAGTAGACTGGACGCTGCACCATCTTCTTCCGTATCTCTTCTTGCATCTGCGCAGGTCCATCCTTGTCGGGACCAGAGCTTGCCGGAGAAGCCCCCTGCTTGTCGCTGGATGCGCTTGCCGCGGCCGCCGGCTCATCGTCTGCCTCCCTCTCCGCTACTAACGCAACACTAACCACTTGATTGGTTGCCGCTAGGTACAGCATCAACTTTTCTTGTGGCTTAGGTGCGACAAGTATTGGAGTGGAGGACAAGTACCTCTTCAAGTCTTGCAGCGCTGCCTCCGCTTCCGGAGTCCATTTCATTTGACCTGCCTTTTTCAAAATTTTGAAAAACGGCAGGGCGCGTTCCGTAGACTTAGAGATAAACCGGCTGAGAGCAGCCACGCAGCCGGCAAGTCTTCGTACATCCTTGACGCGCTTCGGTGCTTCGATCTGCTCAATGGCCTTGATCTTGTCGGGATTGGCTTCAATCCCCCTCTGAGACACGAAGAACCCTAGAAGCTTGCCGGAGGGGACTCCAAACACGCACTTCTCGGGGTTGAGCTTGAGTTGGATCTTGCGCAGATTTGCAAAAGTTTCATCTAAATCTTGGATCAGAGTATCCATGCTCTTGCTCTTGACCACTATATCATCCATGTAAGCTTCCACATTTCTGTGTATCTGTGGCTCAAAAGCAGTATGGACTACTCTTGCAAACGTGGAACCAGCATTCTTCAATCCAAAAGGCATGCGTATGAAGCAATAAGTGCCACATGGAGTAATGAATGCGGTTTTCTCCTCATCCTCTTCAGCCATAAAGATCTGGTGGTATCCTGAATATGCATCAAGAAATGAAAGCAAATCGCATCCGGTGGTGGAGTCAACAATCTGGTCAATGCGCGGCAAGGGAAATGGATCTTTGGGACAAGCTTTATTCACATCGGTGAAGTCTATACAAAGCCTCCACTTCCCGTTTGCTTTACGCACGACAACAGGATTGGCCAACCACGTGGGATGGAGCACACCTCTGACAAGGCCTGCCGCTTCCAGTTTCTTGATTTCTTCTGCGATAAACTCTTGGCGCTCCACTGCTTGTTTCCTAACCTTTTGCTTGACGGGCCACGCATGAGGACAAACGACAAGCTTGTGCTCAATCACTTTCCTGGGAACACCGGGGATGTCAGACGGTTGCCATGCAAACACGTCGACGTTTGCCCGCAGGAAAGCAACGAGCGCGCTTTCCTATTTGGGGTCAAGCGTGGCACTGATGGTGAAAGTACCACCAGTGCCGTCCTCCTTGGTGGACACCTTTTTGGTTGCTGGCGGAGCTGCCATCGCCTTCTTACACTTGCCGGTGGAGCTCGATGGAGCGTCCTCGACGGCAGTGCAGCACTCCGAAGAGGTGCGTTTGCCGGAGTGGGCCCCAGAGCTCTTGCCGGACTTCGTCTTCTTCCCCCCGGGAGCTTCAGCGGCAAGTGTCTTGCTGTCTGTTGCAGCTGCCGCATCCCGGTAAATCTTGTCAGCACAGATAAGGGCATCCTTCTTGTCGCCGGGGACATAGATGATGCTTATCGGGCCTGGCATCTTGAGCATGTTGTAGGCATAGTGAGAGGCTGCCATGAATTTGGCGAGCGCTGGACGGCCAAGTATCCCATTGTAGGGCAATGGGATATCAGCAACGTCGAAAGTGATCCTCTCAGTCCTAAAGTTTAGCTCGCCGCCAAACGTCACTGGCAGCGTGATCTTCCCCTTTGGCTTGCTCCTTCCCGGGTTGATCCCTTGGAATGTGCCGGTTTCTTCGAGCTCGCTGTCGGGGATCTGGAGTTTCCGGACCACAGCGGAGGAGATCAAGTTCAAGCCGGCCCCGCCGTCAACTAACATCTTGGTGACCTTGAGGTTGCGGATGGTTGGTGAAACCAACATCGGCAAGCACCCGACCGCAGTTGTGCGATCAGGGTGGTCCTCAATATCGAAGATGATAGGTGTGCTGGACCACTTCAGAAGTTTGCGCGACTCGACGAGTGGTTCTGCTGCATTGACTTCACGCACCCATTGCTTGAGTTGGCGGTGTGAAGTATGCAGAGAAGCACCACCGTCAATGCACAAAACTTCTGTGGCTTTTTGAAACTCCTGCTCGCTGTTCTCTCCATCATCCATGTCTTCGTCTTCGTCGCCGTCTTCATCCTTGTCGCGGCCGCGGGGAGGTCTGTCTCCTTGCCACTGCTTGGCCTTGCCCCGGCGTCCTCCCCGACCGTTAAATGGCCGCTTCTTGTCGGACCCACCATCACCCCCCTGGGCCTTCTCCTTGTCGCGTCGCTCGTACTCAGCCTTTTGCTGCTCGACGAGGTACTCGACCCTCTTGCAGTTCTGGAGGTCGTGGCCGTTGGTGCGGTGGATCTTGCAATATTGCTTGTCGGAGCCGTCCTGCTTGTCGGCGGCTGCCACAGTCTGGCAGTTGGTGCACGCGGCAGTTTCCTTGCCGGAGCTACCAGCCTGGGCTTTCTTGGCGCCAGCCTCTTTGCCGGACTGCTCAACGACTAGCACTTCCTTGTTCTTCTTCTTCCTATTGTTCCGCCGCCGGTTCTTCTTTGCCGGGGCGGCATCCTCGCTGTCTGATCCTCCTGCTCCAGTATCCTCTCCGGGAAGTTTCCTCCCCTCCTCAGCGCGTGCGCACTTGTCGGCCAGGGCGTACAGCTCGCTGACGTCCCTGATCTTGCACATCGCCATCTCCTCCCTCATCCGGCGGTTACGCACGTTCTGATGGAACGCGCTAATAACCGCGGCAGGGTGGATGTCCGGGATGTTGTGCTGGACACGGCTAAACCTCTGAATGTACTTACGCAGGGGCTCTCCT
Source organism: Secale cereale (assembly GCA_902687465.1). Lineage (NCBI taxonomy): Eukaryota > Viridiplantae > Streptophyta > Magnoliopsida > Poales > Poaceae > Secale > Secale cereale. The sequence goes on from LR738714.1 coordinate 547,492,850, forward strand.
TCCTTCTGGGCGAGTATGTGAAGGTCACTTTCCTGGCCATGGGGCTTGTGGCCACCTGTGAAGACGCCAACAAACTGATGGCATAGGTCAGCCCAAGAAGAAATGGAGTTCTCCGGCAAGTGCATGAGCCAAGATCTGACGTTTGGCTTGAGCACCAGCGGGAAGTAATTGGCGAGTATCTTCTCGTCTCGTCCCCCGGCAGCCTGCACCGCGATGGTGTAGATGCTGAGGAACTCCGACGGATGTGTCTTGCCGTCGTACTTCTCCGGTACGTCGGGCTTGAAGTTCTTCATGCTGGGCCACTGGACTTGCCGCAGCTCACGAGTGAATGCAGGGCAACCTGCCGCGTACGGCAGGTCGCCTGGTCCCCCTGGCGCTTGCATTTCAATAGCGGGCCCAGCGCGCTGGTTGGATTGACGCCGCGCTTCTCTCCAACGCTTGATGCGGGTTCGAGCGTCCTCTTGTTGTCGATCGTCGAGAACTTGGCGTTGATCGCGGCGAGTTCGCGGATCTGATGACGCAGTGGAGTCGTCGTCGATGTTGATCCGGTGAGCCGGCGATCTCGGCCTTCGGGGCGGGGAGTGCACGGTGGTTGCACCCCCACCGGTCTTGTCGCCATCGGCCCGCGCCTGGATGACTTGCCGCAGCCGCGAAGCGCTCGGCTGCTGCGGGGTGTCGCCGTTGGCGAAAGCGATGAGACTTTGTATGGTGGCCCTCCAGTCGTCGGCCTTGTCTGCCGCTGGAGGGAAGTCGAGGAGCAGTTGAGCTCGTGCTAGAGCTTCTGCTGGAGTGGCGGGTAACGGTGGCGAGCGGTGCGAGGAGCGGGATATGCTCGGACTTCTAATTACATTAGAAGGAGCAGCATCCCGTCCCGGCGACCGTGCCTTGCTCGTGCCAGCATGTTGATGCGCATGCTGGCCTTGAGCGTCCCGAGATCCGCCAGCTTGACCTTGGCCCAGCAAGCATATGGTACCCTGAGTACCACGTCGCTGCTGGTCTCGCGCTTCCTGAGATGGGCGCGGTGCGTGTACGGACGCCGAGGCCTTGGAGTGCGCCCGATCGTCTGTCTTGTCCTTGGACTTGGCGGCGCCATGAGTTTCCTCGCCGACGTCCGTTCTTCCGCCGGCGTCTACCCCACCAGCCGTTGGCTCCGGCGGTGGCGGGATCGACGCGGACGGGCCTGCTGCCTCCGAAGCCTTCTTCTTCGGCGGCATGTCGATGAAGATGTTGAAGATTTCGCTCGCGTGAACGCCGGATCAGGTTCACACAACCTCGACACACCCCTACCTGCCGCGCCAAAGATGTCGGGGAAACTGATCGCCCACGAACACCTATGGGACCGGAGCCCCTTTTCGGTACGGCAGGCGGCGGAGGATGCACAAAGAGGGGATCGAGGCAAGCACGCGAGCAGTTTACCCACGTTCGGGCCGCACGGATGCGTAAAACCCTACTCCTGCTTTGGTTTGTATTGAGTTCTTGGCTCGGGAGCGATGATGCTACAGTGCGCACTAATCGCTAGCAAGACCGAGCGCGAGAGTGATCGAGGATCGGAACCCCCTCTACGTTGCGCATGGGCCTCCTTTTATAGGTCAAAGGGGTCACCGACAGGTGGCAACACAGATGGGGGTAAAAATGTAAAAAAAAGAGTGGTGGTTGGAACAGTATTTGTATAGTGCTCTATACCTAACCCTGACGGCAGGGGACAAGGGCATTGAATGCCCGTCGCCGTCGCCCCAAACAGTGCAAAAAGTGGCCGTCAGGGGCACCACCGTTCGCCACGACGGTAGCCTCGTCATCGCAGCTTGTCACCGTGTTCCCCTGGCAGCACAGCCTTCCGCCACGTGCGCCTGGGAGGGTCCCAGGCGACACGTGGGTGGATGAGCTGGAGCGTGGGTACTAGGTGGAAGCTTGCCGCGGCAAGTTCCTTGCCGCGGTCGCTATCTTGTCGCGCCTGGGAGCTTGTCACTCACCGGGCCTTGCCGGGATGCATGGTGCGTCGCGGCAAGTTCTCTTGAGGTGCCTTTGGTTGGCCTTCCCGGCAAGCTCTTCTTGCCAGGGTCTTGTACCTTGAGTGGTTTTGTGCCTTGAGTGGCCATCCCGACAAGCTCCTCTTGCCGGGGTCTTGTCTCTTTGACTTGAATACTTTGTTCTTGAATGGCCCCAAGGGGACCTCGGAGGATCCTGGCGGTCGCTTGGCAAGCCTTGCCGCGGGACGCTGCAACTGCCCGTGCACAAGTTCGGGATACTAAGGTACCCCTACTTTAGTACACCGACACTTTATGATCTTATTGATTCAATAGGTTGCAAATACTCGCAATCATCAGTCAAACTAGAATTCGTTCTTCCAGCTCAGACGTCATTCCAAATATGAGCTGGTTCTCGACCAGCCAAATTGTCGTCGATTGCACCGCTAAGTCATTTCAACTTACCCATCCTTAATCAGAGCGTTTGCTTCTGTTCCCTTGATTTGGAAATCATAAGTCCTTTTGCATTTGAGTCTTGAATTAGTCAGTTGTTTCTATAAACTTATATCCTTGCATTCTTTCTTCTTCTGGTTGAGTACTGATGCTCACATCAGATCCCTTGTGGACCACCATATCCTTGGTTGGATTATATCCGACAACATCCTTCATATACAATAACATTGTGAGCCTTTCCTCGGGTACATACTTAATGTCTTCGGTAAATTGTATCCTCTACTTTCTCAACCATGCCCTACTTCCGAGCTTGTATAATTCACTCCCGAAGTTTTTGTTATATGTTCCTAAGATGCCCCTATGGGTTGAACATATGCCTTCCTAATATGTGAGGACTCTAAGATTATGCAGGTTATACTCTACTCGCTTTTCGTCTGATAAAATTTCGACATTACAACTTTTTCGAAAGCGAGAAGTGGATGAAAAATTTGTGCATTGAAGAGGTAGGAGTCCACCTTGAACTTGGTGTTCATGCCCATGGAAATGATGTAGATCTTATCATGGGAAACATTTCGTAAAAATTGTTATCCCCTTGATATAAGTTCATCTTGTATCTTCAATCTGGTTAATGGCAATCATGGTTCCAACCATAATGTTCCCCTTTGATTCCATTTCTTAGACAAGTCAAAACATATGACTTCTATAGATCAATACACGAGTTCAACCTCTATTCCGATCTACCTTCGAGTATTTCCCCCTGTTATCTCGAGCATATCATCCCATTGCTCTATCTCTTAAGTATTCTTGTTGGAATAACACTCTCACTATTTAGTCACTCCGTAGGTTTACATTTCCGTCACTCAAGGACTTTGACAAGTGACTCGAATCCGCACTGTTGCTAGGAAGTTTAATAATCCTTCAAGTCATTCCTAGCCCCATCGGCTATATCATTATCATGCTAAATTTTAGCTGTGCTACCTGATCCTTCTTCCCGGAGCACAATTGTGATGATGAGCTAAGCTTACGTCGATCTTCCTCGTCATATCATTTTTGCCTTGAACAACAAGCTTGATTTCAAGTTTGTAGTGTACTAGTGGTTTCAATAACCATTCGCTCCATCATTCATTTGACTACATGTCGTCGCCGATCGATTACATCTTAATGAAAAATCTCGACAAATGTGTCGTGATCAGCACCAACAATGATTTGCCTTCTTCCAAGTTGTGAATCAAATTCATGATGGAAATACCATCCTTTCCCCTCAATGGTTTGTTATAACATCGCCAACATTCTTACATTACCTCCAACACAAAACGTGTTCTTATAATGTGTTATACCTTGAGTTCCTTGTTATCCAACTTGGGATATGCTCCTATTATTTTTGTTCAAATAGATTTTCCTTCCCATTGGTTTGTTTAAACTGATAATTATGTTTTCCTTTCCATTGGTTTGTTTAACCTTCATTGTGATCTATATGATCTAAGTGTTAATGTTTTATTGCTTATGCAAATAGCTCGATGTACAACCCTTTCAGTAAAACCCTCTTACTAATGTTGACGACATTCCGGTAACCACCGATGGACGAGAACTTTGCCGATTGGTCTGTCTCGTTTCAACGAGCAGGAAAATGATTCTCTTCGTCCCTCACCCTTGGTACCAACGTTGTTGCCAACATAATTGGCAGCCTATCCTCTGACCTGCCTTCCTACTTTTAACCCACATGGTGGGCCCATAACCCACAATTCCACAGGATCAAAACCTGACTCTTGTACATCCCTGTTTTCCAAAGTTGCCCCTTGTGCTTGGCTTCGTATGTGATTCACGAGCCACCTTCATAGTGGTCTAATCTGGTATCAGATGCAATAATTATTCCCATTGCTTTGACCCCTTTCACCCTCTGTTTTAGACATCGAATGATTGTCTATCCATATGAAACTTCTTGTTGTACCTCCTTATTTTCTCTCTTGTCGTGTTCTATTTGTTCAACTCAAGAGATACTCATGTGTTCATTCATGAGTTAACCCCCGACGATTACCCCTAATAGCATTCTATCGTTGTCGAGCCGCCTTCCCTATTCGTAAGTACGACTGAGTTTCCGAAGAAAGGATGACGAATTCCTTCTAATGCCTTGATTTAGCGGATTGAAGACATCAACATAGTGGATCGACCTCTTCGAGAAGAGCAACCAAGACCAAGAAGAATCGCTAGAATTTCGTAACCTAGTCTTTCCCCTTACTCCACCCCTTAAATCTAGGGACGAGATTTCTTATAGTGGAGGAGATTTGTAACGTCCGGATAATAAGCTACAGTGATCTCTGACTAATGATGCCATGTCATCATATTTCACCATGCTAAATTGCCCCTTGATTGAAACCCTAATCAAATTCTAAGTCAAATGTAAGCCAAATTATTATTTCTTCAAAAGGTAAATTAAAAATGTTCGTTGGGTTTCAAATATTGACCAACTAATTTTCATGTATGATTCAACATTATTTGAAATGTTTAATTTCCCCTGGGAACAAAAACAGTGCCTAAACAATATTTTTTTAAAACTTTTCCATTTATGAAAAATTAAAACAAATTCAAATGCCTCCGAAACTTGTTGTGGCAGTGACAAATATTACAATGTATTTAATTGTCCAAGTTCCATATTCTACAAAAGTCATTTGATGGATTTGAATGCAAAACCGTTTCTGCAAAAGGAAAGGCAGAAAAACAGAAAATGGAAAAGGCTAAAACCCTCTTTGTTCAGTGGGCTTAAGTGCATAGTGCACCGGCCCAAGTCACCCAACCAGCCATCTCCTTTCTGTGGGCCTAAGTGCACAGTGCACCAGCCCAGCCCACCCAACCAGCCATCTCCTCCCTCATGTACAGAAGAAGTAGAGACATGGCGTGGCGAGCATCCACGCACGCCATGGCTCGATGGCAGACGTCTGGCACTACAGGAACCCGCCTGGGGATATATTTGGATGAGCCCAACCCCATGGACAAACCCTAACCCCCAATCTCTCTCCCTCTTGCTCATTCTCTCAATTTGTCCGTCGTCCGAGCTTTAGCCGCCATGGCCATCGTCGATCTCGCGGCCATCGACCTCCCCGGAACCAAGGAAGATGTCTAAGAGCTCCTGCATTGAGGTCTCCATCAACTTAAGCAACTGGTTCGAGCGGGGAAGCACTGTATCTTTGCCTCATCGCTGTTTCTCCACCATGGCAGCGGCATCTTGCCATTGATTGCGATGCCGTTAAGCCTTCCTCGGCGTCCCCGATCACGTCCCCTGCTTCGCGATGAGTTTATCTCTCAGATCCCCCGTTTCCCCCCTTCGATTTGAACACTGTAGGTCGCCGTCACCATCGTGCCCAAACCCCGCGTACGCGTACGTGCGTGCGTGCGTCGCGTGCTCGCGCGTGTCCTCCTGCAGCCACCTGCGCCCGTCACCGCTGCTGCTCTGCCTGGCTGGTGCCGCTGCACTGAGCGCCCGTGCAGCCCCGCCTGCCGCCGCCCTTGCACGCCGACGCCCATCCATGCTGCCCCGCTGCAGCCTTGCTGGCATGCCCTAGCCACACTCGTGTGCCCCCTGGCCTTGCATACCCTGCGCCCCAGCCGCCTCAAGCAGTGGTCGCACGCTCCTTTGCATGCTGCTGCTTGCTTTGCTGCCACTGTTGCCGCTGCTTCCATTGCTGCTTGCTCTGCCTTGCTGCTCCTGTTGCCGTGATGCTTCTACTGCTTACTTGTTGCCGCATTGCTGGTGATGCTGCTTGCACTGCTAGCCACCGCCGCCGATGATTCCTTGCTGCTCCTATTAACTGCTGCTGTCATACTGTGCTCCGCTCGCCCTCGCCCGCGTATGGCTTTGCTTGCTGCTACGACTGCATCACCCGCGCCACACCACTGCCAATGCTTTGTCTGTACTACTCCTCCTAGCTAATGTAGCTACTAGCTAGCTTTTCAATTTCTACATTGACTAGTCCCTTAGACAGCCAAAACAAATATGGGAAGGTAGTACACTTGACAAGGCTCAAATGTGTCCATTGAACCAAATTCATTTGATGCATGTATTAAATCCCGCAAATATCACAAAATGCTATCTTGTGCTAACAAAGAACAAAAACAACCCCTAGCTTAGTGTGGTGTGTGCTACGTGTGCGTGCGTGCATGCTCTGTGTATGTGGCTGCCGGCCGCGTTCAATTAGTTTAGGCTAATCTAGATGGGAAAGGTTTGCCTCCGGACGACCGGCCGAGCGCTCGGCCGATCGCCCCTCCTTCCGCTCGCTCTTTTCATGCGGGAACATACCGAACATGCCTCGTACGCTAGGTGGGCCTCAAGCGAGACGTGGCTTTTCTTCCTTATCTCTTTCTTATCACGTCTTTTATGCTTCTTCTTCCTCTCGCCTTGTCCATTCTTTTTCTCTCGCCTTACGCACAGGTGAGCTCGCCAGTGCCGAAGCCGCGACCTCTGGCTCCTTTTGCGAGCGCCTCCTCCCCTGCTGCAAGCATCCTCTCCCCCACACACCTTAAACTACTACCCCATCGATGCTACAACCATAGAGATTTTTTGTTGGAACCCATGGTAAATTTTGCTTGAATCGGCATTGCTTTTTGCTGCTTGGGATGCTACAACCAGTTCTGTGCAGCCGAAAGCTGCAAGCGGCATCTGAAAAAGCTACAACCGGCCACGAAAAAGCTTCAACCGCCGTCGATGTCGTGAGCAGCCGTCATCTTTCCTTATCCCCTTGACCGTCTTCTTTCCATGTGGCTCCCAAATAAATCTTGCTGGTGATGACCGTCGTCGATGTCGTGAGCAGCCGTCATCCTCCTGCCCGCGCTGCTCCGGCGAGCGACCGCCATCGACCCACCCCGCGTTGCTCGACGGCGGCGATCCATTTTTGCTGCAACCGTTGTAGTTTTTACTACGTCTGTCAACAATTTTTGCTACATCCTTTTTTCATGGTGGACCTGCAGGCTCGACGGCGGCGATACATTTTTGCTGCAACCGTTATAGTTTTTGCTACG